>ML675622.1:4739750-5189660 GCA_007922155.1 Mesoclemmys tuberculata
AGTGGGGGCAAATGACTTATCTGGCTTTAAGACTAAGCTTGATAAGTATATGGAGGGGATGTTATGATGGGATAGTTTAATTTGAGCAATTGATTTGGATTATCGGCAGATAAGTCTGCTCAATGGTCTGTGGGAATGTTGATGGGATGGGAACTGAGTTACTGCAGGGAATTCCTTTTTGGGTGTTGGCTGGTGAGTCTTGCCCGCATGCTCGGGGTTTAGCTGATCGCCATATTTGGGGTCAGGAAGGAATTTTCCTCCGGGGCGGATTGGCAGAGGCCCCGGAGGTTTTTCGCCTTCCTCCGCAGCGTGGGGCATGGGTCGCTTGCTGATGGATTCCCTGCAGTTTGAGGTCTTCAAATCTCACTTTTGAGGATTTCAATAACTCAGTCATGGGTTCGGGGTTGTTATAAATGTGTATGGGTAGGGTTTTGTGGCCTGCCTTGTGCAGGAGGTCAGACTAGATGATCAGATTGGTCCCTTCTGACCTATGAGTCTATAACACCCACCCAGCTATGCCATCCCAGCACTTGTGCACAGGACTGGACTGGCCATTATCTACAGTAATGTATTTTCTTTGTGAAACAAGATCGGGATCTATGGTGAGACAGACCAGGAAAATGCCCATCTGGGCTCTCCCTCACTGAGCTGCCAACCTAGCACGCACATCTATTGAACCTCAGCACCCACTGCTGGGCACAATTCCTGCATAAGAAAGATCTGGCCAGGAAGTGTTGATCTAACCCAGAGATTCTTGAAAGACCTATATAGTAGCAGAGGTGTGACTTTAAAAGTTGCATGAAATTGTATTTTACCTAAGAGGTCTTGAAAGTGGTCTTTTAAGATGGGGTGGCCTGTTCAAAATGTTGCTGAGGGCAGGTGTCATTCTGTGTGACAACTGATTTCACATGGTTCTGACACCTGAGTAAGGAAGGTGTATTAGGCAAAGAGGATGATGGAGTCTTGCTCAGATTCTAGGGCGGGCTCTTGTGTGGGAGGTGTGTGTATAACGTGTCATTTACTTGATGTAAATAAGCCTATTCTTTTAAAAAAGAAAAAAAGATACATTGCATCATATTGATATTAGAAATCTTCTATCTAATGTTCAAAAGAGATGACACTGAGGTGTTTATGGAATTCCTGACCAACTAACACTTGTGACAGAGAGGGTGCACATATAATCCTGCAGCTTGTCTCATGGAAGTGGACTCCAATGTGACTCTGCCTGCATGAATCTCAGTGTACAGTGAAGGTCACAGAGCTTCTCATCAATGAAAGTGTAAGTCTACGGAGCCAAGGTTTTAAAAAGTGATTAGTGATTCTGGGTGCCTGGCTCGGGGCACCAGAGTGCGTCCTCAGTTTCAGAAAATGCTGAACACCCTCCTGCTGAAAATCTGCCTCCTTTAAGGTGTCTCAAGTTGGGCACCCAAAATCACTGATTGCGTTTCAAAATCATGGCCTGGAGCATTAGTGCTATTTCTAACACAGAAATAAACCGTACAAAGGGCAGGATGACCTGAGTTCTTTACCACTACCTTCACTAAGTTCTGTGATGCAGCACAATGAGACCAGGGAAGTCCTAGGTGGCAGTGGATTTGTTACAATATAATAAGAACATCTCCATCAAGCAGTGGAAGTCCAGGGTTCTAATCCTCGTTCTGTGGCTGGCTTATACTCAGCCTGTACTCAAATCACAGCCTCTCTGTCAGTTTCCCCATTTGTACTATGGAGATAATACTCACCATGTTAGGGGGGTTATTGCACTGCGCTTGGAAGACATAAAGTACTCCGTGTGTTAAGTATTGTTAAACCATTATCAACATCATTCTTCCTGCACCATAAGGTGCATGAGTCAGAAGCCTCAAAGCACCAGTCAGCCCTATCCTAGGTTCATTTTCCCATGTCTTTTATAAGCAAATGTAATAATGCCATTTCAACCGAGCATGCCTCTAGATTGGTCTCTCCATTTCTGGCCCTGGGGTTGCCAGAGAAATGCTTATTTAAGTGGCCTGTTATCAGGCGTTCTAAAAATATGTCCCAAATATGGATCTCTCTTCTTTCCTACTGCTTGTATTGTTGCAGGTAGTTTTACCAACCTGGGACTTCTCCATTTACTTTTTCTATCAATCCATTTTACTTTGAATGTTCTGTGCACACACCTACCTTGAAAGCTGTTCAGTTTGTTGTTATGAATACCATTGGAAGGAAACCAGTTAACAAGTAGCCTTACAGAATGATATTTCCCTATAACAAATGGACTGTCAAGAAGGCGCAGTTCATCTTTTCTAAGTAGCCAGAATACGAATGATAGAAAGGAAGTCTGCTTCTTTGTGAAGTGATGTAGAAATTGACCTTAGGGCTTGTCTATTTGCGATTTTTGCACCAGTTCATCTGTGCTGCAGTATTATAAAATTGGACTTACATCAGAGCAGTGCATCTATACTGGAGGTTCAGAAATCCCAAATTTTGACGGACGTGTGAAATGATGTTTTCAAAAGCGTTTGAGGAATTCAGCAGCATATAGCCCATTGACCTAAGGGGGGTGCTTTCAGAGAGACGTACCTAAATCTCTTGGATCATTTTGGAAAAATCCCCCATAGTGTTTGTCTCTGAGCAATGAAACTATTCTGGTTCCCCTGGTAAGAGCACTTGCCATCCAGGTTGTAGTTCCACCTCTGAATACTTTGTTACAGTGAAGCGATCAAGTGGAAAATAGGCATAATTATTTGAGGTGTGAGGTGGCCTGTATAGAATCAGTCCTGTGCAGGAAAATATCCTTTCCAGCCTTTTATTATATAGTGAGGTGGGTTCCCAGAAATTTAATTTCTAGAAGGATATATGTAACATGCTCTCTCTGACCATGTTATGGCTTTTTTTTTTTTATTTAATGGAGTGTCACTCAGAACTGAACATTTCTAATCAATAACTG
Source organism: Mesoclemmys tuberculata (assembly GCA_007922155.1). NCBI lineage: Eukaryota > Metazoa > Chordata > Testudines > Chelidae > Mesoclemmys > Mesoclemmys tuberculata. The sequence goes on from ML675622.1 coordinate 4,742,680, forward strand.
ATAGACTATGTCTGTGATCTCTGCAAGATATTAACTGTATTTTAGCATTGTAGTAGATAGGTAGGGTAAGGCCAATGGGCTACAGGATTTAGCTATGTGATTTAAACTGTGCCATGCCAAGTGTTGTCTACATGTGAGGTTTTCTTCTTTATGCTACCATTGCCCCTTATCATATCCCAGTGTTCCTCTCCCTTTGTTTCTAGAGGATGAGACATGCAATTTGGATTCTAGACTAATTTGTAATGTGCTTTTTTTTTCTGTTTACATTTTCTTAAACTGAATTTAGGGAATCAATAGCAGAATGAATAAGACCAAATACATACATTTTCAGTGGTGGCAGAGAAAATCCTGAACCAATTTCTGCTTCTAGAGAAATATTGGAAATTTGCCTCCTTTGCAGACTGATCACAAGTGTGGAATTAGAAAAAATGAACCCTAATCTCTTGAAGTGCTGTAAAGGCTGTTAGGACTCTCGTTGCTCAACAGCGGCAAGCTAAAAGCTGCACAGAGTAAACTGCTTAAGCTTAATCTTGCCTGTATGTCCTCAGACTCTCAAGTAAATCGGACTCAGTATTTCTGATCCGTGAAAATCTGAGTTTGGTTACTGTAAAGCTGCTAAATAAGCACACAGGACGCCAGCACAGGTGTAGCATATGTTGAGTTGGATGGTATTGTGAAGAGTTAGCAGATTCTGGGCAAAGTAGGTTTTCAGGTATCTGATCTATCTGCTAATTCCATTAGAAAACGCTGATATTTGGTCTCTTTCAGGTGCATCTCTTGCCAATAAAACATAGTGCTAGGGTTCAGCCTGTTCATATTTTCACTGTAAGTTATAGCCAGCCTTTCCCTCTCGATCAATTTGTTTCTTTCTTATAAATTGTGCTGTAGGCTTAAGTCTGCCTACAACAAAGGGAGAGACACAGCAGTGAATTATTTCAGTACATTGGAAAATAGCATTTTGATCGTCTTTGTGCTTCACACAGATGTTTCTAAGTTCTCACAACACAGGCATCACAAAATTTAGGAGCGTTAATGTTCATAGACAATACATTACCTTAATTTTAAACCCTAGCTCAGAAATATTCAGAAACACCTGGAACGCCTATGGGCCTCCACTGTTTATTAGAAACATAAATGTGATGAAAACAGTTAGTTTAAACATCTTGTTTCAAAATGGTCCAATTAATCTACCATCGTTGCCTGTAAACTTTCTACTCCCTTGCTTCTCTGTGTCAGCAGACTCCCCAGCATCAATCAGCATGCCAAATTCAGGGAGAGTTCTTTATAAGTATTGCCAAATATTAATCCCTCTGACATTTTGTGGAAGCTTAAAAGATTGTCTCTCTCACCAGCAGAAGTTAGTCCAATAAAAGATATTACCTCACCCACCTTGTCTCTCTGAAGCTTATTGCCATCCAGGCATCTAACCCTGGCACTTCAAACTAATGCTATCTTGTAGACGCAAGATTTATATTGAGAGGGTCAATTACACCTCAAACCAATGCAAGACAAGTAGGATTTTGCCTAAGTAGGTCCCATGTTTCAGTATTCATCTTCAGTGTGACATGGGACCGTTGTCAAAAGAGGTCTGTTTGGGGCGTAGCGCTGTTGTCCCTCTCAGGTCCTAACAGGTAAATCTGAATGACAAATCTGCATTTAAAACTGAGGGTGTGTCACCCACCAATTCAGACCCAGGGTGCTTGAGCTCTCATTCTTGTGTTGGGGTGTGTGTGTGTGTTGCATACAATTGAGTGATTCTGTTTGTAATAAGGGGTCGGTAAGGGCACTTATTTTTGCTCTTTACCATGCTATCTTTCAGACTCTTGGCTCTGGTAACACACAGAAGATACCTTTAGGCCTTGGATGGTCTTCTTAGCAAATGTGATAGGTTTATCCATTCCCTTCCATCTCCTGTTTTCCTAATGGAACCAGAGATTTATTTGGCATAATACTGCAAGGAGCAACAGGTATAGGGGAATTTTTATGTAGCAGCCAGTACTGTTAAGGTGTCTCTAAATCATTCATAATGTGCATGGGTTGTGTACAGACCTGCTTGAATTGGACTGCAAAGTGCAGAAAGGCACCTGCTAACAAACCATCTTGATCAAATGAAACACTGCTTTATACCGACTATTAAGATGTGGAGCAGCAGATGAAGACGAGCGCTTAGAATTTCGCAAAGTAGGGTGTCCTGTGTAGGATCTTATTTTTGAAGCTGGTAGGTCTTGATGTTAAAAATGATCACTGTATGAACCTCCTGGGATGTACTGAGAAGACTGAGACAAGGTTGATGGTTGTTTTTACAGTTTCAGAAATACTTGACAGTCCTAAAATCATCTCTTTCCAAGAAAATAGATCTGTTGTGAATACCAAGAGGGGCCTAACATCCCATATGCCAGCCCAGTTAGATTTCTCTTTGGGTACTAGCTGTTGTGTACACTTGAAAAATCTGGGCCAGGGCAAAAACTTAACAAAAACTACTTTATTCTGGGAGCCCCTCTCATTAATTCTCAGTCACTTTGTTTTTGTGTTTAAACTGGACCTTCAGTGTAACTTTAATACTGGTGAGTTTGTGCAATAAACAGCTCTTTAAGATTGTCCTTACTGTAGTGGAAAAATGTTGAATACTCTTGTGTTCTTTGAGTGTTACATAAAAGATGAGTGTTTTCTATATGAAAGGAATGCAGGGCACCCTTTTTTCTATGGCAGATATACTACTTCTGTCCCCTCACTGCAAGTACTGAAGTAAGTGTGTATTAAGACATCCTGGTGAGTTGTATCTTTGATTTCTTCACTTCCTTAATTTTATTTTTTATAGTAAGTATCAGGAGCTAAAACTAGCTAAAACAAGGGAGCTAAAACTAGCTAAAACTATATAACAAGATACCTTGTTGGTATCCCAGATTGATTACTTGTTCTTTGCACTGCCCTGTAAAAGGTATCCTTGTCAGACATGCTCTTGCTAGTCCTAGGCAAGGGTAGAATGTATAATGAACAATCTGCTGTTGCTGCCAAAACAGAGTATTCTTGTATGCTAACGGCCTGACTCTCTTCCTACTGGGTCTCTCTTATTGTGAGGGCAGCTCTGTGCCCTAGAGAGTTGCCAAGATAAAGCAAAATTGGACTGAGATTGCTGCTGGCTGTGGGTGAAATGCACTGCTCTGGCTCGTAGCTATGCAGAGGAGTGGGAGGGTTAGAGGTGAAATACATATCTGTCTGATCCGGGACCATTGGATCTCTGTCAGTAGCTGATCCTGCGGTCTCGTTCCGTGGCCCACTCTATCACAGCCCCCTATTTCAGCTTGCATGCTATGAGGGGACATGGTGACATCCGTGCTTTGCCTGTGACTTCCCCCTGTGTAGCCCCAGTTGGGTGTGGGTCTTGTGCTGGCCATCTGGACCACTGGTAAATTCCACTTTTCGGGTGGAAAATGATGCGCTAAAGAAGATGATCTTTGGAAATCAGAACCTAAATACGGGAAGTTTCACTGAAAGGATACTGTGGCGTTCTCTTTCTGTGTGCGGTTACAATTGTTCTGCATCGCCATATGCTCACATTCTAGTCTAGTGAAATTACTGATCGACTACAGTCTGTGGGGCATATGCAAGAAGTGTTTAGTGTACAGCTCAGTCTGGGCTGGGCTTTGCCAATAGCGGAATATAGAAATAGAGAGATGATGCTTCAAAGGGACCCAATAGTCATTCCCTATTCTTGGAGGTAAACGGGAAACGCTCTTGGGTGAGCTGATGTAGTGTTATTTCTGAAACTGGTTGCACCAATGCTTTATAGATTTTTTTTTTTCTCTTCGTAATTAACTTTCAGTGTAAGTTTTCTGTTTGAAGGAGGCACATATAACTATTGCAGAACACATTGCATGGAAGCAAAATGCCACACTTTCCTGTGTAAATGCCATTCCTTTCCTCTGAAGTCTATACACTTCTGGTATCTTCCCCTGAGACTTGTTTACATTGCCAATCTATTATTTAGGTTACCCAACACTTGCCATTATAAGACCCTGTTTTCAGTTGCTTATAATTTTGTTAAATTCTAGCCATTCAGACTGAAATTTTCCATGCTGGGTGTCTGCCTCAAGCTGAATTTATATTTATTTATTTTATATATTAATGGGTGGAATACTGAACATTTTACTCTGCAGAGGTCACACGGGAAGACTGTGGTAGAGCAGGGAATCAAACCCGGTCTCCTTAGCATCTACTAGCTTAACTACAAGACTGTCCTTTGTTTCTGACTTCTTAAAAATCATTGCCTAGTGGTGGACAAATGGCTCAGGAAGAAGGTCCATAAATGCTAGTTCAGTACAATAGGAAGTCGATAGCGGGTTAGCAAAATTAGGAGCCATTTATCATTTGCTTTCGGGTGTCCGGAGGGTATGAGCTAAGCCAGTGTACATGCTGCAAAAGTGGGTCCCTGGCAGTACTGATGTCAACCTAGAATTCTAGTAGTGTTATTGCCCTTTTTATCGACCGGTAAGAGACCTTTTATCCTGCTTAGAAATCTTTCAGTCCTCTAAAGCTTTTACTGTTCCCTAACACTGTAATACTGAAGTGTTCCTCACTCTAAAAAGAGTGCACATGAGAACCAGTGTATATATGGGAGTTTCCATGTCTGAACTGTTCGTACATGGGAGTTTCCAGTCAGTGGGGTGTATGTGGTTTGTGTGGCCACGCAGAGGTGTGTGTTTCCTGGATGCAGGAGCTGCATTCTAGGAAATGCTAATTCTGTCCACCCTGAGGAAGCAGCGTGCTCCCAACAGGTGTGTTCTGCAGGTCAGTACACTAGGAAGAAGTTCTGAGGAATTTTCTTTTTTAAAAGTGGTTTTGGGTTTCACAGCTCTGAGAAGCCGGTGAGGAGCAAGCACAATATAAAGTGTATCTTCTACATCTCTTGGTGGAATTTACAGATGCTGCATGGCTAACGCTGTGTCTTTATTTTCAGGCGTTCTGATGGGCGTCATCCTTCGCTATGGAATTCACGTTCCCAGTGACGTTAATAATGTGACCTTAAGTTGCCAAGTACAGACCAGTCCAGCTACTTTGTTAGTAAATGTTAGTGGGAAATATTATGAGTATACCCTGAAGGGGGAAATCAGCCCTCATGAGCTTAATAATGTTCAAGACAACGAAATGCTGAGAAAGGTGAGTTGCTTAGAGTTTGGGAACTTTGCATGGCATAGCTCTTGGCAAATGGTCAGGAGAGGATTTGTTAAATGGGCCCAGTCCTGTTCCCTTTGCCATTGGTAGGAGCTTTGTTTTCAGCTGCGGTGTGGACAGGATTAGGCCCAAACTGTAAACAAGAACATTTAACATATTGTAAAAATTGTAACTACAGTAGCTCATTTTATTGTAAAAGGTACAAATTAAAGGATTGCACTTCATATTGCTCTTGTTAGTTTGGCATGACAGTTACAAGACTATCGTGTCTGATTATATATAAAATATGCAACATATTCTGATTGCTGTGATCTGGTTTGTCTCATGAAATCTTAACTTCAACATTTTTTTTTGTAAACAGGTGACTTTTGATCCTGAAGTATTTTTCAATATCTTACTTCCTCCAATTATATTTTATGCAGGATACAGCTTAAAAAGGGTACGTCTCATTACAGTTCACTGTATTTGAAGGTTGTTAGTGTTTAAAATGATTGTAGTTGTGGAAGTGCAACCATACAGAACAAAGGTTATCAGGCCTCATTTACCATAGACTGTACTACGTTCTGTCTTAGTTATTTCTAGAGAGGTCATTGCCATAGTGACTAAGAATAGATATTCTCATGCTGTCCTATATTGTGAGGTATATACAAAAAAGGAAAAAAGCTTAAAATATACATAATTATGACTTCAGTAATCTTTCTCTAAAATCTCCAATTTTTGTGGAAGTTTATGCTCATATGTGAGGGTGTTAATCTGCCTGTTCCATTGTAGAATTTCTGTCTATGTCCCTCTCCAAGATACACAAGCATAAAGGATCAGTTACAGGCGTTCCCGTAAAAAGCAGAGAAGACAGAGGAAATGGAAACTATAGCCATGTCAGAGACTTGGGTCCAGTATGTGTTAGTATTTTGTGTATGCTTCCTCTTGGGATCCAGAAGATAATGCAGCCTTTTTTATTAAGACTTACAAAAAACAGAACTGGGCCTTTGGCATGGGTCACTGAGGAGAGCGAAAATTTCCTCAAGCGTTCCCCAGGAGGCAGCTGTTACAAACCATTTACAAGCACTTAAATAAAATTAGGTTATGTGAAGCTTTTTGCAGGTTTGAAATGAGCAACAGGTTGTTCATTGTACTAGCCAAATCTGCTAAGTGCTGATATATAAGGAAGGAAACATGATCCTGTTTGGCTCATAGAAAAGGAAACAATCTTTCCAGGCTTGGAAATCCCCCAGCAAGGCAATCTGCTAAACACGCTGCTAAAACAAAACAATTTGTTCATTATTTATTATTATTAATTAGTACTAGTAGAGCAGTAGCATCTAGGGGTCAAGTCAGGGATCAGGGCCCTATTGTGTTAGGTGCTGCATAAGCACACTTTTATTACACTTACAATCAGAGTGTAAGCCAAGAGATGTTGACAGCATTATCTTAATATATAAAGTATGAGGAATGTACAAACAATTTGAAAACAAAATTGTAATGTAGTGTATTTTTTCTCTTCTAGAGGCATTTCTTCAGAAACTTGGGGTCAATCTTAGCTTATGCTTTTCTTGGAACAGCTATCTCCTGTTTTGTGATAGGGTAAGTATTTGAAGTCCATCCACGGGCTTTGGCAATATGGAGGGCCCATACTTTGGTTGTTAGCATGTGCCAGCACATCTGCAGTGCTGTTATTACCCATGCTAGCTAGATTAACGCTAGTATGGCTGTGTCTACACAGTCTATAATCACATCTTCACTTGCAGTGTAGACATACCCTTAATGTGGAGCAAGATGGAGTGATATGATCTGAGTACAAGATTTAGAGCTAGGACTCCTGAGTTCTAATCCCAACTCTGACAAGGTATTTAATCTCCCTGTCTCAGTTTCTTTAAAGGAAGAATTTGTACTTTTTGCTTATCTTTTAAAGGTGCTGAAGATCAATTAGGGTCCGATAAATATTTTATTGTATTGTTTGGTTTCTACTTATTACTGAAATAAATAGAATATTGATATAAAAATACAAAATTGGGTTTAAAGGTATCCAGAGATTTTTACAGGTCTTTAAATATCAGATATTACTTATGTGAATGGAACAGTGAAAGAATTGGTAGAGATAAGTGATTAGTGAGGAACTAGTATGAAATATAGAGGTCCACACAAACTGCATAGTGGTTTAAAAAAACCACCCCAAAACACCTGAACTGTAATACTTGGCCTAAGATCAGAGGTTTCTACAAGCGTAGTTTTTGTTTTAGCTGTAGAAAAACTTCCTGAGGGAATAAGGGCTTTGGAAGTTGCGTCAGGAGCCGTACAGAACACTGCTGTGCTGTGATCCATTCTTCTTTTACGTGGTAGGGTACAATGCTACTAGACTGGAGAAATGCATCAGAAACCCACAAGATGATGTAAACTTAAAAACAAAACCAAAAAAAAGTAATTTTCTTTTAAAATTTTCTTTGCCTGAAAGATATAGAAGTACTTCCCGGATAGAAGGAGTTGCTCTAAGTAACACAGGATCCGACTATTGAATTAAACAGTAGATTTTCCCTTCTTTCTTTTTTCCAGGAAGCCAACTATCTCATGCCTTTCCCTCCCCCACACATGCTGTGTTTGGTCTAACCTGTGATGTAATGCCATTTAGCTACTAGATACAATATGTGCATACATAGCAGTAGCTGAAACAGATTTGTGTTTGAAAATGTCTTTAGAACATTACATGAGAGCGGGAGAATTACTCTGATGTGTTAAATCGGCAGGTTAATGCAGCTTGGGTACGCTCCCGGATAGTGTTGGCTATGCCAAGCTGTGATCTTATTTGGTGTTATTTATTTATACAGACAGAGAGAACTAATTCTAAGTAGTAAAAATGTGAGAATTGCGTAGTGTGTTCTCCAGAGGGGATTGTGGTAGATTAAAGAAATCTCAGCCTCCACATAAACTTATTTAAAAAATTAAAAAAAAAAAAAAAAGAGAGAGAGAGAATGAGAAAGGAAAAAAGAAATGGGGCTTGTTCAAAAGTCAGTGTAACATCATTACGTGAACCAGCCATGTAGAAATTAAACCACTTGTGAGACGGGGGAGGTGAGATGGTCTGCGTCACACATTCCACAAGCTGCTGACATATTTATCCTATCCAACTGCATTTATTAAGTAGCATTGTGCATGGAGTAGTTCAGATGTTAAATCCATTTGCTGCTAACCACATATACAGTTCTGTGTCTTGATTAAATAGGAGTTGAGAGCACTTAGCACTTTGCAGATTTGCTCCCATCTGTGATCACAGCCCAACCTGTCAAACTCCGTGGTTCTTGTTTAATAGAAATATTAAATAAAATATTGTATATTCAACAGGTCTATCATGTATGGCTGTGTAGCACTGATGAAAGTAACCGGGCAACTTGGAGGAGATTTTTACTTTACAGACTGTCTGTTGTTTGGCGCTATAGTATCAGCTACTGATCCAGGTATGTTGTGATTATTGCCTTTCCACACACATTATCAAAGTACTGTTCTGTTTCGGGTTTTGGGAAGAGAGACGTGTGGCTTATGGCATATTTTTTTGATTTTTGAAGTTTAAGCAAATTATGACACATTTTTAGGGGGTAAACTTGATCTCCATCCCGAGATCACACTGGGTGTGGCAGATCTTAGCTTCCAGCACCCTTTGCAAGCAATCAGCATTGCTCAAAGTGTGTGAATTCAGGGTGTTTTCAGGGTATGTGCTAAACAATTTGTATCCTCAAAGTTTTGCATGGTTAGATTTTTTAGACTGAATCTAAAATCTGAACTGACTATCCATCACAAGCACAATGGTGATTATTTTAAAAAAATCTTATTCCAGTTTGCAAAGCCCTTTTGATTTACAAAGTGCTGTACAAATGCTAAGTGGTGTTGTACTTGAGTGCAACAAGGTTTTTTGTTTAACTGTCATCACATTTTTACTTATCAATATAATCTAATCTAAGATCACAGGGCAAAAAACAGCCTTTTTCTTTCTGAATGAGTAGAACTCCGATTTCTTCCATTGCTCCCTTACTTCTCAGCACATTTGCGTAAATCCTTCGGGAGTCTGAGATACTGCAGCCTAGCTCTGCCTCCTCAATTATAGCAGCCCTTGTGGTGTGTCTACACAGCATCTGGTAGGGCACTTTTGTATGTGGGTGGACCGACACACACTGGCTCTGTTCAGGCGAGCACACTAAAAACAGCAGTGTGGCTGCAATGGCACAGGTGGTGTGTTTGGGCTAGCCACCTGAGTATGTATCCAGGGGGTCAGGCAGGATTGCGTTCAGATGTGTGGCCTGTGCCTTTGTGGCCACGTTGCTATTTTTAGCAAGCTAGCTAAAAGGAAGCGCCCTTCCAGATGCCATGTAGACATACACTGGTAGACCTGTTTAGAAGCTGATCTTGACATTCTGTGTTGTACAGGCTGGGCAGATTTTGTTCATGTGCAGTGCCTATGTCTTTTTCTCAATCTGGGCAATAAAATGAATGAATACCCATGGTTATTCTTGCCCGATGGATTTTGATTCCTACCTCCGCATCTCTGCCATTAATTACTTTTTGTTTAAAAAAAATAAAAATAAAAGAACCGCCACAGTATCCTACAATCATGGTCCAAAACATAACTTCTTGGCATAGGTACTGTTCCATACAGTACAGTTACTGTACTGAGTTACTACATTGTTTTGGATCATTACTGTGCGGTATCATAGTATTACTGTAAAAGTTGTGCCTGTACAGTAAATACAGTTAAGTAATACTGGCAGTTACCCCTTAAAAGGACACTTCAAAACATGAACTCAAATCCTTTCCCAGCTTCTCCCAGTGTGTTTTGTGTTGTCCATATGTTTAGGCTGTGAATTCTGGGCATGGACTGTCTGTCTTCTGCAGTGCAAGCACACAATTAGTGCTTAACAGATGAATCTCTTTCAGGTCCCCATTCAGGAAAGCAGTTAAGCACATGCTTATGTCTCATTGACTTCAATGGGACTTACGCACATGCTTAAAATGAAGTTTCTTCTTTAGCAACCTTCTGGAATGAACATGTTTTCTTGAACTGAGGCCTGTATTTGGTCGCTGAGACCTATGCTGCTTCAACCTGGATAAAGGATTATTTGGATTTGAATCTCATGTCAATCAATGAATGCCTTTGTTTGTATGTAAATGGTTAAACCCCCTCATATATGCACATTTGAGTTTCCTGCCTTTCGTATGGTAATTGTTTTAAAAGGGCTTTTAGGGCAGTCACATTGCATTAGTTCAAGCCTCAGTGAGAAATGCCTCAGTGTGACTTTGCATGACACAAGAGTAAGGATTGCAGTGCATGACATCTTGCTTATTCAAGACGTTCTTACGTAAAACTTGGTGCATTTTCATTACTGACTTGGAGTCAAACAGTTGGAGAAACAAGAGATCAAATTCTGATCTCCATTATACTGCTGTAAAACCACAGTAACTGAAAGCAGAATTTGGTCCATTGTTTTGTCTTTTCCAGATAACACCAAATTTCTAGGCGTACTTATATTTTACTTGATGTCAGTCCATATCACTATTAACCAGCATTTCTAAGATCTTATAATAAAATCAGGACTTCTCTGAGGTTAAGGTAGAATTAAAAAAGGACTCCAAAGACGGACAACGCTGCATTATACCAGGAGGAAACAGATCCTAATTCTGTATGTAAAAAAAAGATGTGAACTGTAGAAAACACAAAGTTTAGGAGGCAAAGTAGCAAAGGCTGCATGAAGCATTGCTACACTGAAAAGCAGACTAGTAAATTACAAAGGAAGGCAGAATTCTAAAAAGGACAAGTTTGCTTTAATAAAAAATAAATAATGGCACCTTTTAAATGTCTCTCTATTTTTCTGTTTGTCAGTGACTGTTCTTGCCATATTCCATGAGCTTCAGGTTGATGTTGAGCTGTATGCCCTTCTCTTTGGTGAAAGCGTCCTCAATGATGCCGTTGCCATAGTGCTGTCTTCGTAAGTGTGTTCTGTTTTTTTAATTGTTATGTATGTCACATGTTAGACATTTACAAATCACCTGGTCTTGCATCAGAGAAAATAGGAATATCAATATTTACAATAATCAGAATTCGTTACTAATCCTCTCAATACAGTCCTCTGTATTAATCACCTTCTAATTAGCCTCACAATGAAAGGCCGCTGTTGGGAATGGAAAGCAACACTGAGGCCATACTAATAGCTATTACAGGGTATGTTTTATTTTTTTGCCTATTGGCTCAATCAGTAGGGAATCATAACACCCACCTGTAATGCGAAAAAGGAACAACATGTCTGCTCTTTCGCTGCGGGCTCCTGTTAATGCCACTCCTGGCTGAGATCACCCTTAAACAATTCTCCACCCACACACACTTGCTTTTCCTCCAGTGGAAATACTTGAGAAAGCAGCTGCTTCCTTTCACCTTCCACCTCCCACTGAATTGAGAAGAAGGCAGTTGTTGCAACTGCCATTAATATCCTGGACTGAGAGCACCAGTGCCAGAAATTCAGTGTCTTCCTAAATCAAGTGAATGCTCTTAAACTTTTCTGCACGCGTAACGTATTTTTTTCTTTCAGTATTGTCCCTGTGGGTGCTCCACTTCAGGTATCGGTGTGTCCTGGCACTGTTGATCAGAGATTTCTGCAGCAGTGCCTGTGCGGAGGGTGTCTCGTGGTGCTATTGGCACCACAACCACCGCTTGCGCAGCCCGACCCCCTCAGTTCCTTCTCAACCGTCCTTGGCCTGAGACGGAGCTCCATAGCACTCTTTGCCTGAGAATAAAACGGAAGATAGCTAGTTTTAGAGAGAATTTTATTCGTAGGTTTAGTCATAGGATAAGTTAGTCACGATAAGTTATGGTTTTGGGAGGGGGGGGAGAGTGTGTCCTGCGGTCGTTCCTCCCATGATGTCTCAAAATGCCTGGATCACCAGGATTCCAAATATGTGAATCCTGCAGAGATGCAATCCCAGTCTCTGATGGACATCCTCTCTGTGTCAGGTGCCTCGGAGAGGGACATACCCCAGCCAAGTGCACCCATTGCACTAACCTTAAGGTGAGAGCCAGGCGAGACAGAGATCTCCACCTGAAACTCATTCTTATGGAGAAATCCCTCCAACTTCCTTCCGAACCTGATACCAGGGAAAAGGGCAGGCATATGGCTCAAACCTCTATTGAGAGGAGAAAAAGAGCCTCGACCTCTCCTGGCAGAGACGTGCCAAAAAGAAAGCGTTCTCCAGCCAGATCTTTACCCCCTGTGCTGACCTCACAGGAGAGCACAGTTGATGCCCTGACTACCTTCAGCATTGGCGGCACCAAGAAAACATCAAGAGTGCCGAGTTGCAAACCAGAGTCTGTCACCATCCACACTGGCCAAGATGGTGCCGCAGTCCACCACAGCACGGATGCTACCGTCGTCAGCAGTGAAGAAGGCCAAAACCAAATCTATAGTACTGACCACCGTGCTGATCGAAAAGATTACCTCGGTACCAACAGCGCTGAAGCAACTGCCATGGCACCGCACACAGGAGGATACTCCTCCGTCACATTCCCCTCCTTACGGCACTGACGTATCAACCCAAGCAACAGGCATCTCAATGATCAATCTTGCCCATCGCCACTCCACTCTCCAGCAATAACAAGGATGTCATGCAGGGAGGAGTTTTCTCCCCATACTACTCATCCCTGGTCAGAAGGGAGTCAGTATCTTCCTCCAAACCACTGGCCCAAATCAAGAAAATCTAAGGAGTGGTTAAAACAAATGCAACTGTTTTCCCAGAGATTTTTTTTCTCACACATTGACCCGTGGGCATCATGCAAAACTCAGCCTGACCACCTGACAGCTATAGTTAAACCTATTCCATCATCCTGAGAACCACAGTAGACACAGGAGGACAAAATGGACAAGACAGATGAGAGGCGCAACAGGATATCTCACCACCCCATAACTCATCCTCATCTCCTGACAAGGCAATAACGCCGCCTCCACCACCCACCACAGCTGATGACTTTAAACAATTTCAAGAGTTGTTTAAATGTGTGGCAATAAGCCAAGAAATACCCTTACAGGCGGTGGAAGAGAATCAACATAAACTACTACAGAATACAAAATTCTAATACAAAATTGCCTAATACAAAAATTGCGCTGCCCATTAATGATGCAATAATGCAACCTGCCAATACCATTTGGCAAACACTTGCATAGACTCCACCAACCTGTAAGAGGGTAGACAGGAAATATTCTGTCCCCTCAAAGGGAATGGAATTCATGTTCACTCACCCTCCTCCTAACTTCCTGCTAATCAATGCCATGTGACACAGAAACAATCACAACAAAAGTCCATGCCACAGGACAAGGACAGCAAAAGATTAGATCTATTTGCTGCCAGGTATGCTCGTCAGCAACCTTGCAATTCGAGTGGCTAACTAACGCCCTGTTGGTCGAATATGACCATGACAATTACAGCAAGATCAACGAGCTGACACAGTACATACCAGAGGACAAACAAGCACAACTTAAATCCTTAGTAGATGAGGGCCAATTAATTGCCTGAATGTCCCTACAGGCATCCCTGACATTGCAGATACGGCAGCTTGAATAACAGCAACAGCCATAGTCATGCAACGTGCCTCCTTGCTGCAATCATCAGGTATTCCTAGGGATCTGCAAACAAAAGTGGAAGATCTGCTATTTGACAAGGAGAACTATTCTCCAAAAAGATGGACGAAACCCTATACTCAATGAAGGATTCTAGGACGAACCTCAGAATCCTAGGAATCTATACCCCATCCTTTAAACGTAGGAGATACAACCCTACCAAAGGAGAGACTTCTCCATGCATCAGCAGAGGCCATATAACACCTACAGGCAGAAACAGAGCCTCCAGAGGAGGAGACAAACATCCAATCAATCAACCTTCTCACAACCCTCACAGACAAAACAGGCATTTTGAGTATTGGTCGAGGGTCTGAGGTGCATGCCAAAGCAGCGACCATTTTCGGACATCGTTTATGCCCTTTTTAAACCAATTGGGCAGTAGTTCCCACAGACAGATAGGCCCTAGAGCTCATCCAATTGGGCTACTCCATCCCTTTCACGTCCACACCACCCATTTATTCTCCCTCCCTGTCCCCCTTCAGAGACCCTTCTCACAAGCATGTACTACAAGAGGTGCCTCATCTATTACAACTGGGGGCAATAGAACAGGTCCCACCACAATACAAGGGGAAGGATTCTACTCCTACTGCTTTCTAATGCAGAAAAAGAGTGGAGGGTGGAGACCAGTCTTCGATCTCAGGAAGCTCAACAAATCTGTCTGGGTTCAAAAATTCAAAATGGCCACTGTAGCCATAATAATCCTAGCCTTGGTTGGTTCTCAGCCCTCGACCTAAAAGGTGCCTACTTTCATATTACGATAAATCCATCTCATCAGCGATTCACAGTTGGTACAGAATATTACCAATACGGAGTATTAACCTTTCGGTAAATCCACCGCACCTTGAGTCTTTTCCAAGACACTCGCAGTCGTTGCGGTACACTTGCGTTAACAAGGGGTGATCGTATTTCCATACCTAGATGACTGCCTTCTATGAAGCTGCACTTATGCGGACAATACGCACAAGACCATAGACCTCTTCCAAAGTCTAGATGTAGAGATAAATTACCAGAAATCAACCACCTCACTGACCTAAAGACTATAATTTATAAGGGCAAACTTCGACTCTGTCGTAGCAAGGGCAACACTACCAATGCAGAGATTCCACACAATATCAAACATCATTTTAGAAGTCAAAAACAGCCCATACAGCACAGCCTCCAACACCTGCCTCCAACAGCTGGGCCATATAGCAGCCACCACATTTGTGGCATAACACACCAAAGTACACATGCGAGGCCTTCAGAGATGGCTCAGTTTACACAGCAAATAGACACAGCCTAAATAGACATTTAGCAGGACCTCCAAAAATCAAAGACTCCCTTAATTGGTGGACAAACCTGATCAACATCTGCCAGAGCATACCATTTCAAAGACTTCATAATTACAACCCATGTGACAACTGATTTATTTTGGTGCAAGTTTGTGCGTAGATCACTCCTCAAAATGGAGAGGAGTGACAAAGGTAGAAGTGCTTTAAGTAATCTGTTCCGAAAGCTTTCACATTCCCGTAGCAATGGTCTTGTAAGCATCCCTAACAGACAGAAACAAACTTCTTAAAATGTACTCTAGGTTTGTAAATATAGAGTGTGTTACTATAAATAGTGGATTAAATTGAAGACCTACATGTATAATCTACAAGGATTTCCCTTTATATGGATTCTATGAATACTAATTGCTCAGAGCGTACGGAGGGCTGGATTTAGGGGCAAGTGACCACCTGGGGTGCTGGACTTGGGGGGCGCCGTGCTTGGGGTGCTATTTTTGTTCTTAGCAGCAAAAGGACAAATAGAATGTTTTGAAAATGTTTCAGGTATTCCATGTATGGATTCATTTTTCACTAACCTCCTAGAATGTTCTGGACCTTTGTAGAATCTCGTGGAACTTTCTGGACTTTCTGAGAACTATATTTTCCTCAAACCTCCTAGAATGTTTCCAGCCAGTCGGGTATATAAGGGGCAGGGCCTCGCCAGTCAGTCAGTGAGATATAAGAACGAACTGAAGTGAAATGAGAGACCAGCTGTGATATACACCTTGTTTTATGGTGTAATTGTGAAAGTGTACTTGCGTTTTAAGATTTGAAGAGAGTGTAAGTAGTATAAAGGATATATTTAATGAGATGCCAGAGATCTCTATCGAACCCTTATCTATGCAACAATATAAAAGAAATGCTGTTACTTCTTTTGGCATGCTTAACACATGATGTTTGATTTATTCATGCTTGTACAAGGCATGAATAAATACAGATTTTTATAGATCCTAGAATTCATAGTCTTGTATGACAGGGATAAATCATGCATGCAGATCGTGCATCCGGTCGTGAAATGGGCTACAAATCCAACTAAAAACAAGATATTCAGGAGTTTTAACAATGGGGGGGGAGCACCAAAGATGCTCCTCATCTGGGGCGCCATTTGGTCTATGGGTAGCCCTGAGCATGCTGACCAGGATTACCGTTAGGTAAATTAGCTAGAGAAGTCTCTTCCTTGGCACAGAAAAATGAACTAATTTCTAAATGCAACAGGAGAGTCAACTTTAGTCTTGCTTGCAATGGGAGATAACTACTGTAATAGGAGTCCAAAGCTCTGATTTGTTGTCTCCCTTTTCCTGCGGTAGTTTTTGAATATTTAACAAAAAAGGCAAGAGTTTGGAGCAGTCATTCTCAACCTACTTACTGTTGTGGGCCGCATCCAATGCTACCCACACGGCCCTAAGGATATCACATGGGCTGCAGCTGTGTGCCGATTGGGCTGCAAGTGCTCCACTGCTTTGGAGACTGCTTAGGTAAAATTCTGGAACTGCATGGAAGGTTAGATCCTGCCTGCCCCCGAGGCATTGACTGTTCCCAGTCACTGGTTCTTCCCAGCCCGGAGCAGCATGGATCCATTTCACACTTGTGGCTTTAATATTTTTCAGGGTTTTGGCCTTTGGCGTGGGTGATGGGGCCAGATTCAATCAGAGTTCGTCTTGGCTTGCCACGTAGAGTCTCCTCGGGGGATTAACTGTGCCGGGTAGGGTCGATGGTTGTGTTGGGCCAGTGATGCAAACAAAGCCAGGTGTTTCATCCAGAAGGAGCTTCCCGGGGATTGCTGGTTTTGTTGATGACAGGCCTTATATTTGGCATCAGGCGCTGCAGGTTATTTTCTTCTCCTCTGTTTAATGATGTTACAGATCGAGAATTTGGCTTTAGGTGTCTTGGATGTATCCTAGTGAATGGTTTTCTAGGAGTTGTTTCCTCGACCCAGTGATAGTGAGGGTTTGGGAAGGAGTTGGGTAATGGGGTTTGAGGTCTTTGGAAGGTGCTGGTCTTCCAGTTTGCCACATCCCTGGAGTCTGGCAATGTTGTGCTGTAGTCCTGAAGATTTGCGTTATGATCCTTACAGAGGCACAATAGACAAAGGGGGTGGTTCAGTAATGGATTGTGCTGTGGGAAGGCATTTCCTCCCGTCTCGTTTTACCCTCTTCTTTGTCATCAGCACTCCCTGTTCCTGCATAGGCTGCTGTTCCAGGGAGGACGTGGAGCCGAGAGGGATAGGTGCCAGTAAAGGGACTGGGTAGCCAGCAAATTAGGATTATCCCTTTGTATTCTCGAGATGCTGAGGGAGGGAGAGAGTGAAACACAAAACCTGACGACAAAACAACAAATCCAGTTAAGTTGTGTAGATGCTTGTAAAGGCTCCTAGCCGTGCTTGTGGCTGTGGCAGAGCCCCCATTATGCTTTATTAGATCTAAGTCTGTATCAGACTTAATCTTGACAGATAAGGAGGAATTGGTCACAGAATTAAAAATCTGTGGTGGTTTAAGTGCAAGTAGTCATGACTTGATTATCTTTGTTATGCTTAAACAGAGTAACATCAAAACCAGTAATATGTGTGGTTGTTGCTTTTAAAGGGTCAGATTCCACAAAGCTGAAAACAATTTGAGACAACTCACCTGGGAGAAAGAATGGAAGCAGAAAAATGTGAATAATTAGGAATTGTTTTGAGAGCATTTTACTAGATGCCATAAGTGAGACAGAAAACTATTCTGGTTAGAAATCCAGCCTAGCTTAGAGAGAAAGTGAAAGCAGCTATAAATATATATAAAATTAATGGAAAAATGGGGAAGTTGATTTAATGAATATAAATTAGAAGCTAGGAATTGTAGAAAATAGATAAGGGAAGCAAGAAGACACAAGGAGAAATCTGTGGCCAGCAGAATTAAGGACAATAAGGAGTTTAAGTAGGAGGGAAAGGAATCCTATTATATTGGTTCATTACTAGACGGAAAAGGTAGAATTGTCGGTCATAATGCAGGCAAAAAATTATATTCTCTATATGGGAAAAAGCCGGATGACATATTCATATTATAGGATATTGATTAAATACTTTTCATTCCAACAGTAATTTCAGGAGCTGCAGCCACTTAAGTTAGACATTTTTAAATCATCCAGTCTGGATAACTTGCTGACTGAGAATCTCTCAGACCATTAATGCTCATTTTCAATAAGTCTTGGAGCACTGGGGAAGTTCCAAAGGACTGGAAGAAAGCGAATGTCATGCCAATATTTAAAAAGGGTAAATGGGATGACCTGGGTAATTACAAGTCTGTCAGCTTGATATCAGTGCTATACAAAATAATGGAATGACTGATATGGGACTTGATTAATAAAGAATTAATGGAGGGTAATATAATTAATGCCAGTCAATGTAGGTTTATGGGAATTGTATCTTGTCAAATTAACATCTTTTTTTGATGAGATTTTACAAGTTTGGTTGATGAAGGTAGTAGTATTGATGTAATAATACATATAGACTTCCGTAAGGCATTTGACATACTACTGAACAACATCTTGATTTAGGAACTAGAAAACTACAATATCAACACAGCGCAAATTAATGGATTAAAAACTGGCTAACTGGTTGGCCTCAAAATGTAATTGTAAACTGGAGATCATCTCAAACAGTTGTCTCTAGTGGGGTCAATTTTAACATTTGTATCAATGACCTGGGAGAAGACATAAAATCACTACTGGTAAAGTTTGCAGAAAATACAAAGATCAGGAAATAGTAAATAATAAAGACAAGTCACTGATAGAGAGTGATCTGGATTGCTTGGTAATCTGGGTGCAAGCAAACATTACACGTTTCAATATAGCCAAATGTAAGGTCATTCATCTAGGAACAAAGAATGCAGGCCATACTTACAGAATAAGAGAGACTATTCTGGGAAGTAGTGACTCTGAAAAAGATTTGGACATCATGGGGGATAATCACTGAACATGAACTCCCAGTATGGTGCTGAGACCAAAAAGACTAATGCAGTCCTTGGATTCATAAATCGGGAACACTGAGTAGGAGGAGAGAAGTTATATTATCTTTTTGTTTGACACTGGTGTGATCATTGCTGGAAAACTGTGCCCAGTTCTGGTGTCCCCAATTCAAGGGGGGGGGATGCTGAAAAATTGGAGAGGGCTCAGAGAAGACCCACGGGAATGATTAAAGTAATGGAAAACGTACCTTACAGCGAGAGACTTAAAAAGCTCAGTCTCTTTAGCTTGTGCAAGAAGGTTAAGGGGTGACTTGATCAGTCTATAAGTAAGTACAAGGGAACAAAAATTTGGTAATAGAGGGCTCTTCAGTCTAGCAGACAGACAAGATCCAATGGCTAGAAGCTGAAACTAGATAAATTCAGACTAGAAGTAAGAAACATGTTTTTAACAGTGAAAGTAATTAACCACTAGCACAACTTACCAAGAGTGGTGGTGGATTCTCCATCACTGGAAACTTTTAAATCCAGAGTAGATGTTTTTTTGAAATCTCTGCTTTATTCCAACCACAGCTATTGGATGTGAAGCAGGAATTTTTTCAGGAAAGTCCTATGGCCTGTGTTATGCATGAAGTTAGACTAGATACAATGGTCCCTTCTGGCCTTAAAATCTACGTCTTCAGGGACAGCAAATGACAGTAGGGACAGTATGTTTTATGTGTGTGCGCCCATCACCATGTTGTCTGGGCATAGTAGATAGATGCAGCATCCTGTTAAGTTAAACTGCACACAGTGGGCATCACAAACAGCCCTTCTCCATGTTCCCCTCCCATATCCCCTGCCAAACAGTTGTACATGAACTAGCAATCATCCATAGCTTAGTGTCCAGAAAGGTGTCTTGCACCAGGATGAGGAGGTCGCTAAACTTGGGCTATTGTGTATCATCAGGAGGAGTAAGCTTCCCAGCTGTGAAGCCGCCCTGGAAACTTCTGATAGCCAGTTCCCAAAAGTGAACATCTGGGCTTGTTGGTAAATGTGCCTTGGCTGTTCCCAGTCATCATGGTGCTCTTTAGGGAGATGGGGTCTCAAAAGAAGGTGAGTCCTCTAGCTAGCACAACATGTGCTGAGAATTCAGGTGCAGTCACAGCATGGTTTCAGCACACTGCTTGGAGTGCCCCATATCCCATGTCTCTATCTTTTCAGGACTGTCATCATAACAGCCATGGCAACGGCCACTAGGGTAACATGCGAATCCACATGTCCTTCCCTTCCAAACTCAGGAGTGTTTGTTTTCTTTCAGTTCAATCGTAGCGTATCAGCCAGCGGGTGACAACAGCCACACATTTGATGTCACAGCAATGTTTAAGTCCATTGGCATCTTCCTTGGGATATTCAGTGGATCTTTTGCAATGGGAGCTGCTACTGGAGTAGTCACTGCTTTAATATCCTTTTCATTGGTATTTCAGAAAGCATACTCCATGTTGTTTTGTTTTAGAATGTTTCATATCGTAACTTTTATGATTTTCTGTTCTAGTTTAATGAAAGCTAATAAAGTCTGATTAGTGTGATTAGAGAGAAGCCATGTAATGTGCCCATTATATAGAAAAAGGCCTGACTCCTTACAGTGTACAATTTCTTTCTAAATCAGAAACATTATATAATTAGTTAATATAGACCACTTAATTTTATTTGAAGGGGATTTCAGATACTACTGTTGTTCATAAGTTGTAGCCTAGTTTATCGAAGTCTTACACTTGTTATATAGCTCTACAAAAGGTATTTTGGGAGTTAAATTCAGTGGGACTTCTTGTGTAAATAAAGCAAATAGGATCTGGCCCAATATATATACCTGGCACAATCAACAATTTAAAGCGAAGATAACTACTTCTGTAGTGATTTCAAGCACACCTGAAATATGAATGTCCATATCTGTTACCAAGTTGGGGACAGTAAGTCATCAAGAAGGCTTTCTGTCATTTTTTAAATGAAAAGTTTTCATTAAATCTCAACTCTTGGATTTGAAGATTAGGTGAAGTTAATTGTCATAGGACTGATCCAGCAGCTATTAAAATCAATGGATATACTCCCACTGTAACTCAGTGTAAAAAAAAAGGGGGGGGGATGGGTGGGAGGGGGGAGTGGGGCTTATTACCATGTCCTTACTCTGCCCTGCTATAAGTATGGGCTCGCTCTCTCTGCATCTCACCTTGCTGCTTGGAAATATGCCGATAGGTTTGGGCTCTCCCATAATATAAATCTCTGATAATCAGAATATAAGTTATGGCATGGTTCTTTCTGTTTATCTGTTGCATGTCGTGTAGCTACAATCTGCTGTTTTAATATATTGACCTTAATAGTCTGCAACGTCACCAAGTTCACCAAACTCCGTGAGTTCCCCTTGCTGGAAACTGGTTTGTTTTTCTTGATGTCTTGGAGCACATTCTTGCTGGCTGAAGCGTGTGGTTTTACAGGTAGGATACAGCGTGTTAGCTGCCACAATAGGGTCGGAGAGTCGGGGGTTCGTATTGCTGAGAGACAAATTAGCATGTGTGTGTTGAGCATAGAGAAGCCCTTTAGAAGTAACTTACGCTGCATCAAAAAACTTATGAAAGCAAAAAAATCTAGTGAGATTTTTTTTCCTTTCAAATTTAAATTGTGTAAATTTCATGAGCATCTTCGGAGAGAAGACTAGAAGAAAGGAATGCAGAAGTTATAATTATTTTGATATTTTAGTGCTGCATAAAAATCAATAAAATATCAAGACATAGTTCTGCTTCCCATTTTACATACAAAAGTTTTAATGTGATTTTGCTCCCAGGTGTGGTGGCAGTACTGTTCTGTGGAATCACCCAGGCTCATTACACATATAACAACTTGTCTACAGAGTCTCAGCACAGAACTAAACAGGTAAGAGCTCTTAAAGTAAATGCAACCTCTGTGAATATCAACTTCACTTTTCCCTCTCCTTTGCAAGAACTAGTTGTGTTTTCTGTATGTGCCTGGCTTTTACTAAACAATCACTTCTGTGGACATTTTACAGTCATGAAAGCACCCTTATCTTATTTCAAGATAACTAACTAACATTATTTTTTTCTTTAGTTGTTTGAGCTTCTGAATTTCTTGGCAGAAAATTTCATCTTCTCCTACATGGGCCTCACACTGTTCACCTTCCAGAATCACGACTTCAACCCTACTTTTATAGTGGGAGCCTTTGTATCCTTTGGAGCAACCAAATTAAGTGGGCCTTTCAGACAGGAGTAGGTCAGAAATCTGTGGGGAAATTTGGTGCACTGAAACATGGTTCACACAGCCAGTTAGCACACAGCAAGCTAGTGGGCTGTAGGTCTACTCCAGATTACTGCACGCTACCTGTCTGTATAGGCAAGCCCTTATGCATTTTTGTCTCGGTTGATTATTTTTAAAGATGTCAATCTCTGCTTTTGACAAGCTTCTCTGTCTTTTATTTTATTCCATGTCAGTGGATATTATAACCACCTCATCTTGAAACTCTGCTTTGAATTTTAAATTTGCTGCTGAGAAACGAAGGATTACCTCATTTTCCTGTGGTATTAAACAAAACTGTAGTGGTTTTGCAAGATGGAACACTTCCTGGTAGAACAAGCCATTTATATCCAACTTTCTCTGCTGATCAGGATCGAGTGTTAAACTTGGCTAATATCTAAAAAATTGCTCTCAAATGAGCAGCATTAAAGCATGGTCTGGTGTGTACAAGTAATGCAATACAGGTTTTGCTGTTCTGGATGGGTTACTGCTAATGCTTGTATTCAGACACACAAAAGGAAATCCAGGTGTCTCAGGATAAAGAGTCAGGGTTGTGAGGAGTTCAGTTTGGGATTGTAGGGAACCAGTACAGCTTTGTAAAATTACTTTATTCCATTTGCCAGGGTTGAGTCATTTATTGTTGATGGATGGGTAAAATATCATTAGTTTTTTTGCTGTCAGGGTTGAGAATAGATATTGCAGTAGCTCTGGTAAAGTGTCATGATTTCTTGCAAGGCTTTGCTAATGTGCCGAGGGGACAGGGAGCAAAGAATTCCTGAATGGAGACATAGACTAGTATATTGTGCCTCTGCTGTGGGAACTGGCTTAGGGTATGGGGCATTCATGAGCAATACAATAAAAATGTTTCTGATGTGATGCATGACAGTCAGGAAAGAAAATAAAAGCTGGAAGCATTTTGCATGTTATTCTAGGCAGAACTGAAACTGGCTCCAAGATTATTGTAACCGTTGGAGGCATCCATATTAAAAGATACAGTTTCAAAGGGAAAGGCAAAAATGTGGAAGGGTTGGATCTCTAAGGACTAAGGCTATGAAAATTTGTGTGAGCGAGCATTACTTGCTGGCTGGACTCTTACAGCTTTCATTTTGCTGGATAATCTGTAGGCACTGGCCCTTCCTTAGAGTGTGTCCTTCAAATGACAGCAAAGTTTACAAGTGCTTGGAAATCTGGTACCCTTGGGACTATGACTTGAACAGAAGGATGGATGTAGTTGGGATACCTTGAACTCCAGAAAGGATGAGAATGATAAAGCTGGTGTAACTGTTGCTAGTTGACACACGTGCAGCTAATAGTTTATGAGGTTGACCACATAGGCTGGAAGGAAGGGAGTGGAACGGAGAGCTAGTGATTCTTTTTCCTCTTCCCTGCTACCTCATTTGCACTGTATTCTTTGTCTCATTTCTTTTCTTTAGACTTGTCTCTTTAGGATTATTTTGAACTGCAGTCCTGGGTTATGCTTAGATAAGACTGTAGTTTGCCCCTCATCGGGGCATCAGAGCACCTGAAGCTGGGGTTTCTAACCATTAATTGTAATGGATGGGACACTTTTCAAGTTTCGTAAGAATCCTGATGTACAGTAGAAATTAATCAATAGAAATTGACTGAATGCAGATGTAAGAGATGGTGGGAAATAAACTGAAGGAAAATGTCCTTAACGTGTGTATGAATGTAGCTTGCCATCTTCCTG
The DNA here is from genome assembly GCA_007922155.1 of Mesoclemmys tuberculata. Taxonomy (NCBI): domain Eukaryota; kingdom Metazoa; phylum Chordata; order Testudines; family Chelidae; genus Mesoclemmys; species Mesoclemmys tuberculata. Next base: position 4,766,729 of record ML675622.1, read on the forward strand.
GGGAGAGCTGCTAATATTTATCCACTGTCCTTTTTACTTAATCTGGGGAGAAGAAACAAGATTGGAACAAATCTCCAGCACATGATGATGTTTGCCGGTACATTACCCCGTCCCTGCTACTCCCCCTCCCAAATGCAGACATAACCATCCAGTTGAACAGCATGAAACATTCTCCTCCAACTTTAAACGCAGCTGGGTTGTGTGTGAAACCAGGGTCTCCTGTCAGATATCCAAATCATAGGTAGTTAGTGCAAATGTCTTAGTTTTGAATACAATTCTTTGTCACATACAAACTAATGTAGTGCTTGAGGTGTCAGGAGATAGATACATTCCCAGCTGTGCCAAAGACCAACTGGGACCTTGGGAAAAACACCTGACACCTCTATCTGTTTTTCTCATCTTTAAAATTGGGATAGCAACGTTGACTTCACAGAGGAGTTGTGAGGCGTAACTCATTGGGGCCCTTTGAGATACTCCAAGGGCAGGTGCTTTAGAAATGCAAAGGATGATCAGAACTTGATTGCAGCCAAGAGTCACCTGGCAGGCAGAATGAGTGTGGTTAGTGTGGGAGACCATTGTAGGATGCCAACGGTACAGATTTTCGCTTAAATAACCCCCTGTATGGGAATTGTAGAAACCTGGTGACAGACAGCGGGCTGGGAACCACCGTGGCCTGCAGGTTTCATCAGGCTTGTGGAGTTCATCTCTTTGCCTTTCCTCTCAGGATTGCGAGGCGCCATGGCCTTTGCCTTGGCCATTCGGGACACTGCCACCTATGCTAGACAGATGATGTTCAGCACAACACTCCTCATTGTGTTTTTCACCGTCTGGGTTTTTGGCGGTGGCACTACAGCCATGTTATCTTGCCTGCATATTCGGTGAGTGAGACCTTCATCCCCTGTTCTCTCCTTTCCTAGAATTCAGTGATCCCCCTTGAATCCTATACAGCATTCAAGCAGGATGCCGTATTATTTGGTGCAAGTCTTGTGATTTCCTCATTCTGGAATCTCACGGTTGGGCCTTAAAACTGAAACAGTCATTATTTCTAATCTCTTTATCCCATTATACCAACCTGACATCTGTTTCCATGGAGGCAGCCACCTTCAGCAGTGTAGTTCAAGCTGTCTGCTGGCTGAGGCTTAGCAGTAAATGCTGTTTAAGCTGCACCCACAGGCATAAGAATCTCGGGGGTCCTATAGCCTGTAAGAGTTTTTCACAGATCTGGAGGATGGGGAAATCAAAGAAATCTATCTCCTTTTTTTCCTCTACCACTGTTCTTCCAAACACAAACAATTTAGGATTTTTAGGAGAGTAAATTAACTGTTTCCCATCCAAGGTGATGGAACTGGATTTCCATGTAATTGGAACAGCCAGGAAAGTGCCACGCGGATGCTTCCTTTTGTGATGCCCTGTATGTGCACACACCCTCTTTGTGTCTGATGACCTCTACATCAAGGAATGATGCCAGCAATGTTTGAGCGCTTCAAATACACATGTTGGGTGCCTCCCAACAGAGCCACCAAATTAAGGGTCTGTCTATACTGACGGCGGCAAATTTGCTGCTGTCAGATTGATCTTTCTGGATCGATTGAGCAGTCAGTGTAGACACGCTCAATCGCTCAGGAAGTCGACGCTGGCAAACCACCCCCTCAAGTGGTGCAGAGCAGTGAAGACGGCGCACAGAAGGAGAGTACAGCAGTTGACGGGAGTTACGCAAGCTACGCAGAGTAGCTTGCGTAACTCCCGTCAACTGCCGCCAAATCTCCAGGTTAGTATAAACCAGGGCTGAAAAGCATGAGTGTGCAGAGGAGCCAACTTTTGGAGAGCTGCCATTTAATTTTATTGAGAATCTGAAAATGATCCAGCACTTTCAAACGAGAATAGAAAAGAGTGAATGAGGCCTGGAATCCTGTTTTTTTACTTGCAGGCAAAGCCAAAGCAGTTCAGTCCTTGCAAATTCTCTTACGTTTGTATGGAAGACTGCTTTGCTATACAAGTGAAATGAATCCTCTTCACCACTGGGTGTTGCTGTAGATACATACTCTGGTAACTGGCAAGTATTCAGTAGCAAAGTGGAAGCAATAGGTAACTTGGGTTCTGAAATAAGGTACTCCTGATGGTGGTTACCCTTGGGCATCAGTGCGCAGGTTCATTCTCGTAAACCCTGCCCCCAACCGAGGCCAGTCCAGATAGAGTCATGAAAACACCTGGGTCCCTTTATCTGCCATGTTTCCTCCCCTGCTTGCCATCAGATGGAATGCTAGAAGTACTGTACCCCCAAAGCTTTTCAATGGAGCCAAAGATACACTTGTGAAAGGCAGAGTGACTTCTGCAGCTTGTGTTACTGTGAGGGATAGCCAGTGTCCATAACGCTCTGAGGAGAGCATGCTTCGCTCCCCCTCCACTGCCCCTTCCAGTGCAACTCTGGTGGCTGAGCCCTACTCCGGGTGAGAGCAAAAAACAGGTGAGGTACGGTAGACAGTTATTTTTCTAGCATCACGTTAATGGTTATTGGCTCCCCACATAGTTGTGTGTGTTGTAACCACAGCCTCTGAATGCATTTACTTGTGCTTACCCAGCACCACTGGCACACATGGCCGGGGAGAGGGCTCAATTTTGAATCCTGTGCGTGAGGTGCTTTAGCATGCTCTGGAACTGTGCTCAGTACGTGCACATCAGACAAGTTTCCTCACACAGTTCTGGCCCCAGCTCAGGAAAACATTTAAGCACATGGCACACCTATAGTCTTTAATAGGGCCTAGGCATGTGCTTGAAATTAAGCATGTGCTTCATGTGCTGCTTTGAATAGGGACATGGATGGCTGTCAGCCTTGAGCTGCCCTGGTTGGTTCTATTCCAGGCCTGGGGCACTTGCTGAGCAGTGTGGGAACTGCAAATTCTGAGATATGTTTGTCCATTATGGACAGGGCTCAGCAAAAATTCATCTCCCATATTACTGGAGCCGAATCTGAACAGACCCCTCTGGTAGGAAATGCTGATGAATTAACTTAACCTGCTATGAAGAAGGCAAGAATCTAAACCTAAAAGAGTCCTCTCAAGACTGTCACACACGTCTGTGGGATTGTTTGTTTTCACACTAACCATTTCTTTGTGATCTCCTCAGGGTCGGTGTGGATTCGGATCAAGAACACTTGGTAAATATTGTTTTTTAACAGCTTTCACATTAGCCTTTATCTAGGGACTTGCACCACCTGCCTGGTGGAAGAAGGTCACATAGAACCATGTGCGTGGCTTTCACGTACACCAGAGCTCTTTCTCTCTTCCACTCCATCCCTCGGGTAGGTGGAGGTTTTTAGTGCTATTGGATGAAAATGTAAAAGAAGGGACACGCCTAAGATGACTAAAACTGAAAGAAGGTAGTGGAAAAAGCATTACAGCGCTCTGTATATTGTCTGTTCCATCAGTGCCCAGGTACAGTCAGTCTCTCCCTTGCTGGGAAAAAAACCTTTCAAAACATAAGCATGGGAGCAGAAAAACCTATGTACGTTTTATTTTTAATTTCAAGACGTGCTATATTTAGGGTGCCCTAAAGTTGGAGTGTGACTGGATTTTAAGACCAGAACCCTAATTTTCCAGTTTTTGAGGTTTCTGATCTTTAATAATACTTAAGCCCTTCCTCTCCTTCATCCAAGCATGTAACATTTATGGCAGTTTTCTTTAATTATCTTTTTTTCCTGTGTCTGCATTGCTATTTTTAACCCTTGGGTTGTCCCACGCCACTGTTTGTTTGCACCTCAGTTGCCTTACTGCATTTGTTTATTTTGTAAAACAGGAAATACTTACAGCTCTAAAATGAAGACTCATGCAGTGCCGAATCAAGGAGCTATTAAATTGTGCTCTGATAAAATAGCATGCAGCACTTCTCGTGGGTGTGACACCTGCACCAGTAGGGCCTGAGCTGCTCTATGTGTGAAGTTGTCACTGAAATCACTGGGGTTCTGCTTGCAGAGATCCCTTACAGAAAGGCCTTAGGGAGATATTCTGCTGTCTGTGATCACCAAGCTACCGTTAGGAGGAGCCCAGACCTGTCAGTCTCCAAGCCAAACTTCTATGACATATTTGATTGAAAAGTAAATATCTGAATGCCATAAGCCATCCATTTCTAAATTGAAGGGGTTTGATATGTTTTCGTTCAAGTGTCAGAAACAATGAATCTACATGGAGCATCTGTTGCGTATCAAAATCTCTTCTTTAAGAAATGACATCAATCGAGTAACAAACAGTGTAATGGATCAGACATTTTCTATGTTCAGCTTCTTGATTTTCAGAAGTAGTGCACTCTGCTCGGGTGGGCGTTAAAAGACATGGCCTCTGCCCCAACATGTTGGCTCTGTCCTAGCTGTGACATAGGAACAAATGACATTAGACAAGGTGGATGGGAATGGGAAGGAAGTCTTCACTTCTCCTGTTGGGCATGATGCATAATTCCTCATAAAACTGTCGCGGGAGGGGACTGCGCTGGAAAGATGGTAGAAGGAAGTGGGCTCTGAGGAGGAGCAGTTCTTACCCGTCTGATGCAGAGACCTTTTTGCTGGTTATATGGTGTAGGCTGCACCTTCTTATTTCTGCTCACTCAACTGTGTTAAAAGCAGCTTCAGGTGAAATAGTTCACTAGTATTACATTGTCAGCAATTGCTGGAGACACCACAAGGGTGTCAGATGATCACAAAAAGGAGTGTGTTAGTTAATAATGAATTAAGATGCTGTGAAAAACTAGAGAACCTCTCTTCCTATGCTTACACATAGAACTCAGAACAATGGTTTTTCACACTGATCCAGTTCCTAGAAGAAGAGAATTGCATTGTCCGGTCATCGTGTAATTTATGACTCTGTTACAGGGCATCCCGGAAAGTGAAAGGAGAAGTACAAAAGCGGAAAGTGCCTGGCTGTTCAGGCTGTGGTACAACTTTGATCACAAGTATCCTTAATGGAAATAAGAACGCATAAGAGCCAAAATCTGGCTCATCTAAGTAATCCTGTTGACCCAGAGCATGCTTTGTCCCCTGGTAGCGGAGTAGCCAACGTTAACTGATCCATTGTTCTTCGTTACTTATAATGTCTGCACCTGTGAGAATTTAGCCAACTCTTACCTCCCACAGTTTTGAATATGAATGGCTCTGCTCAAAGCCAGGCTCACGACAAGGTTCAGGATATGGAATTATTTAAGTTCCGTCTGTGTGTGGTTCTTGTGGCAGGAGTGCCGTAATAAGCTCAGAGGCATATATACTTTGCTCTTCTGATAGCCGTGTCCTATCCTGTTAAAACATTCTTACTTTGTGCTGTGCCTGTCTTGTTTTCCCTAGGCCATCACAATGAATTAATCGTGCAGTGATTTGCCATGTTCGTATGAAAGGTGCGGTCTCCTGGAAACGTGTTGCTATTATTGCCTTTTGTAGAAAAGGGTGTTTAACTGGGGCTGTGTTTTGGTATGTTCCTTACACTCATCTCACCATTCATTTGGTTACACCTGCACCTCGTGTCTTTCATTTGTATGGTCCCAAATATCTAGATTTCCCTGCTGTGTTTTGGTTGAAGCACCATGTAAAATGCCCTGTGTCCTGCAATGCAGGAAGTGGGAAGAAAACTTTTTTTATATAAAGAGGAGACGTAGGCCTCTCTGAAACAGAATGGTTTCAGCATTGAGCTTGTTCTGCTGAGCATTATTAGGTCTCTGTGCTGCCCAGGCCAATACCAGCTGCAGCTTTTTGTCCTTCAGCACCTGGAGAAAACGACTGACTAACATGTGGTGAGGAAGTGAATGCACCGTTCAAGGGCAAAGAGATGGGCCCAAGCTCCAGCATGGGCATGTGGAACTAGATTTAGAATCTGGTCATGGTTTTAGTCTCTTCAATGCTTTTTTAAAAACCAATGATGGGTTTTTCAGAAGTAACTTAGGTTGCACAAGTCCCAGTGGAAGTCAGCGTTCTTCTCTTGCATTAGCTAATATGCAGTAACTAGCTGGTGAAGACAAGGCTGTTCCTAGTTTGCACATGACTTAGCAGCCTGAGGCAAAGACTTGGGGAACCTGCAGTTTGCCTTGATCTGCTTAACTTGTGTGCAAATTACTAACTGCCATGTCTTCACTATCTTATCTTTTGTTGTTCCATGCAGTAGCTAACACGAGTGAAGAACACCCCTCCTTTTTTCAGAGAAGACAATGCCTTAAGCACCTTGGAAAATTACACCTAAAACCTTTTTTGTTCACTCTTAAATACATCCAGAAAATAGAAGCTGACGTGACATTTCGCCCATAAGACAGACTGCAGGAGACACTTGCCAAAGACAAGGTATAGCTTGTGAGAAGGGATGTGCACAGCAAATAGCAGAATCAGTGGCTACACAGTGTGGTGTATGCCTATAAAGGGTATAGTGTGCCTGGCTTCTTGCCTCTCTTGCTTGATACTATGTTCTCAACAGGACGCTGCCTTAACCGCCTCCATTTTTTTTAAGCAACAAAAATGTTTAAATCACATGCACTGTTTCGGCTTTGTATTTCTGCCCCGCAGCATTGTGTACGTCAATTTATAAATACAGCAGCGCTCAATCTCTTCCTTAACACATCCCATAGCTATCTAAAGCCTCTGTTAACACACAGTGGCCCTCCTCTTACAACGACATTGCCTAGTTGCTGTGGACCTCTTGCCAGATGCTTGACGAGTCCCCAGGCTTATGAAGTAAGTCTAATACTAGTCTGACGTGTGTTCTTTCTAGCCCAGTGTTGTCGGAATCGGGTGTGTTTATCTTTCTCTCGAGTCTCTTGAGGATGTAAACTGATTCTTTTAAGTCCAGTGTTTTGTTTGGGGTTTTTCATCTGCTACCTGAAGTTATAGAACACAATAAAAGTATTTATCCATTAGCGTCTTCACTCCAACAGCCTGTTGCCAACATGGGAGTCGCTGTTGGGAACTATCTTGGGACTCTTGCTCCATGAAACAGCTGATGCTGGGAGCTTTATGTCAGATGAGGTATCTCTTATGTGCATTTTGTTTTCAAAGCTGAAAATAATTGGTGACCTGTGACTGTGGACTTGGAGGTGGTTTTCTCTTCCATACCATGTGGTGATTGTGACAGTTACCCCAGTGGATGGGTTGAATTAGAAATCAGAAAATTGCCAATCAGAGTCAAATTATTTAGTGTCCTGACACCAGTACCCATAATGCATCTGGTCACTTGTGAACTGCTGTACATGATAGCTTGGTACGATGGACTTTGTCCATAGCAAGAGGTTAGTAAGAAGTGAGCTAGCTCAGAAGGAACTTTGATGTGAAATCCCTTATTAGCTTATCTGAGTGAGAATAATATCTTGTGTCCGAATCTTTTAATTGAGGAAGTCTTGAAGGCACTGCCTTGTGGTTAGAGATGTGAAGGAGAGTCCATTACGGGATACTGTCTCTAGTCTGTTGTTGCATTGTTCTCAGACTTTGGAACTAATTCCCGCTGTATGTGTAAGAAACTGATCAGCAAATAAACTCTTGATTCTGTTTATTATTCAGAATCAAGAGCAGCTGAAGGACGATGATTCCGACCTTATTTTGAATGATGGCGACATCAGTCTGACATACGGGGATTCTGCTGTGAACACTGATTCTGTAACATCCGGTGGTACATCTAGGAGGGTTGTGGGAAACAGTTCTGAAGATGCATTGGATCGGGAGCTGACATTTGGGGACCATGAACTTGTAATACGGGGAACACGCCTGGTCCTTCCCATGGATGATTCTGAGCCTCCATCAAGTTTGGTAGATAGTGCAAGACATGGCCCAGCGTAAGATTTATGTTGCTCGATTTAATTGACAATAATATCTGCATATGTGATCATGAAGAAATATGTACTACCTAAAATCTAATGCATGTCTCAGAATGTCTAAGCTGTATAAATATTATTTATATGGTGTCAGGAGAATATAAATAATCTCTACAAGAGGGCTTCTGAAGAGCAGGCTGCAGTTTCTGAAGCTGAAAACCATGTTGATTGCACTATGTAGAAAGAAGCTGGTTGTTAGCATAATAATCTTCTGCACATGGTGAACTTCTTTTCACGTGGTGTGATGTATGGCCTGAGGTCCCAGCTAGGTAGGGAAAGTGGCTGATTTCTCTGTTAGTAGCATTCAGAATTCAGCTTGACGCAGACCAGAATGACAAATGAAATGTTTCGTTTGCTTTGCTGTACCTGGAGGTGTCAGCTAAAGATGTAAATTGCTTATTAGTCATGTGATGATTGGTTTGGTATCTCATATCTCTGATTGTCAAATATTCACATAATCTTGGCAAAATCTCTACTCAGAGATTGGCCTGATGGGGTAGTAGCCAGCCATACAGCCATGGCTGCATTTGGATCTGAGCTGGGGTCCCCATTTATCCAGGCCAGTAAGAGGCATAAGGCATCGTTGACTCAGCATGCTTCTGGGAAGGAAAGGGAGCATTTTGTTCTGAAGTGGCTCACCCACTCTACCTTAGCTACTGCTTAGAGACATAATGAATGACAGGCATCAGCAGAAGCCATTTCCAGCCTTCCTCTGGTCCAGAGTGCATCACCATGATGTATGACTTTTCATATTGGGGCCCAGAGCTTCACAGTGTGTTTTACAGTAATATTTGAGAGAAAGAATTGATCACACACAGGATGCATCAGGTTATTGCACAGGCTTTGTAGTTGGTGAGTTTGCATTTCAGGTGTGTCTTAAACAGCCTTTCTAGGGATAGGAAACACAGTTTTAACAGGTGATTGAGGTCTGAATTTTAGGAAGAGGCTTTGTCTCACATGATTGAAGCTCTTTTACTAATTAGTCATTGAGGAAATAAATAAATGTACAAGTCTACTGCAGTTCTGTGCAATACCACAGAGTCACACCTATCCAACCAGGAAGTATAAAGGTTGTAGATTGAAACAGTACATGCAGATTTCTCAAGAGGTATTTAGAAAATGAGGTAGTACTGAAAGGAGTTGTCCGTCCTCCTGTATAGTTGAAATTGTTGCACTTTGTTTGATAATTCCTTAGCATGCAGTGTATCTGTAATCTCCTTCCTGATTCGTTTTCATGTCTCTTACTGTTTATAATAAATGTTTGTGAGCTGCCATGTTTTACATTTTTCCAAGGAAGAGCACAGATTTGCTATTTGCTATTTCATATTACTCTGCTAGGATTTATTCTGCAATGATGGGAATGGCTAAAGGAGCAGTGAACATTTAAGAAGCTGAGAACTTTTATTTCTCACTTTCCTCAAGAAAAAGATTGCAGCTTAGGACTTACTGTGCGTAATTTAATTTATTTTTTAGCCACACTGTCAACCATTCACACTGTCACAAAATACACACGAGGCTGATTTCAGAGTTAACATTCACTGTGTTAAAACAAGAGCACACTTCCTCAGGATAGTGCGGGACCTGATCCTCAGAGATGTTTGGGCATTCACAGGTCCCCTTGACCTTGCTTGGAACTGAGAGTATTATACACCTTTCTGACCAGGACCTGAGACGTCATTGCAATTTTCTAAGGATTTTTCCCCACAACTGTTGTGGAGTGGGCCGTTCATGTGAAGGGGAGGAGAGACAAGGAAATATTTAGACTTTGACTGAGTGTATATTTATAGTTCAGAAAATTAAATTTACTTTTTTTCATTTTCTCAGGTCTAAATAACATTGTCTTAAAATTACCGAAGTGGAACTGATTCTTTTGCAGTTAAAATATCCCCCAATAATTTTTTTTTCTTTTCAAAGAAAATGTATAGGTTTTTCTATAGGACTCCTCTGTAATCGTGTACATTCTAGGTTTATATTTTAGGAAATAAGAATCTTCATTGCACCCAGTAAATGGCAGTTTTAGCTGTTAACATAGCCATTTGTTGTTTAGAGCTAGTTGGTTTGTTTCCTGCTATGCAGGATTTCCATGAAGTGTGCATTTTACATTGTGTCTGTGTCTTCATATGTTTGTTTGTTTTTTTTTTTTAAGAGAAAAAACTGAATGTGTTTGAGTTTTGGTTTGCTGCATCATTATACATCAAATATTTTTTATTTTTTCGCTTTAAAAAGAGGTAGGTTAAATAACTACCTCTTGTTTTTTCTTTGTTAATCTGGTGACTATTAATTCAATTTACAAAGATCCTTGCTGATACCATAGAACATGGAAAACACAGGTATTCTTCCGATATGCCTCTGATAAGAGTGCATCATCTGATTTCTTAAATTCTTAAAAAGCAATTGAAGATTGCCTCCCAGTCTCTCCCTGTGGAGGAGCCACTGCTGTCAAAGCACTGTAGATCCCCATCTCTGCCCACTGAATGGTTTCCACTGAGAAATACCCAATCACTCCCATCCCGGTCACAATCCTAAGGCAGAGAATTCCTATAACGGTATGTCTACACAGCGGTTGCAAGTAGACAGACGTGCTAGCTTTGCTTGGCATGCTAAAAATAGCAGCCTGGTTGTGATGGCTTCAGCTAGCTATTCCAGTACAGTTCTGCCCGAGCCTCGCAGTGCTACAGGGGTGACTAGCTTGTGCTGTTGTGGCCACGCACCTACTTTTGGTGAGCTAGCATATGTCTGTCTACCTGCATTGGGAAGCACCCTCTCAGATGCTGCGTAGACATTCCTAAGAGACAATTCCTGAAAATTGTTTGCAACGTTGCTGTAACTGTGTTGATCCCAAGATATGGCAGAGACACAGTGGGTAAGGTACTATCTTTGATTGGATCAACTTCTGTAGGTGACAGAGACAAGCTTTTGAGATTACACAGGTCTGAAGAAAAGCTCTGTAAGAGCTCCAGAGCTTGTTTCTTTCATGAACAGAAGCCAGTCCGCTTTGTCTCCCTAAATTCCTGAAAAGATTGCAGTTGAGTGTGCTGAAGTGCCCCCAGCAGGTAGGGCCTAATCCTGTATTTACTAGTATCCGTGGCAAAAGCCTCACTGGCGTCGTCTGGCCTAGGATTAAAGGTGTGGTGTTTAGCATGTGTTTGCATGTAGCCTTTATGCATGCAACGGAGCAAGTTCAAACCTAGGCAATGCTTACCTTTTAAAACGTGTTAGTTAGAAGGCGTTAAGCTAACATATGCTACTGTCACACCTTAAATCCTACCCTAGTCAAGGCCTTTGATTTGGAGATAGGGCCTGTGTGCATTGCCTCTATAGCCTAAAAACCCATAAGAAATCAACTCATTTCATCTGGCAGTGCCATGCGCCATTACAAGGCAAGAATTAACTCCTATTAATTAACTGTTGTTAATGTGTTCCTCTCTCCCACTTTCATACATTATGGTATTTGAATTGCCGACACATCACCACAGTTCTCAGCTTTTGAAGTCAATGAACATTTTAATTGGTTATTGAAGTACTCAGAGAAATGTTCTAGTGTTTATATTTTTGTGGAGCCAGGAATTAATATTATGTGTTAAACAAAATATAAGGAATGTTTTAAAAATTGAATGAGTGAATCAATCAAAGCTGAGATTCAAGTGATTCAATAGAAACAGCTCAAACTAATAGTAAACTGACTATTTTCTTTATTCTATTGTTGTGGAGAAGACAGAGGGCTTGATTTGCAGTGATGTTGAGCACCTATGATTTCTACTTACTTCAAGGAAGTGGTGAATGCTTAGCACATCTGGCATTCGGGCCTTTATTCAAATATGTAAAACAGCCCCAGACACACAATTTTACAATGCTTTTATAAAGATTTAGAGATGTCATCCCTTGGGAGTCTTCTCGTCTGTAAATTGAATTGACTTTGGTTTTGCACATGAAAAAGCACTGTTGATCAAGTTTTGATTTACACGAGTATTGTTGAATTGTCCAGTAATGCCATTGACCTCAGTAGTTGTGGTGTTTGTGCACCTGGCTTGTAATAGGTGATGATCATTATTGAGCACTTTTTGTTTACAGTGACTAAATCTTTTACTGTTGCGTTGTACTGTGAAAGAAGGACCATAGGCCTATAAAAAGCTTTTCTTGAATACATATGTAGTGTTTCTTTAATTCACAGGGAAATAAAAACCTCTAACAAATGTAACAGAGACATGACATTTTTGCACTGCTAAAAGAGTTTTTCATAGCATGTGATAATTGTATACGTGAGCAGCCACTAATGCAAATCACTGGCATTGAGTAGAGCGTGGTTTCTCACAATTAGAACTGTTTGATTTGGAGCAGTGGGTTGGAATGCTAAAAGATATTCACAACTTGACAGTCACTACATGAACACAACTTGAACTGTGGAAGGTAAACGGGGCGGGGGATGGCTGGTGGTGGTGTTTCTTATCATTCTTGCAGTAGCAGTTTGGTCCCTGACCAGGGCTCCTGTGCGGTAGGTGCTGCACAAACAAGAACAAAAAGACCATCTTTGCCTGGAAGACTTGACAATCGTAATGTAAGACAAGAGGCAGCACAAGGAAACGGGACAGTACGGGTCGTATGGTAAGTAGCAGATACAGCACTCAGTCCTTGAATCGAAGTTGCAGGATGTTCCACGTACAGCTGGAAGGCGCAATGCTGTTGTCATGAGGTGCTATCTATGTAGACTGCACTGAATCAGTGTCCGACATTGTAGTTGGAGATCTTGGTACTGCCGGAGCTGTTGCTGTAGGAGACAACGTAAAATAAAGGGCCTGACCACTCGGGGGTTCTGAAGATCCCACTCAGCTGGTAGCCCCTGGATCCTGGTTGAATTCTAATGTGGCTAATTACATTGTGCCCATCCAAATTTCCCCCTTGCACTCTTCTCCTCTTCATGTCTGACCTGATTTTGTAGTGGCCATGTGCTGTTGGAGCAGCTGTTGTACCCCCAGCTGGGGTGGCATGGAGTTTGGTGAAGTGGTTCCTGTTTTCTGTTTAAGGCCTCAGAGGTCTTTCAGCACGAAAGATGTTATGGAAATGTCAGAGACATAGTTCAGGGGTGGTTTCATTCCCAAAGTGAGATGAGCACCTAACTTTGGAGTTTTTAATGGCAGAAAATCCCTTATCCTCTGTAGCCCTGAGCTGTTCATAAATCTTCACTGTCCTCCTATTACCTACATTTGTATGCAGAAATACAATGGCTGTTTTTCATGTACCCGTAGTCCAGAGAACAATCTTGTTGCAGGCCATCAATAGTGAAATGTTCCTTCCCTTCTTTCCCTCCTCCACAGGGAGTTCTACTCTGCAGGCAGGCGGAAAGACATTGCCCAGTAGACTGGGGAGGATATGACCTTACTGCTGTTCAGTAGGTTGTATGACTCTCACATCTCTTGAAATAGGTCATTACAATACATCTGCATCCACTCACGTATGGTACGCAGTGGTAGCAATACAGTAGAGTTCTGCTGCGCCTTCCATTCCCAGATCTCCGGGTGTATTCATAAACAACCTGCGCAATCCCTTGCATGGTGGATAACTGCAGTCCCCCGCGTGGTGGTAACCCCATTTTACAGATGGGCAGACTGAGGCTCAGGGGCACAGTAAGTGCATGGCGGAGCTTGAGGTTGAACCCAGGTCTCCAGACTCTCAGGCCTTTGTTTTAACCATAAGCCCATGATTATTCCTTCCTGCACATGTCCTGGGAAAGCACTTCACGAACCCCCTCTCTGCAGATGTATATAAAGTATTTTCTGTTCCAGACGTATTGGGCTGAGTAATCCAACCCCGTCTCTGTCTCTCACTATCTCGCGTCCTGTGAAAACATTAAAGCACTTGTTCTTCTTTGAATGCTTGCCTATGTCGATTCCATTATAGGTGCATGCGTCTCTCCGTGCTCAGTTACCAGAATGTTTTTCCCTTTAGCAGTATCCATAGGGCCAGCTTCGGTGCCCTCTGGAGTCCTGGGCACATGCCATGGTATATTAGGCGCTGCCAGCCCTATGCCCCTTCAGTTCCTCCTTTTTGCCACTGATGGTTATTGGAACTGTGTTTTCCTTGCTGCTGCGAGTGCCTCTCAGCATTTAGAGTTTGTGTTCTCTTAAGTAGTTGTTAATTGAGTAGTTCATGTGTTTTGTTAGTGAATAGTTGTCAATAGTTTAGTAGTTTTAATAGTGAAGGGTTAGTCCCCTTGTCTGGAAGCGGGGCATGCCCCAATCTCTGGGTTTCAAGCCCTGTAAGACCGGCAGCAAACCCTTCCCGTTTAGTGACCTCCATAATAGTCGCTTGAAGTGTCTGGGGGAGTCGCACAGGAAGGACAAGTGTCAAACCTGTAAGGCGGTCAGACCATGGACTGAGAGAGAGCGAGAAATCCGTCAGAAGGCTTTACTGATGGCAGCACTAAGACTAGCCTCAGAGCTGTACCACTCTCTCGGTGCTGAGCACTGTGAGTGCAGAGCGCCCCTCCAGCACTGGAACCTCCGTGGCACCAGTCGTCTTCTTTGCCTTTGAAGAAGCAGAAGAAACAACGATCGGAGCGGGGTCGCTCCCCTGTGCTGAAGAAGACCAAGGAGCATGGGACATCACAGGTCACAGGAGCGTGGGAGCATGGGACATCACAGGTCCAGCAGGCTGAGCAAAACTCTGCAGGAGCAGGGCTTGGAGCCTAGGTCCCTGAACCCTCCGAGAGAACCGACTCCGGTCGAGCAGACGCTCTCCATATGGGAGTCAGCACCGATCGCGATCGCCAACAAGTTGGTCCATGCTTTCATGGTGCAGAACCTGGTCGCCGGCATCCAGACACTTTCCCAGGGATGATGGGCATCCTCGTCAATCCCTGGCACCGAGATACTTGCCTGCAGTCGTTAAAGCCCTGTGGCAAACACCAAACTCCTTGCCACCGATTTCTAAATGGGCAGGGAAAAAGCATTATGTTCCCACAAAGGTGATCGAACACTTGATCACACACCCTCATCCCCGGCGTCCCTAGTGGTGGCAGCCGCCAATGAATGGGACAGATGGGGGACAACCCAGCACCACTCCCAAAAACAAAGACAATTAAAAACTGGATTTGTTTGGGAGAAAAGATTATTCAACAGCGAGCCTGCAATTTCATATTGCTAACCAACAAGCGCCGCTGGGGAGGTACAGCTAATTCAACCTAATATTAGTTGATAATTATTAATAATAACAGCTAATTCAGAACTCATCATTAGATATATATAGCTGGGATTATTTTTTCCAATGTCAATTAATTTGCACTTATCTATGTTGAATTTCATCTGCCATTTTGTTGCCTGTCACCTAGTTTTGTGAGCTCCACTCTCTCTTCACAGTCAGATATGGATTTACTATCTTGAATAATTTTATATTATCTGCAAACTTTGCCACTTCACTTGTCACTCCCTTTTCCAGATCATTTAATGACTATGTTGAACAGCACTGCTCCCATTGCGGATCCTTGGGGGACCCTGCTGTTTCTTTCTGTCCGTGGAGAAAACTGACCATTTATTCCTACCATTTGTTTCTTATTTTTTAATCAGTTACTGATCCATGAGCTCTGTTATCTCTGATCTCTGTTATCCCATATCTACTTAGTTTCTTAAGAGCCTTTGGTGAGGGAACTTGTCAAAGGCTTTCTGAAATTCAAGTACACTATATCAACAGGATCACCCTTATCAACTATGCTTGTTGATGGTGAGGTATGACTTCCCTTTACAAAAGCCATGTAAACACTTCCCCAACAAATTATCTGTGTCTGGTAATTCTATTTGCTTTTTACTTTAGTTTCTACCAATTTGTCCAGTACTGAAATTAGGCTAACAGCCTGTAATTGCCAGGATCACCTCTGAAGCCCTTTTTAAAAATTGCTGTAGTATTAAGCCACCCTCCAGTCATCTGGTACAGAGGCTGATTTCAGTAATAGATTACATACTACAGATATTAGTTCTGCAATTTCATACCTGAATTCCTTCAGAACTCTTGGGTGAATACCATCTGGTCCCAGTGCCTTATTACTGTTTAATGTATCCATTTGTTGGAAAATTGGTCTATTGACACCTCAGTGCGGGACAGTACTTCAGATTTGTTGCCCAAAAAGAATAGCTCAAGTGTGGGTATCACCTTCACATCCTCTGCAGCGAAACCTGATGCAAAGAATTAATTTAGCTTCTCTCCAATGGCCTTGTCTTCCCTGAGTGCTGCTTTGCCACCATGGTTATCTACGGCCCTGCTGGCTGGCTGGTAGGCTTCCTGCTTCTGATGTACTTACAAAATTTCTTTCTGTTGGTTTTTGTATCTTTAGCAAGTTGCTGCTTAGATTCTTTCTGAACCTGCCTTATACATTTACCCTTACCCTGCCAGAGTCTGTGTTCCTTCCTTTTATCCTCACTAGGATCTCACTTCCACATTTTAAAAGCTATCTTTTTGCCTCTTCTGGCCTCCATTATTCTGCTGTTTAACCATCGTGGCATTCTTTTGTCCCCTTATTGTCTTTTCACATTTGGGAGATGCTAGCCTGAGTCTCTGTTAGGGTGACAATCTGCTTGCAGGCATTAATGTTTGTGACAGTGCCTTTTAATTTCCATCTAACAAGCATCCTCATTTTTAAGTTACATCTCACCGTGGTGGGGTGGGTTTTTTGGTATTGTCCTTCCTGTGGAAATGTTAAATTGAATTATGGTCACTGTTATTGTGCATTTTAGCTATAGTTACCTCTGGGACCAGATCCTCTGCTCCATGTAGGATTAAATCAAGCATTGCCCCTCCTGTTTTGTGGTTGGAGGAGCTGTGTTGGTTCTGTTTTAAGGTTGCTTCCCCTCCTTTCCTCCTCCCCAGCTCCTGGGCAAATCAGCGTTTGTCACAGAGATGAGCAATATTTTGGAGGAAGCAGCTTGATGGTGTCTGTTGAACACAGCAGTTGGGGAAAATGTGATATCTTTTTAGGTATTTATGGCGCTGAGTGTATTTGTATATATAAACTGCAAGAACGTCTAGTTTCCTCTATCCGTAACTAGGAAGTAATTGGAAGATGAGATGATAGGAGAAAAATGAAGAGAGACTGAATTCGCATTGAGTGTTTGTAATAAAATCTGTTGAGATAGTGTAGGCACACTGGGAATATTTGTGTATTTTGTGTGTCCAGTGCTGGCATAGCAACAATGGATACTTTCAGTCCTGCATTTGGTTAGACCCAGAAGCACCAAATTTCCTTGAGGAAGATTCCTTCATCTTCCTCTCTCTGCTGTTGAACTCCGATCAGCTCTATGGCCACTAGCATAGCATCTTTCAGCTGAGGATTTCAAAGTGCTTAACAAATATTAACTAATTAAGCTTCCTTGCACATCAAATAGGTACGCACAGATGGCCTGGAGTCTAGGTGACTTGTCAAGATTGTTGAGCAAATTGGTGGCAGCATTGGTGGCCATCTGTTTGAAGCAGGAAGTGGCTCTGCAAGAAGAATTTGCCCAGTGACCTCTCTACCCTTCCTTATTACAGTGCACCAGTTCTGGTTTGCTTTTGGCACAAAAAAAAGGGCAGTGCTGAGCTGCTGTGAATTTCTGACCTCTGGAAAGTCCCTCCTGCTTCAAAGGAGCCTGATGAGAAATGTGGTAGGCTGTCAGCAAGCTGGCTGCTTCAAAGAAGTGAAATCCTATAAGTGAGCATAAACCATGGGGATCCTTCAGCTGGTTGAGAGAAAGCTAGCTAAAGCCTGGGAAACTGAGCCAAAACTTGTCACTGTTTAAACGGCACCAGAATAGCACCAGATTTGTTCCCTGGTTCTTTCCAGATCTAGCTCCGAATACCCTCTAATATATTACTGAGAGTTTGGGGAAGTGATTTCACCATGGGCTAAGTTCTGCCCAGGTATGTCAATGGAGGGTCAGGAGTGTAACTGGGGCCCATGGTACATAGTGCCTCACATAATGGGATAGATCAGGGGTCGGCAACCCGCGGCTCCGGAGCCGCATGTGGCTCTTCAGCCGCGGTAGGTTGCCGACCCCTGGGATAGATGGTCATCCTCGCAAACAGAGTCAATTCTCTACTTCAGTTCGTCCCGGAGTTTTAGTAAATCATGGACATTCATGGCATGATCCTGCAATGTGCTATATGACTGCAATTCCTATTAATGTCCCTGGAAGAATCTCTCAGGATCAGGCCCTTAAGAAAGTAAATCTTTAATGCATCATCAAATATTTAGACAGAGGTTTATACAGGGAATTTTGTGTTTCTTAATCACCCTTTTGTAAGAAATTCCAATGGCCTTTTCTGTTACAAGAGAAATAGGGCGATGCAGCTGACAATCTGGAGTGCCATATATGGTCATAATTCCCTAACCCTGGGTGTTTCATAAAATAGTATGGCGACTCTCACTTTTACAGTTGTGTGTGAACATTTCTTCCCCTTATATTTGTACAAATACTTGGGAATACACAACTCGGACTATTAAAATGTATAAATTATACTTGTCATCTTTGTACATCATGTCAGCTGTATTAATGGCTGTGACTAGGTTCTTTATTCTTTGCTGTTACCGTGTATTACATCAAACTGAAAGGGCAGAGTACTGCGTAGGATAAAATGTCAATGTTATAAAGAGAAAAAAATCAGGCTGCTCTTACTACTGAATTGGCTCGGCACAGAAATGGGGCCAGGTCTTAGACAGCAGAAGACAGTGATAACTGTGGGAGAATTTCCTCCCACCAGTACTGTATGAGGCTGACTTTTGGTCAACTCTTAGATGCATGCATTGGAGACCTGTTGAACTGAGAGCTGCGACAGTCCTATCCTCCAGTGGCTAGCTTTGTCAGCGCACATCAGTTGTGCCAGGCAGCACACCATGCTGTTCCAGTCTTGGGCCTCTAGCACAGCTCAGTCATGGCCTATCCCACCTGCTGTCCCACCAAGTCCCCAGCCCCATTCTGCATATATTTCTCCTTTTCAGCATCCCTGCTATTCCTGTTCTGGGACCACTAGCACCTCATGTCTGCCTAGTAGAACTCGCTGCTGCTCCATTTATGCTTCCAACACAGCTGTGCAAATGCATATCCCTCCTGACCGGCAGGTCCCTCGTTCTGCACAGCATGTTGGGAATGTTTTAATGCAATATGGTCATGGATGGCTAGATCTATATTTGCACTGGTCTCCACTGGGGTGCAAAATCGAAGCAGAGGTGGAGACAGAATTTCTCTGTGAGGGAAATGTGGCTGCTCAGGAAATTTGTGCAGACTGTATGCGATGACCTATGAACTTGCAAGGTGCATACAGGTGAAACATTTTAAATTAGGTGAGACTAGATCAGTGTCTGCCACACCCCATGCAAATGTCAAAGAGGCTGAAGTGCTCACTGTAGAAGAGGAACTAATTTCCTGATGACCTTGCTGCTGCTTTGAGTCCCGCAATATCACACACAGTTGTTCACAAACTGTATTTTTCCAGAATTAGTGCCTTGTGGATCCCATGAAGATGCAGTCAGGGAACCCTCAGTAGAATTACACAAGGGGTAAACCTGGCTCAGGACTTCAAGGGTCTTCATTCTCTGTGGCTAGTATCTGCCTGTTTCTCTGATCCTGGAAACACGAGCCTTGATCCTGTAGCAGGGTACAAGAGAGAATTGTGTAAGCCCCAGAGCTCGATGGCTTAGAGGGATGGAACTCTCTGCCCTCTCTATAGGGAAGAAGGGAAAAATCAGCTCTGGCCAGCATCATTGACATGCGTTCTAGTGTCGGTCACCCATTGTCCCACAAACTGTATTTTGTTACGTTAGCTGGAATTTGTCAGTGTTCTGATTGCATAACTAATAATAGATTGTGACTGTGATTATATTTGTGAAAGGGCATCAGAATTGTATAAGATACACCCAGAGTAAGTGGATCACCCTTGAGGTACAGGAAGTGGGCCCTGGTTTGGGAATGGGATTCAAGCTCAACGAGAGAGAATATGGAGGAGTGCTTTAAAGACCAGGAGCATTTGTCTCTGAGTGTTTTGTTTTGCTATGTGTTTGCCCTGGGTTCTGAAGCCTGTGTGCAATGAGTCTGAGGGAGTGAGCTAGCCGTAATGGACAGATGACTTCAGAAGGCCAATGTGATTGGAGCAGCAGCAGTGATGCAGAGCTGGCTGTGCAGTGGACAGCTGATTTTGTAGCAAGGGTCAACTGGACCAGCAGTCATGGTGCAGAACAAGACAGGTAGCTGCTCGCTGGAGCAGGCCCAGGTGGTGCAGATGTACCTGGATTGGAGGAGGGCATCCATGTCCCCTGCCTCCACTGGCATTGTTCAGAGCTGTGAGTCGGCTTTGAGGTGGGTGGTGATTGTTGTGGCACTAGGAATTCTGGACCTCAACAAACTGGGCAGTTCATACCTGGCCCTGGTGTTGGCCACTGTCCTCATATGGTGGCTGGGTTTGCTATGTAAATATTGGCAGTGTGGTTATCCTGTGTTTCTTGTTTGTTTTTTTTCCCTTTTCCTTCTAGAAGCAGAGGTTTGTGGTTCCACATTCCCAAGGACTCTGGGTGCTGGTGAACTGGGAAGAACCAGCTCAATAGGGGACCAGGGAGATTCACATTTCATTTCCCAGAGCCAGAAGTAGGAATTTGACTCTGGGCTGGGGCTTGAGACATGGTTTTATTTATTGTAGGAAAGGAGCCCTAAAGAGATTGAACCAGGCCCTTGTTGCTTCCATCGGCACCTGGCCGAACGGTCGTGGTTACGTTCTAACCAGACTGGAATTGGCTGGCGGCTGCTCTAAGAGTACAGCAGAGAACCGCATGCCCCAGAGCCCCAGAGAGATGCGCTGCCGTGAAGAATCTGGTGCCCTGTTCTCCATTCTGACCAGCGATGGTCAGACAGTCTTTGGTTATCGCCTCCTACCCCTGCTGCCTTTCCTCTCCGCCCCTTGGCTCCCTTCTGCTGGGACGTGAGGGAGGCACCAGCCCCAATGGGCAGCTGGAGTATCCAGACAGGCCTGCGTGTGGGTGTGAGCAGGGTTGAGGCCTGGCAGTTCGGGTTTTCGGACAAAAGGGCACCTGTAGGATATCTGCTCAGCCGTACTGACCGGACACCAGAAGTCCGGTTACGCCTGCAGGGGAACCCTAGCAGGGGCATCGCTGCATGCAAAGGCCACCACCCGCCTGGCCCCACCCCTGCCAGCCTGGCCCGGGACGTGGGGGTCGGGAGAGGCCCAGCACAGGCGGCAGAGCAGCTCAGGGAGGAGGCGCTGGTCATCAAGTCGTGCCAGCCCCTCATCTGTGTAGGCAGCGGGCTCCGCATCAGCTCTGCAGGCAGCAAGTGAGGTGAGTCCCAGGCTCGGGGGGAGTGGGAGCGACCGGGCTGGGGGAGTGGGGAGGGGTGAGCGAGCGATGAGGGTGGAGGTGGGGATAGTGGGGGAGGGGCGAGTGAGCAGGGGGGAGCGAGCAAGTGATGGGGAGAGGGGGAGGGAGGAGTAAGCAATGGGGGGGAGCGACTGATGGGGGGAGGGAGCTGTGGTGTCCGGTTGTAAGAAATTTGAAAGCTGGCAACCCTAGGCAGGGTCCCCACGCCCTGCACACCTGCTCCCTCACTCGCCAGAGAGGGGAGCCCGGGCTGGGAAGGGGAACTTGTGAGGAGACCAGTGCGGCCGAAGTGCAAGTCTCATCTCGGCAGAGAGCCCTCCGCTACACGCCCTGCGCTTCAGCCAGGCCAACGCAACGCTGGCGGGCAGCAGGGCCAGCCCCCTGGCCAGGCAACGGTGAGGGGTGGTAAGAAAACGAGTAGGCCTGGCTTCAAGCCCTTCTCTTGCCATCAGGCAGAAGGAACACACCAGCTACACAGTAGCACTCTCACGAGCACAGGCTTCTCCTCTCACCACCCTTCACTCGGCATGACCCACGCTGGCCACTCGCGAGGACACAAGCACCTTCTGCTTCTGCTAATCCTTCGCTGCGCGGCTTAACTCATTCCCAGTGGGCGAACATTGTCAGAATCTGACCAGATTGCATGTAACGCCCACGTTTTTCCACAACTGTCTGTTTTTATTGGTCACATTTACTTCAGTCAGTGGCAGGGAAAGGTGTTCTCTGTAGCCACAGCTAGAGCTGACGTCAGTCTTTTTGGCCTTGTCGATATGCACAAAGTGCACCAATTTAAATGTTCAGTTCAGACAGTGCAAATCACCGAGTGGGCCCCTTACTTCACTTCAAGAGCACCTTATTTCAGGTTAGTTTAAGTCTAATTATTCCCAAAATAAGTGGTTTAAACCAATGTAAGAGTGTCTGTCTGCTTAGCCCTTTGCTCCAGTTAAACTAAATCAATGTAAAAAAATCACACCTTAAGTTAAAATAGAGCAGGGTTCACAAGACAAACTCTTACACAAGGCCCTGTATCATGGCAAAAATCCTTTCAGTTAAATAGCGCTGTACTGTAATTACTTTCAGAACCCATCACTACAGCACCAAGAGAGCTTTAGCCAGGAAATTACATTAATAATGTCTTTAGTGACAAACTGTAGTTTTCCCATGGCTATTTATTTTTTGTATGTGAAACAAAGCTTGTGAAAAGCACGAACAGTTCTTGGAGTGCTTGCTCACGTCCGTTCCATGTAAGGTGAAGTCAACGGAAAGACTCCAGTGTGCGTAAAACTGCTTGCATGTGTGCTTGCAGGATTGGGTTTTAAATTAAGGATGTTAATTATTCTGGTCGCTCCTGCCTGTGGAGTTTGTGGAGTGCTGCAGTGCCTTGCAGGATTGTATAAATTGCCTTGGTTCAGTTCAGTGTACTTGGATGTATTTTGTCTCCCTTTGTATCTGATATCATTTGGTGTTAACCCTTTGGCTCCTGTGGCGATTTTCTGTTTTAAGCTTAAGGACCGCTCCTTCTAAGCATCAACTTGATCAGAAACGCCAGCATTCACTAATGACCATGCAAAAGATACCAAAAGCTCGAACCTTTGCAGAAAATCGATAGCGTTTGAATAACCCCCTGGAGGCTTGGAAGGTAAACACTTGTGGAGTCTACCAAAATCCCCGGCAGATTTATAGTAAGTTGGAGAGTCTGGGTAGAACCCTGCATTTGTGTTGCCCTTTCAAAATGTAGGATAGTTGAGGCAAGAAAGATACCAGCGGGGAAACTCTTTGTTGGTGTCTGATGCATCGTCAACTTTATAAGTGGGAGTCACCTTAGTAATTTTCCACACTGAGGGAGAGCAGCTTGTTTTTGGAGAAACATTTATGACATATGCCAAAGGGTGACGCATACAGGATATTGCGCCTTCCATTAATCTGAAATCGGAGCATTCCCTGCCTGTTGCTTCTTAGGTGTAAGCTATATCCTCTCTTGCTATACAGATTCAAGTATCATTCAGGAAAATCAGAGTAGAGGTGATGTCCATAATGATGTGATAAGATTAATAGCTTAATATGTTGTTATTAACTAAGCCCTTTAATCCTTTTAACTGATGAACAAGTGCTTGGAAAACTTTTCCCCTTGAGTCTGGGGTTTCTCGTCAGTGAATCGTGTAGGTAATACTATGCCACATTTGTATTTTGACAGAATGTGATAGGAAGTTGATTTATTTTATGCACAGATCACAACCTTTACTTTCTATGCATCTTTTTATTTTGCCCAGTAAATACAGGGGAACTTCAGCAGTTCACCCTTTGCTAATCTATACACTTGCAAACTGAGACAGAATCCTTTCTTGGTTCCCACTTCTCAGCAGAGTTTCCGTAGCAGAGCACTACAGTGAAGTTTCATATTAATTACTAATGTCCCATTCCTGAAGTGAACTCTGTGCGGACAGATGCCTGGGGCTCTGTGAGCGTGCAGCAGCTCACAGGCATGGAGTTTATTGCAGGAATAGGACCCAAGACTTCACTAGTGTTCTAAACTATATTGGAGAACTTTCTACAGGTGAGGTCTGCCCTGGCCCACAATGATCAAAAAGATTGGCGGGGAGGGGAAGCAAGAGACAATTTTGGCCCTGGCTAGTTCACAAAGGTGATAATTTGTGGTGCATTCTTGCAAACTAGCGAGGTTCTGCCAGTATCATGGTAGCTTTTATAATAAATGTAAATGGATGACATGATTCCTTAGCTGGCGGTATGATTAAAGGAGAGTGTGGTGGGGGAGAGCACCTTGCTTTTCTTACCTATGCTAAAATTCCCAGCCCAAAGCAGCTCTCATTGAAATCCATGCGTGTTTAGCCATTGACTTAAATGAGAGCTCTCCAGTCTCTACTTTGCACCATCCCCATAAAGATGTCACTGAATTGCCTTTGTTTTACAGGGCTCCATATAGCATTAAATCATTGAAAGGTAATCTGAGTATTTCCGGGGTGAATCTATATCTCCAAAACAGGCAGAATAGCATGGTAATTACACCATATGTTCATCATCATGATAATAGTTCTTCGCACTTAGATGCTATAGCGCCTCTTATTTGGGGATCACAACACCCCAGTGATACATGACTTACTTGCTGTGGTGCGCTAGCCTGCAGCACCGTGGAAAAGTGTACTTATGTGTTTAAGCTCCATGGAAAAAGGGTTACATCACTGATGCTTTAACCACAGAGTCATAAAACCGAACAACCCCACCCTTGGTCCCTGAGAGAAACGACTCTGAAATGTTTCCTTGCAGCTTTTCCAGCAAATTGTCTGCTTGTTAAATGTTGCTAATGACCCAAAAGATAATCAGTTTGTCTCCTGTGAGTTTTGTGTATATATTTCCATGACGGTGTGATTTAGTCCATAAACGTTGTCATCTTGGCTCTCTCTTTCTGCAATGAAGAAAATGGCCAGAGAGTTCAGTGGTTCACAGGTTTTATTCTGATTCTCCCTAGATCCTGGTACATATCTGATAGTGACCACACCAAAGGGAAGGTGGATCTCAGGACAACACTTTTCAAATGTGCTTGTCTTCTACTTCCAGCCCATCTAGAACGAAGGCCATTGACAACGTGTGGATTCTTGTTTTCGCCAAGGGGAAATAAATATGACAATGCTTTACTTTTTATTCAGATAATTAAATCAAGAGACTTCCCTACCACTGAGGTTAGGATTCTTATGGACTGCTACCTTGAAGTGTGACAGCACCTAGCCAACCAGAGTTGGCCTGGGCCAGTACGTAGATGGGGAGATTTCTATGAGGTTCTTACATGCCACAAGGGGTGCTTTGGAGATTCAGGAAGTGGCACTCCGAGTTAGCATTGAACCAGTGCATTAGTATGGTATTAGCAGGTGCAGTGTTTCAGATGAGGTCTGAAATTAGGGTCCTGTCTTCTTGGTCCATGGTATTTTTTCCTTAAGAGTAGGACTGTTAGCTTTGGTGTCCAATTTGTGTAGCTGAATCCCCATGCAGTGTTAACTAGAAAAGCCATTCCTCCTCTCTTGTCTTAAACCATTATGTAGTATTGCTCTGCGCTGTTGAAACAGGTTCTGTGTTTCACTAAAGAAGTGGCTGCAATTCGGTGACAGAAAAAGATCCCTGTGTATAATATGTACAGACTGGCCAAGTGCCGTGAAGAGAAAGAGGCCATATACATTTAAGACCATTAAGTTCATCAGACACCTTTGTGGTGACTTCTTATGTATACAAATAGGTGCTGCTTTGCATGCTAAGAAACACAGAGGCTTAGACCCTGATCTTGCAACCACTTACACACAGGTGTAAGTCAATTTTCGTGAGTAATCCTATTAAGTGACTGGAACTATTCATGAGAGTAAAGTTATGTATGGCCATAAATGTTTACAGGCGATGGGGCTGTGATCAGTCATCCCAGAGTTACCTCTCAGGCTGACGTGTCATTCCTGAATTAGAGAGTGTGGTGCGTTACCTTCAGGTCTCCTGATCGGCCCTATGCCATTCACCCAGGGTTCAGCCAAGCCACAGGCGGGTCCCAAGGCAGGTATATAGGGGAGCAGAGTCTCTCCAGTCTGCTCAGGTTCTGACACTGCCCATGCGCCTGCTCTAGACTGTGCCTGTTTCCCCACTAGCCAGCCCCTACTCCAGCCTGCATCCGCCCAGGCAGTTCTGACAGGGGCAGTTAAGTGTGCGGTGCAAGGGTTATATTTACCCCCACCCCCCATTCTTTGTGATTTTTCACACTTCAGCTCAGTGGTGCCTGGGATGCTGCTACACCCCCTGGGTTGAAGTAGTAATAACAAGCACCAAATGCATGGTTTCCATCAGCAGCACCCCCACTATATAAAGTGTTTCAGCACCCCTGCCTCTGCTTTAAAACCCATTTCCGAGTGGATGGCACATTCTCACTGCCAGTGTCACAAACCTCCCTAATTAGCCTCCACGGGGCATGTGCTGCTACTTGAAGTTCACTGTGTAGCGCTTTGTAGAAAAGCAGCCCTCTGCCATCCTTCCAACCTCTAGTATTTCCAAATAAAGCATTCTCCTGCAGTTAGCTCCTCAACGACTCAGACAACTGACTCAGCGCTGTGCTCATAGTTCATTCTTGTTTGGCTAATAAGTCAAGGAATCATTTTTATTACGTTTGCCAAAAATCAACATACACAATAAATGTTCTTTGGCAAGCAAGTTCCATCGCACCGGAGTGACTCAGAGCTCTCTTAATAGACTGGAAATTAACTGTGCCGTTTTTGCTATCTGTTCCTGTCCAGTATAATTGACTTACAGTAGTTTCTCTGGCATTGTAATGCATGTGAATCTGTAATAGGAAAATACTTCCTATTTAAAATTAAAAGATGATTCATCTACATGCCTTTGTTTTATCTGTTTGCTGTCGCTCACTAAATCAATTTGTGTCTTTTCAAGAAGTGAATTAAACTAAGATAACAACAGTAAAAGATGAGCTTATACTATGAGTATTTAAATAACTGTTGGATCTATTAGCTATTTCAACATATAGATAGAATCATAGAATATTAGAGTTGGAAGGGACCTCAGGAGGTCATCTAGTCCAACCCCCTGCCCAAAGCAGGACTATCCTCAGCTAAATCATCCTGGTGAGGGTTTTGTCAAGCCTCAGCTTAAAAACCTCTAAAGATGGAGATGCCACCACCTCCCTAGGTAACCCATTCCAGTGCTTCATCACCCTCCTAGTGAAAAACTTTTTCCTAATGTGAAACCTAGACCTCCCCCACTGCAACTTGAGACCATTGCTCCTTGTTCTGTCATCTGCCGCCACTGAAAACGGCCTAGCTCCATCCTCCCTGGAACCCCCTTTCAGGTAGTTAAAGACTGCTATCAAATCCCCCCTCATTCTTCTGTTCTGCAGACTAAACAGGCCTAGTTCTTTCAGCCTCTCCTCATAAGTCTTGTGCTCCAGCCCCCTAATCATTTTTGTTGCCCTCCACTGAACTCTCTCCAACTTGTCCACATCCTTTTTGTAGTGGGGTGGCCCAAAACTGGGCACAGTACTCCAAATGCGGCCTCACCAATGCCGAATAGAGGGGAATAATCACTTCCCGTGATCTGCTGTCAATGCTCTGACTAATGCAGCCCAATATGCCATTAGTCTTCTTGGCAACCAGGGCACACTGCTGACTCATATCCAGATTCTTACCCACTGTAACTCCCAGATCCTTTTCTGTGGAACTGCTGCCTAGCTCGTCGGTCTCCAGTCTGTAGCTGTGCACGGGATTCTTCCGTCCTAAGTGCAGGACTCTGCACTTGTCCTTGTTGAACCTCATCAGATTTCTTTTGGCCCAATCCTCCAATTTGTTTAGGTCCTTCTGTATCCTATCCCTCCCTTCCTGGGTATCTACCACTCCCCCTAGCTTAGTGTCATCTGCAAACTTGCTGAGGGTGCAATCTACCCCCTCTTCCAGATCATTAATGAAGATGTTGAACAAAACCGGCCCCAGGACCGACCCCTGGGGCACTCCACTTGTGACCAGCTGCCAGCTAGACATGGAGCCATTGATCACTATTCGTTGAGCCCTTTGCTCTAGCTAATTCTCTATCCATTTTGTAGTCCATTCATCCAACCCATACTTTTTTAACTTGTTGATAAGAATACTTATAAGTATCAATAAGATGTGGGGCCTGATCCTGAAAACATTGACTTACCATCATGAATTGTCCAACTGAGACTAGTGAGTGGAGCTACATGCAGTTGCACGACATCTGGGGGTAGGTGGCTCCAGGACTGGATTCGTAGACCTTGCAACTTCTTCAGTGTGGTTGGGTCTGCACTCCCATGATGCTGTCCAATGAAATCAATGGGCATCAGCGTCCACCCATGTGCATCTGATTTCAGGGTCAGAGCATTAAACATAAACCTGGAAGAACAACGAATAAATCAAAAGTAACATTTCAATCATATGTAATTGCCCGCAAACTGCAATATTAAAATCTAGCATGTTATCTGTTATTCCAATAACTCTAGAAGATGTGATTCTAAGTTAAACAGGTGTAAGTGCAGGAAACAGCTGTTCGGCACAAAAGGAGAACTCACACTCAGCTCTGATTAGGGATTTAGAAGCAGGATTTTACTCCCCTAAAGTTACAAATCTGATACATAATACTCCAAATAAAGCAAAGAGCCCATCAACAGGCCAGCTATGTGCCCAACAAACACAGAGATAACTCTAAATAGGTTGCAAGCATACTGAAGATGTCTGCCAAGCAGACATATTGTTTTATGAATGGAATAATCTACAATTTAGCATTTATATCCTAAGATTACTATCCAGAGATGATGGAGGCAAGGGAGCAGGGATTGTTACAGTGAACTGAGACACGTGGTTCTGTTCAGTATAGGTTTTTATACCACACATGTGACCATAGTATCTGAGTGCTTTCCAGTCGTGCATTAAGCAAAGTGATTAACATCTGTCACTTACTTGTTCTGTCATCCTTTCACCAGAGTGGGAAGCATGTGAGTGAGGCATCTTGTTTTTGTGGGTGTTTTTGTAAATGTACGTGTGGCTATGCGTTAGTGTTAGAGAAGGCAAAGTCAACGCAATGTGTCTTGAACTTGGAATGGAAGGTGGTAAGGCTTGAGGTGATCCTTCGTTTCTGGGGGAGTTCATTCCATAGTCTTGGACTGGACTGTCTTCCACAGAGATGAACTGTCCCGTACAGTGGAGAGTTCCATTGTGCCAGAGGAGGGGAGTTATTCAGAGTTTTTATCCCAGAGATCTCGCTGATATTTTGGATATCCTTGGCCCAGGACATTAAGCAGGTTGAAGATAGAGCGAGACCTTGAACTCAGTTGGATATTTTATGGGAAGCCAGCACTGAGAGCGGAGGACAGGTTTGATGTGCTCATGGTAGCCTTTGTTGCTGAGGAGATGTGCTGCAGTGTTCTGTACTAGCTGGCGTTTCCTAAGTTCTGAAGGCTTCATGCCCAGGGATATGGGAATGCTGTAGTCCAGCTGAGAGATGACAGAGGTGTGAATAACTGAGGCCAGGTCTCGTCTGCAAGCATGGAATGGCGTCTTCTAGCAACTGGAGATGGTAGAAAGCATCACGACTAAATGCTGCTATGTGAGAGCTTAGCGTAAGTAAGGAGTCCAGGAGCACTCCTAAACTACGGATTGAATTGCCTAACTGCGGGTGCATCTTCAACCAAAGGAGACTGCGCCATGGAGCAGACTCGTCAAAATGCTTTGATTTGTCCACTAGCATCACCTCTGTCTTCCTTGGGTTCAGCTTTTGCCAGCTGTTCTTCAGCCGCAAGCTGATCTCATCCAAGCACTGGGATATCTTGGTAGTATTGATTTAGTTGTATGTGGTGAAGGATAGGTACAGTTGTGTGTCATCTGCATATTGCTGGCCCTGGAGTCCATGTTGTCTGAACAGTTCAGCTAGTGGTTGTACGTAGATGTTGAAAAAGGCAGAGGGAGAGAACAGATTCTTGTCAGATTCCAAAAGCGAGGAGTTTGTTTGTGGACATGCAGTTTCTCAGCAATGCTCACGGGTGCATCGTCCCAGCTTCCCACATGTTAACTCTGTGTCTAGCCAAGCCCACAGTTAGGATTCTGTGTTAGCGGTAGAGCAGGTTAGAATATCTTCAATGAAGTTTTGATGAAATGTAGTGGTTTTGACAAGATTTAGCGTGAACCCAGAAATGGGCAACTCTATAGCCCCGTGATTAGGGCACTGCCCTGGGATGTGGAAGACTTAAGATCCTGCCTGATTGAGCCTGATCTGGGATGGAAAAACTCTGCTCTGATTTAAACATGAACTTGCATCAGGCTAGTGCCCTAGCCATGAGGCTGGGCTCTTTTATGGTATGATCTGAACCAGAAATCCTCCCTGAATTGAAAAACTCAGGGTTCGGTCTGAAAACAGAGATTTTTGACACAATTTCAGTTTTGTGAAAATGTTCGAAGGTGGTTGTTTTCATTCCACACTGGAATGAAAAACAAATTTTGAAACCTTGAAAGTTGCTGCTAAAGTAATTTTCCTACACCACATCTAGTGTGGATAATCATTTGTTGTAACTATGGAAAAACTAAGTCAGTAGGGGAGTTCTCTGTACGTAAACCTTGTACGAGTTCCAGATGGGTTCATAGTCTGCTCGCGGACCTTGCCAGCTGGGACACGCCTTCTCCAAGGGGATTGCACATCTTTTCAAATCCTTTAATCAAATGATAACCAAGCAGGGCCTCCCATGTCAATGAAGAGTCTGGTCCTGCGTTCCTTCTCCACCCAAAGCGTTCAATGACTTCGAAAGGAGTTCTGGATGCGCAAGGAATGCAGGATTAACTCCGAAATGCTTCATAGCTTTGTGACTCAGGTAGGGCACTAGCTGGTCTCCAGGGAACAAGGAGTTAACCTCCATTCAGTTTGCACAGATGTCCATGGGAAGGATTATAAACTGGCTGCTTGGGAGAGACAGCAATTGCGGTGCTGGATCAGACCAGGGGTCAATACTGATGATGGTCAGTGCCACCTGTTCAGAGGAAGAAATGCTGTGGGGGAAGTAGTTATGGGATGAACTGCCCATGGATGAACTTCCACCTACCCCCATCTGATAGCTAATATGGCTTATGCACGAAACTTAAACATTTATATCCCTTCTAGACAGGGCCAGGTTTACACCTAGGCACAGCATCTTCAGCACCTCCCCCGGCTCCGCCTACAGCTGACCTTCGTGTTTTCCATGGGGGGCTGGCTGGGCAGCTCTGGCAGGACAGGAGGGGCTGGGGTGCCAGGCTTGGCCAGCTCCAGGCAGGTGGAATATGCTCATCTTTGGGCTCCAGCTTCCAGTCTGGCCACTGTGACCAGGGGGCAGGGCCTCCGGGGCAAGAGGAAGAGCAGGGTAGTGAGGTCCCAGGAAAATGGCAGAACAAGGGATGGGGCCCCCACATTGGCTGGGGCCCCCACATTGGCTGGGGCCCCTGGGCACAGGTCTCATTGGCCCGTGTGGTAATCCACCACTGTTTAGGCACCCCTAGAATGTTGGCAGCCCTAGGCACATGCCTTCTGTGCCTAATTGGAAATCCAGCCCTGCTTTCAGAGCACTTAGATGTTTTTATCTTATAACCCTGGATGTTCTTGTTCTCCATTTAAATGTCCAATCCTTTTTTAAAATCCTGCTGGGTCTTGGCCACAGTGATATCCTGTGGCAGTGAGTGCCATGGGGGAATTGTCCATTTTGTGAAAAAGCATTTCCTTGTAGTAGTTTTGAGTGTGTCAGATGCTAGTTTAATTGTCCCCTTATTTTTGTATTGTGAGGAAACATTCCTGAGATTGAACAGGAGCCCCCCATTTTCTCTCTGGACAAGGCAGCTTGATGCTATGACTGGCAATACTCTCCAGTCCAGGGGAGTTTTCTGTTCCTCTCTTTGTTCTGTTCTGATTTCTCATCAGACCCTAACCCCTGAGAAAAGCCCATTGCTTACTGCACCTTTCTTTTGTCCCTGCTGAGTTATTTCACCAGTTTACAAGTTAGAATATACATGTTCGACCCTAAAGAATGTTATTTCATCTCTAAGCTATTGTAAGAAAAATGTGTCAAACACTCATACATTATGTGTATCTGACAAATGATGTTCTGAGCAGTGATAATTTGTGCCTTGAACCGCCAATCATCACAGCTAATGCACGTTCTCTAACCTTCCAGGAATCTTGCTAAATCGGGACTATGTGGGTTAGTGGACTGCGAAAATCCCCTGCTTTTATGTAGAATAATAGTAAAATG
The DNA here is from genome assembly GCA_007922155.1 of Mesoclemmys tuberculata. Lineage (NCBI taxonomy): Eukaryota > Metazoa > Chordata > Testudines > Chelidae > Mesoclemmys > Mesoclemmys tuberculata. Next base: position 4,798,669 of record ML675622.1, read on the forward strand.
AAGATGGGCTTGGAAATGCAAATGCTACACTGAGGAGTGTGTTGTGAGAGTAGGACAAGTTCGTTTTCTTTTACTAGATGAACAAAAATCCCTCTGGGGAAACCTGGTCCTGCAGTGGTTCCCACAGCCCCAGCCCTAGCTGGTAGGCCACCCCGCCATCCCCTTGATTATCATAAGGCTCATGCTCCCCGTGGCACTGAAAAAGCTATTTCAAAACCCAAATGAGACCCTAAGTCCTATGCATACTGTCCATCTGCCTTCCAAGGTACTGAGGGGACCCTGCTATCCAGCAGAATGAGATCCACAAAGGCACACTTTCACAAAAGTGAACATGACACATTTATTTCCATAGCCCAGCTTGGGTGGAAGGCAAGTAGACAACAAACAATAAATAGCAAAAAGCAAAATGTAGCTGTTTTCCGATTTAACAGTCAAAAGTGGTGTCAGTAACATGGCTGAGGAGATTTGTTTAAACAGACATGATTTTTTAAGGTGATAATGTTTCTTTTAATGAGCAAAGTATATCATTTGAAATAATATCCCTTCTTCTGAGAGTTTTGTTTATGCTGTGCTCTCTTTAGTCTGGATTTGTTCATTCCCTCCAGGCTTCTTATTTAAACAGCACATATTTCGCTGTACTGGAAACTCTGAATACAAATCCAAGGATGAAACATCATGCAACTGAACCATCGGCAAAAGCTTTAGCTTATGTTTAGATGGGCAGCGGAGGCTGCTGTCTGGGTCAGATCGTTCCTCTCCGACAGGGACGATGCTGTTCGTTTGCACTGCATCTCCTTGTCAAACAGGGCTAGGGAAATATTCACGTTGGGAATTGCAGAAAACACGTATTCCGGTTCCAGTGGGACCAATGGGTTTGGCTCCTGCTGCAAGTGAATGAGCCCAAATTAGCGAAATGGGCCCCAGCCTCTTGCCCACGGGCCTGCGCTACCTTGCGGAATGGCAAGCGAGGGCCGCGCAGCCGGGCCCAGACGGTTAAATACCGGCCTCTGCTTAAGGCGATGTCGTGCCCGCCCTGGCGTCCCTGCGGACCCCTGTCGCCTAAAACACCTGCCCGGCCCGTGGCGAGCAGGGACCCGGCAGCGGGGCTGGGCTGCAAGGCTGGCTACCTTCCCGGCGCGGGGAGCGTGAGGGGGGCTGCGGGGAGCCGGGGCCAAGGCTCGACGGCGCCTTTATTTGCCTTGCGGTAGCACCCGGAGCAGGGCCCGGCTGTGTCAGGCGCTGCACATCCACAGGCCGATCGATCTGTGCCGTCGCTCCCGGACGCCGTTTTGCTTCACCGCCGCCTACGTCCTCTGCCCGGGAGGGGACCCCCGCTCTCGGGGGGCCCTGCTCGGCCCCTGCGCTACGGGGCGCTGGGCCCTGCCTGCAGCGGAGCCCCCCCGCCTGCCAGGGGCGACCAGCCGCCGCGCGCCGCGCCCAGCCGGGGCTCCCCGCCCGCGCCGCTCCGGGCCCCGCCGCCGCCAAGAAGGTGCCTGCGCCTCCCCGCTCTGCAGCCCCGCCCGGTCCCCCGGGGGCTCCGCCAACGCCGCGCCTGGCTCGCTCGGGGTCTCGGCGGGCCCAAACCCGCCGCTGCAGGCGGGTCGCGGGTCGGGGCTGGGGCGGCTCCGCGCGGGGTCCGGTCGCACGGCGAGGCGGGCTCGGCGCGTTGGTGCGGGGTGGGGGAGAAGGGTTGTCGTCTCCGCGGCAGCCCCAGGGGGGTCTGCGGGTCTGCGGCCCCGCTGCCGCGCTTTTCTGTAGCGAGCAGGCAAGGGGTGTGTTCCCGGGTGTGATTTCTCTGGTCTGGCGGCTTTGCCCAGGAGCCCGCCAGTCTGAGTTTCTTTGCCGTGCGGAGATGGGTGCTGTGGTGGTTTTAATCTATGACTAATTTAATTTTAATTCGTCCGGCTCTAGCCTGTAACAGTAAAATTAACAGACCAGCCTAACCGGGTTTGTTCAGCAATCGGGGTTTTTAACCTTCATTCTGAAAAGGTCTCATCAGGGAACGGATCCGTACTCTGCAGACGAGGAAACGGAGTCGATTGGTAAGCGGTGGTATGTGCAAACCGTCCCCGAGTAAACAGATGATCCATGTCACCACGCACAGGGTCATGACTTACAACTTCTAAGTTGTTTTTTAAAGGAAGAGAGAGACGACAGCCTTTTTATAAAGTGCTGCATTCGTGTTTGCAGCCAGATTCCTAATTTCTGCTCAAAGCCTGCAATAAATAAAAGTTCAGTCTTGTGCAGTAACTGCTAGGGGAAAGCTGTAGACACCCCTTGCAGCAAACTTCATACATGCGAAAATAAAAAGCCAGTGGAACCAAAGAATGACTTGCTCCATTCTTAGCATGAAGCTGTTCAGGCATAAATGCCAATTTTGGGCTTGACTGTGAAGTCCATTTCTTGACCACATTACCGCTGACTGCACTGGGAGATCTGGCAAACTGATTTGGAGTGGGACCTTTACGTGTTTCTAGCAGAAGTCCTACTTTTGCAGCGAATTAGAACATCTCTCCATTGTGTGCTGGTGCGGTTCTCCCTCCGAGTGTAAATGTTGGCAATTGTCCCCCAAAAGAGGTAATGTATAGGATTTACAAGCTTTTGAAAATAAACACACGAAAATTCAGTCTTCGCTGGCATTTACTTTGGAAACTGTATCTTAATTAAACCTCGCCACGTACATTATCCAGCTATGTGGCACGAACATGGTCGGTAGATGTTTTATTAGATCATTAGGCGCTGCACTGAACAGCTTGATACTGTAGTAAGAGACCTGCCTGGAATTGATGCTGATCTGAATTTTAGGGCAGTACTTTATAAATTGTCATTTGTTTGTTTTGAGGTAGTGCTGACAGACCAAGCCTCATTACCCTAGGGACTGTTAAAGGATATAACAAATGGACAATTAAAAAACCCCTCCCACTCTTGCCAAGAAACTAACTTTTCTGGCTCTGAACGCCTAGGTTAAAAGGGGGTTATTCAATTTCAGGGTGTGCAGCTCCCATCACTGTCTGTGTTGGGTGTGAAACGTGTGTCCTTTAGAAATGGCTTCAAGGTTTTGAAGTCTGTGTACACCCTTCCCCTTAAGTAACTTAGAAACAAACAATCATCGGGTGCTGCTATTCTTCTGGAGTTTGTACAGCGCCTACTGACTTGTGCTGATCTGTGGCTGTGGATTCTGGGCTCTGCTAGTGCTGTAGGCTGGGCGTGGTCTTGGAGCCTAGATTTGTACCTTCCCATCAGTAATTTATGCTAGTGGTGTACTTTTAGGCTGGGATTTTCAAGGGTGTTTCCATGGGCTTCTCATTCCCCTTAAATTCCTTTGAAAATTCCAGCCTTAGTCACTCGGGTTATATTCCTTTGCTGATGTTTTAACATCCTGATTGGTAAATTATTTTCTCAGCACTTTCTACGAGAACCCTGCAGTCGGACTGGGGTCCCACAGGACTGCTGCCATAATCGCAGGAGCAGGTAAAATGTACTTGGTTGTGGGATGGAGGGATTGGGTAGGCAAAATAAAATAGAGTCTGGTAATTTACAGGAAAACACTACATCTCTTGTCAGAAATAGCATTTCAGGAACGTAAAGCAAGTTTTTCTTTTTTTTTTAAATACAAGTTTTAATGCTTAGATTTCAGCGAGGAATAGAAAGAGATTGGATGTCTATTACAACAGGAGTTAAAGTATTGTTTTACATGGTTTAAGCAGGATGTGTTTTATTCTTTTAGTGGTAAAAATTGTCTGAATTCTGTTTGTATATATAATATATTAACAAACTGGTTTTTTTAAAGTAGCATAGGGGAGAATCCGTTTCTCCTGCAGGATTTGTGGGATCTATGTTTTTTGTGGGTGGAGATGGGATAAAAGTGCAAGAAACAATGCAGGAGCAGGTGAGAGTGCGATTAAAAGAATAGTCCTGCCCAAGGCTCTACTTTCCACTCATGATGCTACATACACACTGAACTCAAACACAGGTGCAAATTACCATGCACCATTCATACATGGGGAAGCGGAAGCAAAGACTATATAGTCAGTCCATTTCAGAGCTGACCTTAAATGAGACCATGTTGCCTGTTACAGCAAGTTGAGCCTAACTGAACAGAATAGACGATCTGTAGCTGGAATCGGGGGTATCCATGGCTCTGGCCCTGTGTTCCACAGGAGTTCTAGGGAAAGGGATTTGTGTCACACTGTGATGTTGCAAAGTTATCCTATAACACCATGTGGAGATGTAGGCGTTGCAGCATTGTACTCTCTTTGTTTAAGGTGCTCCTGAGTTAGTGCGTTTGCAATGCTGAAAGCATATTTGATGTCTCTTGTCCCGTTCCCCGTCCCTCCCCCCATGCTCCTGACCCATAGACTTCTCTAGAGCTACTTGTATATAGCACTTGAAAGCAGTAATGTTTTTTTCACTCTAAGCTGTATTTATCTAACTTTTGGATACATGGCAGCATTTTTGTTTGCAAAGGTAATGGAAGTGCTTTCGTTGCTGTAAACTTTACCAAATTGGGGCTTATAATTTTGCAAAAGGAGCCATTTTATGCTTTACAAACAAAACTGGTTAGTTCAGGTGAGGTTATTGATGTATTACATCTAGTTATAAAAGAAGGGGCCAGAGAAACCACAGCAGAAACATCTAAGTTCAGTTGCCCTGGTCTGATTTTGGCAGAGTGACTGTTGGAGGAAGAAACACTTAATGTTTCATTTAGATTACTTTGATTTGGAAAGGAATTTTAACCATATGGCTCTTAAGATGTCAGGGTTCTGAAGGATTAAATGTTAAGAAAAAATGCATGTTTCCATTTCCACAGCATATTTTTGGAGGGGATACGCCATATTCTGGCCTTGATCCAACTGTCCCTGCTTCCACAAAATTCAGTCGGAAGCCACTAGATGCTTTGCACATGTAAGAGCTATCTTCCTTCTCTCTCCATATATACCTAAATCATGTAATTTCTGGAACAAGAAAAGCAAGATAGGATTTTACCTGGAGTTAGGGCTCTCAAAAGTTACCTTGCAGTTGAGGGTATGATTTTCTGAAAGCAAGGACGCTGTAGTAGTTAGGGTGCTACCTGAGGGCTTGGAAGACCCGAGTGCTTTCCATGAGACTTTGGACAAGGCAGGAAGCCTTTCTGGGCCCTCTGCTCCTGAAGTTTGATTTGTTTCACTGCTAAAAATAATACCTTCAAAGGCTTTGTTCTGCTTTGCTTCTGAGCTATTGCATTATAAAGCCACAGCTTGATGCATTCTCTGGGGATTGGAGCTCTCCACTGATTCCCAAGGGAGTGCGCTGGACCAAGACTCTAGGATTTTGGCCCCATGTGTGTTTTGATTTATTCCGGCACGTGGGTCAAAGTGTATTGCCGTCAGGGTAACAGAACAGTGGTGGATGTGGGGGGAGATGCATGGATCTCAGTGTCTCATCATTTTCTATGATTTCTGGCTGTTGTTAATCCTCAGACACCCACGGCCTGCACTTCTCCAGGGTGAGTGTTGACCAGAAATCCTTGTGAGCAGGACTCACGTTCCGTAGCTGCGGGTAGGTTGGCAAAACTGTCCTGACCAATGGTGCTCAGAGCCATCTGCAGTACAGAAAAAAGACTACACTGGATGTAATGCAGAACAGGGCAGACAAAGCCCTAAGGAGCCTCTGTTAAAGAGCCCTGGGCAAAAGTGTCTGTCACGGTCAGGGTTAACTCTGAGTCAGGAGCAAAGCAAACACCCTGTTTTGCATTTGCAGCCAAGCCGGATGCTGTCCCCAGCACCTCTGCACACTGTGTGACTGGGCTCAGTTTGAGCATGTGCTGGGTTTTACCCTCACCACAGTTCCCTAGACAAACTTCTGTCACCCAGGTAACACATGGGGAGGGGCAGAGGAGAGGGTTTATGTGCCAGAGATGGAGGGAGGAGAGCTCAGTCTTTAAGCTCATTTTTCTAGGGGAGGAAGACAGGATGGGTGTGACGGGGTTCTAGCTGAACCATCAGACCCTGCTGCTGCCGCCTCAGTTTCCCCTTCTTGGAGTTCTCAGGCTGCTCCCAGACACTTGTACAAGTCAAACACGTCCTCTTCTTGGAGCCTGTGTCATTAAAACCACCCGGTTCAAATGTCAACTCAACCAAAAAAAGAAAAAAGATCTTTTCCACACTTCAGTTTCTTTAGTCCTTGCTGGGCTCAACAGTTCTTTCTGCCAAAACCCAGCTCTGGCTGCCTGCTGTTTTCTCAACCTCTTCCCTCCTAAGGGTAGCGCTCGTAACTGCAGAGCTCTCTGGCCAGGCCTGTCTGTCTGGCACAGAGAGCCTCTTTCCCACTCCCCTCTGCGCCTGGGTCCCCTGCAGCTCTCTCTTCTCAGCTACCCTTGTATCAGGGCTTCAGGCTCTGGCTAGTGCTCGCTTACTCTCTTCCAGAGATCCCAGCGAGCTCTCCCAGGCCCACTCCAAACTCTGGGTTTCTCTGCAGAGGCCGCCTTCCCCTTGGCTTTTTTAGCCCCTGGTCTTCCTCCACTCCACAAAGCAGGCTCCGTCTTGTATATCTCGGTCGTGATGTTCTGTCACCCGATGCAATTACTGCTCCAAGCCCAAATCCATCGGCTGGAGCTAAATGACAAGTCACAGGTGGAGAACTGAGTCCAAATCTCGTAAAGGGCCACCCCACTGTGGGAGAATGGGGCAGCAGGCAGGTAAACTACGAGTGCATTCTGGGAGCAAAGTGCTGAAAGAGAGTGGGTTCCCGTGTGCCCATGTGCGTTGCATGTATTCAGAGATCAGACTCCCTTGTTCAATGGTATGACTCCCACTTGCGTTGGTGTTTATCTGCTGATGGGCAAGCAGATGGTCCTGATGAACGCAAATCCAGTCTGGAAAATCAAAACGTGGGCTAAATTTAGTGTGGGATTGAAAGACCACCAGCATACCTCTTAGCCTGCTGGGCCCAAATGCAGAACACGTGTGACAAAGACCAAAACCCACCATGCAGGAAACTTACCATGCTGTGTGCTTCATCCCTTCTTAGTGTGTCTTGATCTCTTTTGTGCGTGAGTCTTTATTTCTAATGTAAATGGTTTCAACAGTAGAAGCAAGGAGACAGCAAACTGCCGTGGAGCTTAAGTAACTTCAGGAGTAAGAGGAGGGCACTTGAGAGGCATGTGCTGATGTTTAATGGAATTTCTGGAAACAAATAATTTACAACCAGGTTAATTGTGGACAGAGTGAGCTGCAAAGCTAAAATGCAACGGAAGTCAGTCCTGGCTTCTGCACTCAGCCTTCCCTGCTGACATTGCAGAGCAGGACACACAGGAGCATGTTTTAGCTGATTTTTTTTTTAAACGTATTTTTTCCTCATTTTGTGAAATCCTTCTGGTTCACCTCCGGATATCCCAGCGTGCAGCATTTTGTGACATCCCATAATACCATGGCTTCTAATGATATAGTGGCTGGTCTCCATGATACCATAGACAGATGCATTCTGGGATAGGAAGTCCCAAGGTGATTTAATGAACAAAGCAATGTAAAAGTTCTCTCTCTATGAAATGTTCCTGTGGTCTAGCTGGGGAGAAGAAAGGAGGAGGACATTCAGCACAGAAATCTAGATACTCCATTTTCACGTGAGCTGTGTTGTTTTCCTTAAATAAGACAGTGAGTTGGCTGACGAATGAATTTGTTTGTGTTACACTAGAGTTTAAATAGCAGAGAACCCTAGCCAGATTTGCTCTTTTTGGTTTTTTTGCACCACAGTTGTCTGGGCAGAAACCACTCAACAGCGCCCCAACGCCTGCCTTAAAAACAGCGTGCTGACGGTTCCTTGTTGCTCTCCAGAAGGGAGATAAAGCTGGCGGGGCAGTGATCCTCTCATGGTCCTTGCTAATTGGCTGCCATGCTGGGATCTGGCTTTGGAATCTTCCCTGATACCCTAATGTGGGAATGCTCAGGCTTTGTGTGCTTCCCTCATGGGTCACCATAAAAGCCACCCACAATATAGCTTATCATGGATGAAGGGAGACTGGGACAGGGTGGGAGAAATAATGCAGTTTATTTTAAAGAAAAGCCCAAAGTTGTGGGAACCATTCAAACTTGGCAGGACTATCAGCAAGCAGTCTCTATTTGTTTAATTTGGGACTGGCTGTCCCGTCAGCTAATATGCGATTAGCCGCCTTTTTTATTTGTTTTTATATGAAAAATTGGATGAAATTCAATAAGGACAAATGCAAAGTACTCCATTGGGGAAAGAACAATGAATTGCACACGTACAAAATGGCAAATGACTGTCTAGGAAGGAGTCCTGTGGAAAAGGATCTGCGGGTTGTAGTGGATCACAAGTTAAATATGAGCCAACAGTGTTGCAAAAAGAGCATACATTTTGGCAGGGATTCGCAGGTGTGTTGTAAGCAAGACACGAGAAGTAATTCTTCTGCAGTACTCCATGCTGATATGGCCTCAACTGGAGTACAGTGTCCAGTTCTGGGCACCACATTTCAGGAAAGATGTGGACAACTTGGAGAAAGTCCAGAGAACAGCAACAAAAATGACTAAGATTGAAAAAGCTATGTTTGTTTAGTCTGAAGAAGAGGAGACTGCGGGGGGACACGATAACAGTTTTCAAGTGCATAAAAGGTTTTTACAATGAGGAGGGAGAAAAATGGTTCTCGTTAACCACTTAGGATAGGATAAGAATCATGGGGCTTAAATTGCAGCAAGGGCGGTTTAAGTTGGACAGTAGGAAAAACTTCCTAACTTGTCAGGGTAGTTAAGCACTGGAATAAATTGCCTAGGGAGGTTGTGGAATCTCCATCATTGGAGATTTCTAAAGAGCAAGTTAGACAAATCCGTGGCAGGGACGGTCCAGATAATACTTAGTTCTGCCTTGAATGCAGGGGACTGGAGTAGATGACCTCTCGAGGTCCCTGCCAGTCCTAAGGTTCTCTGATTCTGTAACCACTAGGGAAAAGACTAAGCCTGACTCACTTTTGGGCCACACCTGGCAGTCCTAGCACTCACAATCTTCCCAGCCTTTTGGCAGTCTGCTCTGACTTTCCTTCTCTCTCACACCCTTTTTTACTGCATTGCCTGGTTTGAGTCTCAGTTCCAATTTGCTCTCTCTCTTTCTGAGCTGCTCTCTCCTTTGTGCAGTACTCCATCTCCCTGCTTGTGTTTGTCCTCTCTGTAGCTTGCCTCTGTATAGCCTCCTGAAGATATGAAAAGTGCATTGCAAACACAACACTGATATGTGAACTATAAGCAGCAATCACTTCTTTCCGCACTGAAGTGCAGCCACCTCTGAAGTGGAAGTCGGTTGCTATGTAGCAGCGCAAATCCGTTTTAAGACAGGAAGTGAAGAATGTACCTTATTTAGCTGGTAGGCGGAATACTGATTATCTGAGTTGGGATTCGGTCAGGTCATCAGTCACATTGCCCTCAACTCATATGAAAAGTGTTAGGGTTGTTGTTAATCCCAGAATGAGTTCTTCAGGGCAGGAGCCATCGCTTTCTTTTGTACAGTGCCTAGAACATGGGTCCCTGGCCTCCAGGTGCTATCGTCAGACAAATAATTCAAATTTTCTCTTTTCTGTATGGTCCCTAAGCCAATGCGTTCAGCAGCCCTGTGCTGCCTCGCCCCTGGGTTGGGCCATTAGTTCCGCACTGACTCAGACAAAAGAATGATATCTGCTGGTTCCCCAGTACCACTTCTACCTCCCTTACTGGTCTCCTATTGAAGCACTGCCTGTCTCCAGACTTGCTGGCAGTAGCTTATGAGAGAGAAATCAGTAGCACAAGGTAGTGTGTTTGAGTCCTAGACCACATTATATATGGATATACATGGGCCAACTGCTTCCTCTGTGTTTAGAGAGACAAGGTGGGTGAGGTAATTTATTGAACCAGCCTCTGTGTTTGGAAGGATTTAACAGTTCCTTTTGGCTGTCAGACACAAAGGTTACCCTGTAATCTTGCTCAGATAAAGGGAATGCAATGTAATGAACTGAAGATATATTATTTGCTACTGTATATATGAGATCATAGGGGTTATGTTGTCCGCCCATGGTCCTTTGAGGTGAAAATACAGGACAACTTTATTAACGGGAAGAACAGCCTCGTGGTTTGTAATATTAAGAAACACCAGCAGATGATTCTGGTTTTCTGATTTTATTCTTTGCTTTTTTCTGAGGCTGCGGGCTGGGCCCTTACAGACTGATGTCTAGTAGGTTTGTATTTAATAATTCAATTCAGTGAGATGTTTCGTATGCATTCTTTTACTCAGAGTGTATTGAGACCCCTGTACAATCATCATTTTCTGTTTCGAGTCTGCTGATTTATTCTGAATTGCAGAATATCCTTACAGTTCCTTTGTCTGTTTGATTTCCCCCCATATTTATATTTTAAACAAATGCATAAGCATATAAATAAATGTACCAACCTTGGAAGTTTCCTAGGAAGTTTTATATATAAGAGCTGAAACTGTGGAGTAATTCAACTTGCCCTAATCAGATCATGCCAAGTTCATAGGTGGCCAAACAGATCACAGATGGAGAGCCAAACCAGAACCATCGTTTTCCTGTGGCCATCTTGGGATCTCAAAACTCTTTAGAGACACTAATGCCTCGTAAGGTAGGAAATACCTTTACAGGTGGGGAAATTATGGCACAGATCAGTTGGATGACTTCTCCAAGAATACAGCAGGGGGCATGCATTTTCTTTCACTTACCAGTGTACGTCAGCAGTAACATCACTGGGAAGTGTGTGTTTGTGTGTGTGTGGGGGGGGAGGAGAAATCAATAGAGTTGCTCCAGTGTAGTATCTTTTATAGTCTCTAACACAAAGCATTCAAAATGGACTCAAACGAAGTGTCCATTTTGCCTGTCCCAGAAGAAGTAGTATTTTTTTCAACAAAAATGTGTTTTTCAGCAAAAGGAAATTTCTGTGGGAAATGGCCATTGTCAATACAAAATTTTCAGGTCCCAGTGTCATCATGTGTCGTCTCCTCCCCCTCCCCCCCCCCAAATTTTTTTTTCAGTTTTTGGCAAACTGAAAATCTTTGGTCAGACAAACATCTTCAGTAAAACCAAAAAATGCTACCTAACTGGCCCAAGCTTTTAGGCTTTGAGGAACCACAAAAGCATTCCATTTTCAAACCAAAACCTGAGAAGTTTTACAGAGAATTTCCAATATATTTTTTAAAAATATTTTTATCCAAATATTTGCAGGACAGAAAAACACTTCTTGACCAGCTCTATTCAGATGTCTAAAATTCTAAAAGACCCTGCAAAATGAATGCTCTCCTGTGTGCATTTCTCAATGGAGACCATTCTTATCTTTTGAAATCAAAGAAAAGGTGGTGTTTCCTCTATCTACGGCCCTGTGGATAGGTATTAAAAAAGCACTTAATCGGCAAAGCACTTGGCATGTGCTTCCATCCCACTGACATGCTTAAATACCTGGCTGAATTGGGGCCAGGCCTAAGGGTCAAGAGACTGGGATTCGAATTCCCAGCCCTGCCACCCATGCTGGTTTTATATTAGTGTAACCCCAGTGACCACTATGGAGTTATTCATGATTTAAATTGGTGTAGGGGGTCAGGAGAAGCAAGCTCAAGAGTCTCCCACAAATCTACGCAAAGCGTCAGACAACAGTTGTTACAGTAACCTTGAAATAAGAAGCGAAGCTAAAACAATGCAGGGATGTCATCTTGAATCGGAATCATTATTAAACAACAGCCACATTCATCTCAACATGGTGTTAACTCTGAAACCTAAAGACTACAATGGAAATACCAACACTTAACTTCAGCAGAAACATCCTGCTAATGGGAACAACTCCAACCTGCTTCTCACGCCTCCCCAAGTCCAAAAGTTCTAACTATCCACTACTGAGCTGCCAAACCTCCAGCTTCACCACTGGCAACATCTACAACACAGTGCTGTATGAGTGAAAATGCTTATTATTAAAATACCATGAAACTTAGTAGAGGAGGTTCTCTCTCCCCTGGTTCTGTTTGTCTGGGATGAGGGATCATTGCAGTATGGATTCTGTCACATGTATAAACTAAAGCCACATCTTGCCCCTGCTTTTCAGCTGCTGCATGTCACCTAGGTCGTGTTGTGCCTCATGCTTAAACTCAGGGTTGCCGTGGATCTTCAATAAATTATGTCCATCTCCATAGAATTGACTCTAAATCCTGTCTTAAATTATGCAGTTTATTAGGCCAGGTCAGTGCTATCATGGAGCGAAACTTTCTGTGCATTTTTTTTAGACATTGAGACAAACGACTAATATATCTATTATAAACCCGTGAGTCATTTATTTTGGTAACCAGGGCGATTGCCAACTGCTGATTTAAACCTGAAATAGGCGATGAGCTCATCCCTCTAACAATGCAGTGGGTTTGAGTTAGTGCAGCCGGACGACAAGCAAACCAGTGGCCTGCCAGCAGCAACGCGCGATGATAACCAGACGTTCGGAGAGTTATGCCAACCATTTTGCTAGCTCACTTTGGCTTTGTCGTGAGAGCTGCAAAGTAGAGTCTGGGTTCTTGCTCCTTGCCTGCCCCCAAGGAGTTGTCATTGTAAGCAGGCAATGATACAAGCAAAGGCTGGGAGGGAAGGAGGGAGGTGCCCAGCTTCCATTGACTGGAAAAATCCAGGCTAAAATGGTTTGAGCTGAGGTTAGGCACACATCTTGTTACGGTTAGCTGGCTTTCCTTCCATACCACTCTGTCTTCTCTCTCTACATGCCTCAGACAGACTGCCTTGCCACTGCTGCCCCAGCATGCCCTTTCCACCCTTCCCGCCCTGTGGCATTTATACAGGTTCATTATGGGGGCAGAGGGACAGCTGGCTACATGGTACCCATGTTCATGAGTACATCGGGGAGGTGGGGGAGGGCATGCTTACACATGGCCTCCTATACCTCTGGCACTGTCAGCTCCTGCTATTCACTCCCTCTCCCTCTTGGTAGGTGGGGCACAGAGGGGAATATCTGGTTCCAAGCTTGCATTTGCCCTTGATTCTTACTGTTTCCCCAGGTGACTTCTCCAGTCTGTGGCTTGGTCCACCCTACAAATGTATGTCGGCATAAATCCACATCCCTGAGTGATGCAGGGATACCGACCACACGCCTGGTGGAGACAGTGCTCTGTTCACAGGAGGGCTTCTCCTGTCGACACAGCTGCCACCTCTCAGGGAGGGGAAGAACCTGTGCCGATGGGAGACATTCTCCCATCGGCACAGGTAGCATCTTCACGAAGTGTTCCAGCATCGCGGCTGCAGTGCCGGAAGTGTAGACAATCCCCCCTCTGCACTCAGACACCCGTAACCAGGCCGGTTAGAGCGTAGCGTCCTCCTCTGACACTCATCCGTAGGTAGTGTCCGCCTCGCTGTTTGCGCAGGAGTATGTAGGCAGATCTAGCTGAATGGTAAGCTCATGGGAACCAGCCCATCCTGGTGGAAAGAGGAGCAGGCCAGTGAGTAACATAGGCTCTGTCTTGGGGTGCTTGGAGCACTGCCCTCTTAGAAAAACGGGGATTTAAATCACTATCTATCCATAGCGCACGTCCTAGGAGGGAGCAGCACCCCACTAGGCCCGGTCGAGGGGAGGGCATTGGCCGATCGCTGAACCATCCAGCAGTGAAGGACGGAGGAGCAGTTTCAAAAGTGCCCTCACCTGGCTGCTTGTACAGTGGGAGTCAGAATCTGCGCCCTTCCCGCGCTGTCAGAGAACCTGCAGGGGTGGACGAGGGTTTGCCATCCCTGCTCGTCCTGGCTGGGCAGGGCCTCATCTCAAAGTCTGAGCTAGAGGCTGTCCTAGGAGACAGTCACTGATGTCACAGGTTGCATGCACGATAAGCGATGCACAAACTATTAACAGATGTAAAAGACCCAGCTGCGCCCCTTGACAGCCATCCAGAGCAAGGAAGCAGCATGACGTGAACAAAGGGCTGCAGAGCAGGACGTTGACTACAGCAGATGCCAGTTCACGGCGGGTAGCTCCTGGGAGCAGGCCTGCAGAAAACGCTAGGTGTCACTAGCACCTGCAGCAGAGAGGGGAAGGAAAGAGCACACATGGCTTCAGTGTGACTTGTGCTGAAATCAATAACCCACGTCCTGCCCTCTGCTCCCCAGCTCTGCAGGACAGCTGCTCTCCCTGGCGTGCGGCGTGCTCACTCTGAGCTCAGGAACATCAAAGCAGACCGAGAGAGAGGGTCCCTCTGCTGGGAAGGGAGTGAGGAACTGCTCAGCCCTCCCCACTGGAGTGGTGTGGGGAGAAAGCTAGAAGGGGCTCCGTTGTTCTCAGAGGCCATGCTGGCAGGGCGGGCGAGGATGAGCAGATGCTGGGGGAGTGCTCAGTGCCTTGGTCACCCTCCTGACTTGGTTCTGGCACCCCTCCCCCAGGTGTGCTGCTGGTATATGTGGTATGCTCTGTCACAAAGAGCCCTGAGGTGCTCGCTGCTGGTGGATTACACTATGCTAATGCACCGTCCATTATCCCAATAAAGCAGGCCGCAGGCTATCTATCAGCAGGCTCATTAATGCATTCCAACAGCCTCCTGGAAACAGTTACCCCATGGTATGAAACACGGGGCAATGATCATGGATGCAGCTGTGGACAAGAGTGGGATGCTTAAAGCAGCTGTTGAGGAATGTACACCCCCTTGTATAAATAAAATTACTTCTTTGGATAAACTGCCTAGCTCATGCAAACTCTCTCAGCAGCAGCATGAGGGCAAAGAGGCTTTTATTTAAAAAAAAAAAAAAGTGTGGTTTCAACTAGGCTTTTTGGAGGTGCCAGTCGTTTATTACACTTCACAAACATTATTATGCTCACAGCCTGAATTCCTCCAGCTGGTAGCCTTCTACAAAGGACCATTTGGCAAAATGAGCAACATAATCCAGTCCAATAACCCACGGGTTGGCGATGGCAATCCAGGATAGAGTTCGGTACCCAAAAGCCTCAAGAGCGATCATCACCCGTGCAGTGAAAGAGCTGTGTGAAATGAGCACAAGGGTGAAGTCTGTCAGTATCATGCATTATAAAGGTTAGCAAATTATTTGACTGCAAGGGTTATCGTGATGATGATACCCTAGTAAACACAAATATTTGCTCGCCCGCGTGTATCACCCTTTGTAGCTGATGAGCTGAGATACGTTGCGGGAGATATTTTCTTTCAAAGAAGCAGTAAAATGACAGCCCTGTGTGTGTGTCTTTTCATGAGTTCCTGCAGCATTTTTGACTCTGGTGTTAGTCTAGTCTGTAGCTAGCGTCCTGGCAGGGAGCATAGAATGATTTGGGGACATTGCCTTTAATGGAATTATTAGCTAGCTAATGGAACACTTTGCAGCATTTTATCCCTCACTCTTGACGGTTGTTTGGGGAATGAGGCAATGATTTACTTCGTTTTATTTATTTTTTTGTAAATTTGCCCTCAGGTACCCCCTCTTTTCTTCTTTAGCCTGGATCAGCATGGGCCCTGGCTTTAGTGCCTGGAAATCAGACACACATTCCAGTTGGCTTGGAATATCTCCCTTTGGTTTGTTTCTCCCTGCAGGAGCATATTTTTGTAAGCCATTCTTCTACCCAGCATTTCAGATCCTCTACATCGAGACACGCAACCTGTTGCAGCCATGCTCGTTGGCTCACTCTGCTGAGCTAAAAGTTCCACAAAGTCAGGTGGGACAAATTCAGCCCTCTCTTATCATTGGTGTAAATCCAGGTTAACTCCATTGACTCCAGACTTTAATCTGAGAGCACAGTCTGACCCAACAGGTGTATTTTAATAACGCTAGGATGATGGGGCCAGTGCAATGTCTTGCCGGTGGTGAATAAGATACATTTGGGGATTGTCTAAAATCTCACTCTTCTTTTCCTGTTGTTTTGTGCGTGGCTTTCAGAGCACAACTAGCTCTTCTGGGCTGTCCTTCAATAGGGTTGGAGCATCGTCTTTATTATTTTTTAAGTTAGGTCGTTTGTTTCGTGTCTGTTTGAGCTATTTGCCTGTTTCCTCTGGCTCTGGCCTGTTTTGTCACACACAGCTAACACTAAGAGATGGATTTGAACAGCAGTGCGGTGGTTGTGTTTAATGAGGTTGTGTTATTTCCCTAATGTCCCCCTCCAGTTTGTGCCTGCTGATTGTTCCTGAATTGACTCCCCAGCCATCCTAGTTACTTTCATGTTGCCACGTTAGGCCCTCATCCAGCCCTTGAGCATGGATTTAACGTGAAGCACAGGAGTTGTCTCATTGACCTCAGCGGGATTACTCCCATGCCTGTCACGCATGTGCTGCGCTGCCTTGCTAGCTCAGGGATCATATATAGTAATTTCCACCATTTCTGCCTTGTCGCTTCTCCAGAAGCCTCTCCATGGTGGTGGTGCCTAAACCGTTGTGCTGTGTCTTGGCTTGGTGTGGAGCGTGCAGCCAGCTATGTGAAAGCGCAGTGTGGCTTTAGGGCACTGCACAAGCTGTGGGTAATGAGAATAATGTGTCAGCATGTGAGGTTCTGTATAAAATTAACTAGTGTGATTAAAACGGGGGAGGGAGGAATGATTTCCCTTCGCTCCCCCCTTCTTAAAATTCACAGGGGCCTGCCTGCAGCAGTAGGTGATTAGAGGCTGCTCAAGACAATCTTTTCCATAGGCTGCACCTCAGTATGCCGCCCCACCACCACACCGTGCGCATTCCCTACCCGGGTCAGTTCCCTTTTTAGGGTGCCAGAGTGGCGGATAGAGCAGCGTGTTCCTCCATAAACAGGCTTCCCCGGAGGATTGGCCCACTGGCGTCCTCCCCCGAGGAACCAGCAGCCCTGCCCAGCCGAGCCGTGGGGAGATATCCCCCTTAGCACCATGTGCTGGGACTCCATCTGCCCCCCCTTCCTCACTTGGGCTCTGCCCCCCCCTCATCCAAAGCAAACCCCTTTGGGTGTCAGCAGCTGAGGGGGGTCTCTGACATGAGGCTGGGGAAAGGGGTATCCAACATATTGGTTGGAACAATGGGGAATAATATAGAGGGACAAAAACTGGACACAGGATGGGGGCCAGGACTTGGAGGAGAGACCAGGAGAAAGGGGACGGATGGGGTGGGGTTCAGGACACAGCAGGGGACAGATGGGCGCAAGCGGGCTAGGACGTGGGAAAAAGAGGGGAGCTAGGAAAACAGGGAGGAAAATGGGGCAGGACAACCAGAGAACTAGATCAAAGCGCATGGGGGGAATGCTCTAAAGTGAAATTTAAGCTCAAATTACTACTTGAGGCCAGAGTGCGGCGAAGGCATTTTTCAACACTCGGAGTTAAACATGGGAAATGTTGGTTTGTTGTGTTAACGTTTTTAGCTATAAAGAAGGCAAAATAATTCTCTCATTTTGTAATCTAGATTAGGATCATGCTATAATTTTGTGGGGCAGATTAAATTAAGCACTGTAAAAAACTCTGGCACTCTGTGGAGCTGTGCCATCTATGTTATGCTTTATCAAACGCAAAGCTGGGTACAATTTCCAAAAGCACCTAAGCACTGCAGCAATCTAAATCCTCATTTCAATAATGATCATAAAGCATGAATCAAGCCAAGCTATTTTCCTGACCCACTGGTACATTTAGCTTCACTTACCTAACTTTATTATTATTTTGCTTCTGCATTTGATTTTACCACGTCAGGAAAGGGCAAATCTGTCTTCTATTTGCTAGAGAAATAATTACACCAACACACATTCCACCTGGGTAGGCTGACCAGATAGCAAGTGTGAAATATCGGGACTGGGAGTGGGAGGTAATGGGCACCTATATAAGACAGAGCCTTGAATATCAGGACCATCCTTATAAAATCGGAACGTCTGGTCACACTACAGTGTGGGACACAACCTTTGGGAAGGTTACAGTTGCGAGGGTCTGAAAGGAAAAGAACAGCTGTCAGTCTGGGATTCTTCACCGGTGGTAGCTAACAATCACCAGGTGTTACACGACGGTGAAGATTGTGTTTCTGATTCCAGTTCACATGTCCGACCTATCCAAATGCCCACATGCATATGGTATATGTTTAGATGTTTGGTTTTTAACTAATAAGCATAGGGATCTAAAAGCAGATGAGCACATATATAAACCACCATAAAAGGGAAAAGTTGTCAAGGGGATCTGAGCTGGCACGAGATAATAGGAAGGCTTGATCATCCCTAGGAAAAGTGGTATGTAGCCGGACTACGAGACCTTTCTAAAGGTCTCTGCCTCTGGCAAGCAGCCCAGCTAGCTGGTTCAGCCCTCTCTACTGCAAGCACGCTTCATAAAAATGAAGTGATTTATTGTAGGCTTTTGCGATAACATGGTCTCCCCTGTGATTGTTCTTGAAAACTTTTCGAAGCCGTCTTCTCCTTGTCAGGCATCAGAAGAAAAACAAAAGCAGGTTATTTTTAAACTCTGTTCCTCTTAACTAAATGAGCCAGGAAATGAGGCTGCAGCAGGGTGCCTTTGGCTTTTAACCCACAAGACGTCTTGCCTTCGCTGCCTTTCTCCAAATGAGCATCTGTCAGGGGAATTTTACACATTTACCTTCCAGTGTTTGCAGGGTTGGAAACTCTTATAGGAATTTCCCCACTCCCCAATTCAGGATAGAGGAATTAAACAAATGATGCTCTCTGACTGATATTCATACCCAATGATATACACATCCTCCCCCCCTTGAAGAGAGGCTGTATTTCCCTCCACGCTCCCTTTGAAGCCCTGTGCATAACCCTGGCTTCACCCATTTTGGCCCATTCTTACTCCCTGTTGGGTCAGTTGTTCTCCTGGCAAACGGGTCTGGACTTGGCTTCCTCTGGAGTCTCTGCTTGCCATCCCCGAGTCTGCTGGAGGGCTCAGTAAGAAGTGTGGAAAGTCCCTCCGGCCTCCTTCATTGGCTCCAGAGCCCCCCCAGCTCCGGTTGGGCAGCAGAGCCCACAGAGCCGCATATGGTGTTATTGCTGACCACACAGGAGTGGGCCAAGGCATTGGCAACTTGTTGCGTGAGGTAATTTTCTGCAGGTATTAAATGGAAAATAAAAACAATTCTGTTAAGGGAAGGAAACTTTGCTTCCTGCAGTACGTGGGCAACCGTGGAGCCACCAGCACTAGCACTAGCCTTTGCCAGAGGCTGCGGTGCGCAAGCTTTTTCATCGCATGGCCCACAGCTTGTAAAGGAGAGTGGGACTCATCGGCCACCTCCCTGCCCACTCAGGCTGACACAGGGCAGCTCCTCTCCCGGTGATGGGCCAGTACCTGCTTGCATGGTGGAGTGATGCCAGGGAAACATTCATGTACATTTAGCATCTTTTATAGCAACTTGGCGAGGAGCCACCAGCAGGTGGTGAGTTCTCCGTAGACACAGAGCATGGCTTGGGAACCGCTGGTTCAGACCATACCAGCCTAAAAGACGCTTCGCCAGGCTGAATGTATGATTATTTATCATACTCTGGTGTAGAAAATCATGTCTTGTTGACTTGAATAAGCTTTTGTGGGACACACACATACAGTTGTTAAATAATACAGTTGTTATCACTTCCAAGTAGATAACAAAAGACTGAATAATCTCAGCTAAATATCTTAACAAGCACCACTATCTTACTTCAACATGATTAGCATTAAACAGCCTGGCGAATTATTTCCGTTAGTAATAAAGAGTTATTCATGAAAATGAAATACACGACACTATAGGTTGCTCTAACTGCAGTAGAAATAAACACGGGTATTTATGTTTAAGAGATAAATCACTAAGTACTCTATTTGGACAGCAACAAATCCGGTGGGAATTGATATTTGATCTTGCTCTGTGTGCACTGTTACCCTCCTAACACCATGGAAATTAAGCCCCTGTGCTGGCTGCGGGACAAAGGATTAGTGCACTTCTTCAAGTTGTTTCTAAATATTAGTCTGGCCTTTATAGTGAAGAAAGGAGACCTCCTAGTTTCTTTCAAAACAAACTTCTCTAAAGTTAGAAATAAAAGCAGCCATACCAATCCAGGGAGTGACCTTTGGGTCTAATCCATCCAACTGGGTCCCACTAAAGTGGATTTTGCAGCTACGTTTTTCCTTGTAAAGAATGCAGGACATATGTGCTGACAATTATTTAGAGCAACCAAAAATACACGGTCAACACTGCAGGCTGATCCCTTTTGACTGTTGGAGCGAAGATAGGCCCAGGGATATGTGTTGTGAGGCTTTGGGGCTGGTTATTTTTAATGTGGGCACATAACTTGCAGTCACCGCAGCTACCTAACAACGGAAAATCTAGTTCCCGGGGTGCTAGCTGCCCTTGTCTCGCTCATTCCGTGGGCCCAGCTCCAGGCTGGCAATACTCACGTTCCACTCCACTAAACACGGTGGCATGGGACCTACGTATGCCAGGTCTGACTAATAATATTTTATTATTTGTATGGTAGTAGCACCCCTTGGTCATAACCCAGAGCCTCAGTGTGCTAGATACTATACATGCAGAGAACACAAAGATGGTCCCTGCCTATTGATTATTCACGTAAGTCCTCAGGATTCGGCCCCGTATGTGATAAAGTCATTTTGTAAATTGTCACTGTACAGTAATAACTATAATTAAGGACAAGGGGAGTGTCTGTGGGTGGGTGTGCCAAAAGCAAGGGGAGGCTTATGCTGTACTTCACAGATGCACCAGGCATATAATACAGTGTTGAAATCTATGTAGATATATGAGACAAGAATGATAGAGAATTCTGTCAAGTGAGAATACGGTGCCTTTTCCAGGTTCACACTCTAAGATCAGTCTGTGACTCAGAGCCGTGCAATAGATCTGTGCCACGAATCAGACCAATGTTACCAGGCAGAATGGCATGTAGTGCCTACACTCCCTTTCTGTTAAAATTACTGAGAAAAAACTGTGCAAAAGGAGCATGGATAACGTTGCAAAGTCAAGCCGTCAGACGTGAGCAAATGCCAGAATTAAGGTTGGCTGTGCAATCCAAATTCAGCCCTCTGGTTGATATGCATGTTGATACAGTTGTCTTTAATTCCATGAGCACATGCTCTCTTTTCCCCAGGGCCACTCTCTCATTGAGGATGGATGGTGCTTAGGGTATTTTCAGGGATGTATAGTTAATGAGGCTGCTAGCTGTGGGACCCCCCTGCTTGTCCCAGTCGCCCCCACAGACCTCCTTGACTCCTCATCCCAGGCCCAGTCCACAGCCCTCCTCAGCTTCTTAGCCCATTCTCATCTGCCACCTTGCGAATGGAAATCTTCATCCTTGTGCACTCCAGGGTGGCTGCCACCTCCTTCCCTGCCTCTGTTCCAGCGGGGGCACTGTGCTCAGGGCAGATGGAATCTTTAGCGAATGTAGCGGAAAAGCTCGACCAACCCTCTACTGAGCATGTGTGCGCTGACATTTTTAGAGGCTCCTAACTTGGCCAGATTTGGACGTTTCTTTGTGGAGACAGCAAGAGGCATATCCCTGACACCAGGTGGACACCGCTGCCAGATTTCAAGCCTCTGCTCCAAAGCCCGGGGACGCTAGAGCTTCTCCGTGAAATGGTTGGAAAACAATTGAACCTTGGGAAAATGACTGTTTTCCCCTCACCTCGTCCTGAGAAATGACTAGACTGTTTTTGCTGGCATTTTCCCAAAGAATCATTCAGTCTGAGGGAGACATCCAGGGGAAATTTCAGCCCAAATGATTAAAGTTGGGCAAAATGCTAAGTAACTGAAAATAGGTTCTGATCAATGGACACGTCAGGCAACCTTAACTATAGGTAGCAATTCCTGGTCTATGTACAATAACCCTTTGTTGAGCTCTGTTGGTCCCAGACTGGTAAAACCAACATGGATTTTAGGAATCTAGACATGGTTGCATCCTTCACTTTGTAGAATCCAAGAACTGAATGGACTTGGAGACAGAGCTACCTTCTCATCCCTAGAGCAGGTCTCTCCATGTCAGAGGTGAGGCAGAATGGGGGAAACCTGCATGGCTCAAAACTCTTCTGCGGAGAGAGTAATTGAGTCTTCAGTGCTGTCAACCTGGCAACCCATCGTGAGCGCTCAGTTTAACCTGAAAGCCCCTTAAACCCCAAGTGTTATCCAGCTTCTGGAGGCAATATATGGGTATAACCAACATCAGGAATTTGACTGTGGCCTCCTTCATATGGTTATGCAGTGACTGCATGGTGTGGTCCTGTGTACTGAAAGATGGATTTCTGAGGTTAGGAGAAGATGCTAATTCCTGAACTTTATGACACTGATGTCAGATTGCAAGGAAGTTGGCTTGCCCAGCTTTCCATTTGGATATGAATGCATATCGGAACTTCCTTCACTGAGCCTTTCGGTGAATTGTGTGGATCCATCAAAGGGAAAGCATTATACAGCAGGCAGATGTGCTTATAAAAATAACTGAATGCCGTTAAGATTGTAAGGGTGTGAACTGGTAGACAATATAGATTATTTTAGTAACAGCTTCACTAATAATGTGTGGAAGGAACACAAGAGTGGTCACTAAGTGTACGGGATTATATTTCTGTGGCTACACATCAAACCTGCTTCTCCTGTCGGAGATTCCCCTTGGCGGGTCATCCTGCCAGGATCTGCACATTATTGGATTGACAGGGAGTTATGCTACTTTTGCTCAGCCCAGAAGTTTTAATTTCCAAAGGTAAGGCTCGGTCTGGATAAATCACTGAAATCAGAGGTTTCTGCCCACAAAAGCTTATGCCCAAATAAATTTGTTAGTATTTAAGGTGCCATGGAACTCTCGCTGTTTTGCTGAAAACAGACTAACACAGCTACCCCCTGGAACTCATCAACATGCAAGGCACTGAATTTAGTCAAATGAAATGGAAATCTACCAGCTTCCTGAAAAAACTTGCCCATGCATCTGACGAAGTGGGTTTCTGCCCACGAAAGCTTATGCCCAAATACATTTGTTAGTATTTAAGGTGCCACAGGACACTCGTCGTTTTGCTAAAATCAGAGACTTGCCTCTTGTTGCCTCAGTGTACAGCTGTGAACACCGACCGGGGGCAAAATTATGGCCCTTCCTCACAGGTGCATATTCACAGGAGGCTTAATTCAAGCAGTGCAGGTTGAGATCCTTGAGTGGAAGAAGAAGTTGACAAAAAGATCCTGATGATAAACTAAAGGACAAATGTTAATGATCTTTCTGGGCTCTGTCTCATGTCAGGCTAGCGTGGTGTGGTGGGTGGTCACAGGAATGGACAGCCCATCCGCTACCGTGAGCAGAATTCTCAGGGGAAGAAAGTAAGCATAATATAAATTAACAGCAGCAGGGATTTCAGATGCACTGTCCTACCTGCGTGGGCTCAGGAACAAGAAATCTCTTGGTTTCGGAGGCGCTTTGCAGCAGAGCTTCCCTCCACTCCAGACATGTTCTACTTTATTTGGCAGGGAGCTTTCCTGGCTTTGGTTCCCTTCTCAAAGCCCAAAATAGAAAAGAGGGGTTGAACAAAAACTTGGATGCACAAAGCAGCTCCCCCTCCAACTCCTCGTGTCAGTCGGCTATCAGCAGCCAGTAAAAGGTTTGCTATGTCTACAACAGGTGGAGCTAATGGGTGCTGGGCGGAAAGCATGCTTGAAAGGGGGTGGGGAGCAGAGCAGGTGGTGGCCTGGAAATAAAATGGGACTCTTTCCATGGGTGGAGGGGAAGATTCCTGAAAATATTCCAGACGCATAGGAGTGATGGACAGATGCTTACAGTTCCCCCTCTTTCCATTTTGCTGTTTTTCCTCTTTGCACTCTCTTTCTTCCAATGTCCCACTGGCCCATTCCATCCTTCATTCTAGTCACAGCCCAGCCCCCTTCGGCTTCCCTTCCTTTTCCTTTGTGCTTAGGTCTTTACCCTCTCCTCTCCCCAGTGCTGAAAGTGGTCTGAAAAAAGCAGGGCAGCGAGCCCTGCCATGATCTGGGAGAAGATTTGGTGAAATAGTGCTTGAAGTGCTCCCCGCTGCAAGCTGGCTCAAGTTGTATTGATTTATTTTGCTGGGTCTGTGAACCCTTGCAGCCCCTGACATCCCCTTTAAGCAGCGAGTCTCCCACACTCTTATCAAGGGTCTTAGGTGGCATCTGACCACATTGTGCTGAGCACCGCACATACAATCATGCACTTATTCCCAATCGTTCTGTACCCACCCCCACACCTGGTTCTGAAAGCATCCCAGGAGCGACTCGATGCCTTCTGGCTCACTTCACACAGCTGGTCACGCTCTAGGCTAGTGCCCAGGGTAGGACTGGAGGCAAAGGAAATGAAAATTATCCCTCTGTCGCCATCACCTTCTGCAGAGTGAGAGCATCTTTCCTGCAGGTGTGCAGGAGCTGTGGTGTAGAGAGGCTGTTACAGGTGGATCGAATCGGAGGGATTCCAGCTAGCTCATAGAAAGAATGCAGTCTAACCGACTGCCATCCTCGTGGTGTAGTAAGGCTGTACAAACGTCTGTACAGCAAGTGGCTTTGCTCCCACGAGTCACCGGGGTTTATGTATGGCTTTCTACAGATGAACGGGGTGGCTGGAGTGCCCTGGGGTGGATAGCTACGACTGAATCAGATTGAGTGCAGCATGTATAATATTATAGGACTCCGTGACTTTGGAGGAAGCAAAGAAATACCATTTTGCCTTTCCTGTATCATCCAGAGGGTCTCATGCAGCAGGACTGGGACTGGCTGGTTTCTGTTTGGTGAATCTGTGCTGCCTCTGGTCTATTATGGAGTCCTGTGCTAATTCTGCGGAAGAGTTTTCCTCATACTTTGTGGGTAAAATCGCTCAGATCTGGACTGATCTGGCTTCTTCCATGGAGACAGCACATGGCGACACCACCATTGTGTTGTCTCCATGACAGGGCAAGGCTCGTTCTTCTGGGCTTGGGGGCCAGTCAGTCCGTTTAGGGAGGTTCCAGAAGTGCTAGGGATGTTTTGTGCCACAACCTTTGGAGTTGGGTATGTGTTCTCTTGACTGGGGAAAGCCAGAGAGGAGGTACTGGCTTCTCTCTTGGTGGGTTTTCCACTGCCTCCCCACTGTCTGTATGATAGCTCTTGTATGGCCCCCGTTAAGGAACCATCACTTGGCAGTGTCTGTTTTACCCATTATTGACCTGTCTCACTTCCATCGTTTTAGGGCAAGGTCACTGAGAAGGTGGTGGCAAGTCACCTCTGGCAGTTTCAAGAACCATCCTGGTGACGTGGGTTTAGACTGCAGTTTGGGGTAGGATCTGCTCTGGCTGTTGCGATGGATGATCTTCTGTTATCCATGGATGAGATTAGAGAAGGCATCAGGGCAGGCTCTGTCAGGCTGGTCAGCCTCCTTTGAGGCAGCTGACCATGAGGTTGTGTTGGGATGGGTAAGTTAGTCTTGACTGGGTCTGTTGAGCTCTTTCTGGGAGTGACCAAAGGGAAGTTTGGGGCCATTGTTCCTCCACCTGGATGTCCATGTAGGACACTGAAGAGGTTGGTTTTGTCCCTCCTTCTCCTGCTCAAGGTCATTGGGAGAGTCAGTGAGGACCCTGGCTAGCAGTGAGCCCAACATACTCAGTATTGCTGTCACATCCAAACCGGCTGGAGCAGTGGAAGGAACCACCCACGTTTGATGGACTTGCAGAAGGGGCCTGCGAGAACTGTGCAGCTCCTGTCGCCTTTTGGGGGGAGTTTCAAAGGCCTGGTCTTATACATCCTAGACTGGTTTGGGGCCAGGTACAGACTCTACCCAGGCCCCACAGATGCAGCTGAGATCAGCAGAGATGCTCTAGCTGCAACTTCCTCCCTTCAAGTGAGGGGCAGCTGCTGGCTGAGCGATTCCCATGTGTCCATGACCCTCAGTATGCTTCCTTCTCCCAGACCCTCAGTTCTTTAACCTTCCAGGCATGCTGCAAAGTTCATCTTTCACTGCAATCATAAACAGGATGTGAGAGAAGGGCTGGAAACTGAAGGGATGTGTCCAGGGGATCCCAGAATATCTTTGGCGGAGAGGTGCGTGTCCTCTTGTGGGCGAGTATAAATTGGCCTTTGTGGAATTGGCTATTTGAATAAAAACACTGAATGGATACATTTTTTGTTTAAATTCTGTGAGGACATTTTGGAAGGCCCTTGGCACTGTGGGTGGGCCCCGATACATTGAATAAAGACATGTAATGTTAAGCCCTAAACTCCCTCTTAAATGTTCACTGTCTGAACTGATGACCCTCAGGCACGTTTACTGCATCTGTCCTCTCCTGTCACTGATGGCAGCTAGCCACAATGGCTCCAAATCAGGGAGCAGAATTCCAAAAACCAGCTGGAGGGAAGAGGAACGGTCTTGGGGCAATATGCTATTGGAGGAATCTGCATTCATCCAGGATCCCTTAATTTGTTTTTCAGTCACTTCACAGTTCTGTGTGTCGTGCAGTCAACAGACATGGGAGCTTTAAAGAAAAATGTTATTCTGCGATGTGGGCAGGATGTTCTCCCATCTCTCTATATTTATTGCTGCTCAGTTGTCTCTGATGCTAGTGACTAATGGCTCATCAATGCCTGGCTATCTACTGGCTCTATTTAAGTGGCTGTTTCTGCCTTGTCGAATGACAGAAGGACATGTGAGAAGGCTGAAACTGCCCAGGCCTTTTCTGGCAGGATCATTCAGGTCAAGAAAATACTCTGGAAAACACAAAGTTCAATCACTGTATATTCAGGTACATGACACAATACCTTAATCATGCTGCCTACTCAACAGCTACCCCGCTGATAAAACATTAACTTTTGGGGGAATGTCTCCTTGAGTAACTCCTGTATTCGTTGAAAAAATAAAGAAATCTACCAACGTAAAAGTGCAAAAGGCGCAGCTCAAATCCTCATCCTGTCCCCAGCAGTCCAGTGCCTCATGTTAGAGTTTCGACTCTTCCTGAATTCAGGAAGACAGGATTAATACACACAAGAAGAAAGAAGTGCCCAGGATTGAGGCCGAACTCAGAACTCCTGGAATACGAATTCCTGCTCTTGCTTGCTGGGGGTGTAAAGACCTGTGTCCACTGCCCTTCGAAATTCTGCTGGCTGGATCAATAGGGAACTCAGGTTGGGCTGGTTTCTGCCCTTTTCACTGTAACGCCAGTGTCTCCCTGTGTTGGACTGTGCTTGGTACAATGTGTCCTGGGCTCTATTGTAATATGCGTAACAATAATTATAATACCGGAAAGGTACCAGAATAGCAGTAAATGGTCTGGAGTGAATTGGGAAATCTAGTCTAGCCCCTTGCCAATATGCAGGATTTGCTGCCAAGACAGATGGCTATCCCAGGCTCCTTTTGAAAACCTCTAGTGAAGGATCTTCCACAGCCTCCCTAGGCAGTCCATTCCTTCGTCCTACTGGTTTTACAGTTAGGAAGCGTTTCTTGAGATTTACTCTAAATCTGCAATGCTGTTATTTGAACCCATTGCCTCTTGTCCTGCCCTCTGTGGCAAGAAAGAACAACTTTCCTCCATCTTTTTTGTGGCAGTCTTTGGCAGCATGGCAGTATTTGAAGAGCACTATCATGGCCCGGATTTATCTCCTCTTCCAAACTAAACATGTCTAGTTCTGTCAGCCTTTGCTCTCATGGCTTGAGCTCCATCCCTTTGATCATCTTTGCTGCTCGCCTCTGGATCCTTTCCAGTTTCTGCACATCCCTTCTATATATTGGTGACCAAAATTGGACACAGTATACCAGCTGAGGCCTAACCAGTGCCGAGCAGACCACTACTGTCACCTCTTGTGACTTGCATGCTATGCCTCTGATAATGCAGCCCAAAATTGCATTTGCTTTTTTTGCAACAGCATCACATTGCTGATTCATGTTGAGGTGAGAGTCCAGCACAATTCCCAGCAGTGCGCTGCCGAGCCAGTTATCCCCCAGTCTCTATTTGTGCATTTGGTTTCTCTTCCCTAAGTGCAGCACCTTACATTTGTCTTGGTTCAGTTTCATTTTGTTGTCTGTAGCCCATTGATACTAGGACTACCAACCAGGAAAACAGCTACGCCACCTCCAGACCATGTTGTCCTGTGCCACAGCGGAGGCAACCGGGGTGGGGTGGTGGGAACAAGTGGGATCACATGTCCCCCATCCTCCACATTTGCTGCTTGGGTTGTCCTGAGCACTGCTGAGGCTGGCCTGGCTGCCCTCAGTCTGCCCCTCCACTAGCGGCAGGCCTGGGTCGTCTCTGTGTTACATGGCAAGGACTTTACATTTATGGGCTTACTTTTACACACTGTCTTGCAAACTCCACTCCTGGGATGAAATCCTAGGGCCTGTTGAAGTGAATGACAAAACTCCCACTGACTTCAGTGGGGCCAGGATTCCCCCCCATTCTCATCTCTGAACCTCTGCCTGCTCCTTTCTCCCTGTTTCTCCTCTTCTTTCCTCTCCACTGTGTGGGTGTGACATGTCTCTGTGCATGTCTCTGTGCATGTCTCACACCTGCACAGTGACTCTTTCTCTCTCTAGTATATCCGCAGAACACCTATATGTTTACATAGTGCTTGTCCCCTCCCATCCAGGATTCTCATCACACCCATTGAAATGCAGCCATCTCTGGGGTGGAACGTGTTAGCTGTTTAACACTGCACAGGAATGTTACACAGCTCTTTACGCCAGGAAATGAAGAATACCAAATCTGTTTGAAATTACAGAGGATATTTTAGGGTGGTTGAAAGTAATTACTCAACCGTAATGTGGTGAGAACCACCAGCACTCACATACCATAGGCTGAATGGTGTGCCAGAGAGTTACTGAAATGGTAACAAGAATGGTTATCTGTATAAACACCACGCACATTGCCAAAAAGATCTGATATGTCTGTAAACAGTATCCTGTTCACATGTAAGGGCACTGGCTCAGTAAAAATGCCAGTTGTTCTGATTCCTGTGGCCTTGTGAACCACGAGAACAATTTGCTAGAGCTAACTGGGAGAGTTTTCTTAGCCAAAGCATTTTCGTTTCTTACGAACAATCTGCTAAATAAATGGAGCCTCTCCTTTTTGCCATTCTGGAAATGAATGTTTTCGAACATGGTCGTTTCAAGCAGTCTTGGGAAACTTTTTGCTGTAAATCACAGTTGTGAAGGAGCTTGGTTAGGGGGCTGTGGCTTTGCTGCTTGGAAGCTCCCAGCGGAGGAGAACTGAGTTGTGCTAATATTAGGTGGATTACTGTGGTACTTCGCCAACCTTCCTGTTGTCAAAATAGGAGACTTCCAGATATTTGCAGCACACCTGACAATACCCAGGATGCTACTTAGCGCTTGGTATGCCAATGGCTGTGCAAAGTGCAGATGCCACAGAGATGGGCCTTGTTGAGAAGAATTGCAAACACTAGCTCACTGATACTCGCAACCTCCTCTGAGTAGGGGAGAGCAGAAATTTGAGCTTGGGAGGTTAACAGACTTTCCCACGGCCCCGTACTGAGTCCGTGTCGTAGACAGGATTAGAATTCAGGAGTTCCTGGCTTCCAGCCCTGAACTCAGGCCACTGATCACCCTGTCTGCCCTGCCTGAGAACAAAACCCTGTTCCTAGACTGTTAGGGCCTCCACTGATGTAGTTTCCTGCCCTTCACACAGTAAACGAGTGGGGAAAAAGTTGAGGAAATGGAGTTTATAAAGACAATAGCAGGCCAGCCTCGGCGCTGGCTGTGAAAACCAATTGCAATAAGCCATGAAGGATTTTAAATACGAGAAGTAAATCTTCAGGGCCTGTAAATCCCTCCTATATGTGCCCTAATCACTGTCAAGAGGCCTTGAGTTCTGGCATGCCTTACTCGTTTTCTCCTCTACCTGGCAGAGCTGATGGATACCTAAGAATGCTCTGCAGCCCTTCACACCGGCATTTTTAACTCATTCATATTTTTAACTGGCCCCTAAATATTTTGCAGTCAGCCTTTTGTAATGATGAACAGCTCAGAATTAGTGTAACTGAGACAGCACGGACCCAAACTGTTTGGGTCCCTACATTAGGTTACCAAGTTGTAACAGTTGTAAGCTACTTCTAAAGCCAAGGCCAAATTGTACTTTAGCAGCGAGGTCAAGTTCCTGCAGTGCCTCTCTGCCTTTAAAACTAATTTGGAGGCTGAAGTAGCTGTACAGGTATTTATATGTTGTCCATGGTACTTTCACCAGATCCTATTCTTCTCCCAGGGATCACCTAAAATGGTAAGAATTTTGGAGTGGGATTAATGCTGTGATCTCTGGGGAGGGGTGTGGACAACTGCTGCTGGTTCTTTCTGTATTAATAGCCTCCCCTTAAATATATTTTATCAAAGGAGACACATTCTTATCAGCCGAGAAACTCTGAACTCAGCTGTCTAGGGAGCTGCCTGTGAATTTGTTCCCGCAATAATGGCTTACCACAGACACTCAGGTAAAATGGAAATATCGTAGCTTGTTTAATAAGTGCCAGTCCTGTGTTTAAAATACCTTTCTATTGTGCAGTGTGTTTTGGTTGCCGGATATTGTATCTTCAAAGTGATTCTTTATTTAATACATTCTTAGTGGTTTGAACACCTGGCAAGCTGTAATTAATGCTAGCCATGTGGGGTTGTAACAATAGAAGTTATTGCTCTGTGTAGCCAAAGATATTGTTGATTAAGCTCTTTTCAGCAAGAGTAGGGTTCTCTGTCCCACGTACATTGATGGGAATTACGCAAGCGTATTTTGTGTGTATCCCTTAGCATGCAACTATTTCATGGTGTACAGTCTGATGTGAGGAGGTCACGGAAATTGCTCTACCTAAACGTACTGACAGCTGGCTGGCATTTTGATGAGTGTTAGACATTTTAACAATTGGGTCAATGTCCTCAAGTTAACGGGTTGTTTGGTTTTTTTAATGGGCCAGCACATTGTTATACCCACAAACTAAAAATGACCATCACTTTCCCATTCTGAATCTCATTGAAAGAGTGGGTCTGCCCTGGGGGCATGGTGTATCCTCCGTTTGTAGCACAGCTCCTGTTGACACCAAGCTGAACGGCACACCCAAAACAAGCAGAGTTTGTGGCCTGTAAGAGCTAATTTGATGAAAATACATGACAAAATTAGAGGGGCCAATGATAGAACGTAGCCTAGATCATGCCCAGATTCTCAGGTGTTTTTTGTGCAATATACACGCATGTAGTACAGTATTCCTACAGAACGTAGCATTGGTACTTCTAATATTTTGCATTAGAAGTAAAAATTAACTAATATGGCATCACTTTAGGCACCTCTAAGAGTTAATAATAACTACTCATTTAATTTAGATTTTAGTAAGAGAGTTATATTTTGTTAGCGCTCGATTTCTTATTAAAACACACACACACAAGAGTGAAGATGGCCACTGAGTACACCACAGCTTCTTCTTACTGGTCTTGTGGATAAGACACTGGACTGGGACTAAGAAGATCTGGCTTCAATTTTCTGCTCTGCCACAGATTCCCTGCGTGCTGTGAGCAGGTGGCTTAGGTCCTGCGTCTGTAAGTGCCTGTGCGTGTCAGGAGCCCTGTTAGCATCAGTGGGGCTCCTGGCAGGCAGAAAGTTAAGAGCATGGTTAAGCGTTTGCAGGATTGTGGCCTTAATCACTCCACCTCACATCCCGATCTGTAAAACTGGGTTACTAGCACTGCCCAACCGCAGAGAGGTGTTGTGAGGGTGCTCAGATCCTGTGGTGATGGGGCCACACCGATGGATATTGCAAAACGCATGAGGAACTTGCAGTAGCTCATGTCTTAATAAAAGCACCTCTAGTTTATCAACATGGTAGTTTGTAGATTGTGCTGGGTAAGAGTCACACGCTAAAGCTTTTAAATGGGAGAATGCAGCTCTTGGCTAATCTCCTTGCATAAATGAACCTTTAGTGTTTCTTTTCTCTCTCTTTCTGGTTTGCAAGGGGTATGTACCACCAGCCCGCAACCGCCTCTGACAAGAGGTGCTATTAATTTCATTCATCATCATGGATTAAGGGAAGGGTCTCTCCTTTGAAGTGTATTCTTGTGACACCTTTGCAGTTTATAGAAAACCCGATGGCGTTGCACAAAGGGATGCAGAGAACAGTAGCGGAGATCATACCCGCGTGAGCCAGACCCTCTCTCTGTGTACATCAGCACAGCTCCATTGCAGTCACTGAAGCTGCATAGATTGAAACTAGCTGAGGATGTTTTCCTTGCATGTTCACTGAGAATACCGCTTGCAGTGTTGTTATAGCTGCGTGGGCCCCGGGATATTAGAGAGACAAGGCGGGTGACGTAATAGCTTTTATTGGACCAACCTCTCTTGGTGGAAGCTTTTGAGTTTCACAGAGCTTGTCTTCAGGATCCATTAAGAGATGCAATGACTCTTGTAGCCCTCTCTGTGTTACTCTTCCAAGAGCTCCGACTTCACTGGAAACAGCCCTGCCAATTTTCCTAAAGCAGCTCCAGAAACTAACCATCTTCAGCTAGGCATTCAGTTCCCAGCAGGTCTGGCAATGCACTGCCTAGACCTAACTGCCCCATGAACTTGGTTACTTGTTACAGAAGAGCTGTGAAGCTCGAAAGCTTGTCTCTTCCACCAACAGAAGTTGGTCCAATAAAAGAACTGAGACTATGTCAGCGATGTATCAACATACGAATAGGAGGTTAGTAGGTTAAGGTCTCATCTTCTTTCCTAAGTGGCAAACAGGTTAATAAAGTTTAAACACAGTTTCCCTATTCATTTTTAGAGACCAAACTTTGCATTCCTGTGTAAGGGTTTATCGCATTTGTACACGCTCCCTGGAGACAATAACCCACATCCTGTATTAAGTGCTCTGCTTATCGGTTATGAGTATGTCTCATAAGTTATCGTTGCTATATATAGCCCGACTGAATTCCAAGTAATCAGGCTGAAGGCCAAGCGAGCCAGAAAAACGAGTGTTCTTATGTTTGGGGGGAGAAGGAGAAGCTGGTAGAAGGGTTTAGAAATTAATGTTCAGAGAGAGAAGTTGATCATTCAGCCCTTGATGACATGTATTGCTTGCAGCTAGTGTTGAGCAAGAGCGGTGTCTAAACAGTGTTTATTTGTCTGAATGCAGTCTCCTCGCACCCAATTTCATGCTACGTTACAAATGATACTTTTTGTCTTTGGGTCATTTGGAGAGGACGTCCTAAGAAAGAGTTGTTTAAAATGCTTTATAATTCTTAGTGACGATACAGCCAAACACAAAGCGCACCCTCGAAGTGGAGAAATGCTTAGCCCAGTGCCCAAGACTGTGGAGAGGATTAAAACGATTGGTGGGTATGAAATGAGGAGTGGCTTTGGAAAAGGAGCAGAGGCTCTTTTTGCACAATAAACTCGTTGGCACCTTTGAGGTCAGGTAAATTTACAGCTGAATTATAACTTGTTTTCACATCGATTTACTGATACCTGATAAGGTCACCGGTGTGCCCTGCTGCAGTAGTCCAGCTCATCGCTTGGTCCAGGCATTTCACTGCCAGAGCTGCGGGGAACTGAATGCCTAGCTGAAGATGGTGTTAGTTTCTGGAGCTGCTTTAGGAAAATCGGTGCTGCTGCTCCCAGTGAAGTCGGAGCTCTTGGAAGAGTAACACAGAGAGGGCTACAAGTGTCACTGGCTCTCTTGAACTCCTGTTATTACTTGAGGCTCTCAAGGGAGTTTGAGGAATTGGCACTTAATACAGCAGACCCTCCTCTGGCAGTTCCCACCCCCACACGTCTACACCTAGCTTGTCCTGCACCTCACCGAGATCAGCCCAGGTGGAAAAGTCATTCCAGTCTGGTTGTTGCTTGTACCTATTTGCTCAGAGTTTCCCAATCCATATTTTCTTGTCTCAGTGATTGGTTTGTATGTAAAGCCAAGGGAAAAGTGGGATCAGAACATACTCCGACGATGCACAACACTTCTAATGTTAAGCAAGGCTGCCCAAACTCCCTTCAGCTAGACGCCATGGTCAGGAAACAAATTTGCTTGTAGAAAAGTGACATTCAGAGAAAACCTGTTCAAGGCTGGTTTACCCTAGAACACATGCACCACATTAGCTTGCTCTTGAAGTGTGTGCTGCACCTGTAACATTATTGTAGTCCTTGATTAGTGCCTGCTCTGAAGCGTGGATACTCCGTTGCATTGCACGCCAACATACAGACAGGTGAAGGAACACAGGGGCCAGGGAAGAGGAGGAATTCTGGTATTTCCAGGTATCCAGTGTTCGATTAGTGCTCGATGACAGGGGGTTACTGTTACTGCCCAGACAACGGGCAGGTTACTAAGGGGATACAAACCTCTCTTCTCCAAAATAATGAACGGCTGGCGAGTCTGGTCGAGTAAAAGAGAGGGGTGTGCGGGGAAGGCAGAGAGGACAATGTCGACTAATCGGTACTATGTCAGGACGCCGGACTGGGGCAGGGGATTGACGACAGGCTGCAAAGTTATTCCTCTCTAATGGGAAGTGATTGAGTGGCCGTGGTTCTGTGCCCAGTGTCCACATCGCCCCAGCAGGCCCACCCGAGAGCTCGGCTGAGTGGCCGTGGCCCACCCGCGCCCAGATGTGCTCTCTCCATATTAGGGCTGCCGCACGTTGGCTGGTGGCAGTGGGGTGCTGGCCTTGGGGCAGGCTGCCTGACTAACTGCAGGCCTTCAGCAAACGGAGCCCCTTTCACCAGTGCTACGGGGCTGAATTGGCACGCTCTCACTCTGGTTTTTTGCAGCTGTTGCCCCAGTTACTCCACGGCAGTCGCTTCTGACATATGCTGCGGGCAGGGGAAAGACCTGCCTCTTCCCCTCCCGCGGAAGATTCCGGGAGACCTTTCCACATGGCCCTGACACCACCCTGCTGGCAAAGGCTGCAGAGCCCACCCCAAGGCTGGGTGGAGTCTCAAGGGGCCAGGCTGTCTGCGTGTGGCCCTGTGCCGCCACCCTGAGCCCATCAGCCCCATGACACCATTGGAGCCTGGGGGGCTGGGGATTCTGTGGAAAAGGACATACAGCCTGGGGGTTGGCCCACTTCCATACAGAGGGGAGGGGGCACGGCCAGCTCCATGGCAGCACCCCTCCCCCGGCCGGACCCCGCAATTGCTGTCCCTTTGCAGGAGTAGTGGCTGGACAGTGGATTTTCCCCTCCATGTCCATCCATCCCTTGTGTGGACTTAAGAATCTATGGAGACGTCTCTGTGGGGTTTGGGAGGGGAAGAGAAGTGACAGGGCTCCTTTCTCTCTGCGTGTGTGCGCATGGACACGGGTGTGCACCATACGTGCATTGGGGTAGAGCTGGGAATGGTCCAGGTCACAATTAGCACCTCTATTTACAGAAAAATTGAACCCTCCGGTAGCTAGAATCTGGCATGAGTTATGTGCTGGCTCTCTGGCTTTTGTGTGCCAGGAGTGGCTGGTCCAGTGTTTATCTTTTGCAGAGTCTATAGCTAGGATGCTAGAAGTGTTGTCTGTTGTTAGTACATGATGCATTAAGATTCATTGCCGTGGTTGCAATGAGGGGGCCGTACGTTTGTAGTTATGGGTTCTTGTTCAACGGGATCTTAAAACTAAGACCAACGTGATCTAATGTTGGCTGCCCCAGACTGCACTTAATTTGATTTCTTTAAAATAAATCCTGTTAGGTTGACAGGGCTGCACATATTTGGCCATAGTCAACATAGTTTCCATATTTCTCATCTGTTTACATGTTTAGGAAATGATACAAATATGGCTGTTGGCTCAGTTCTATAATGTGCATGGGCTCGACATTGCACTGCCCGCAGGCGATCCCTGTCCCTCTGACCTTGGCAAGGCAGTGTTTCCAGACAGGAAAGCTGAAGTTGGTCCCAATAGC
Organism: Mesoclemmys tuberculata; assembly: GCA_007922155.1. Taxonomy (NCBI): domain Eukaryota; kingdom Metazoa; phylum Chordata; order Testudines; family Chelidae; genus Mesoclemmys; species Mesoclemmys tuberculata. Next base: position 4,834,388 of record ML675622.1, read on the forward strand.
ACATGACTAGAGAAAGCTGTTCATCCAGCTGCTTGGACATGATTTTATTCAAATGTCAAGAGGACAGAGTCGCTGGAAGCTCTTGTCTGATCTCTGCCAGTGACTCACTGTGCAATGCCCAAGCCTTGGTGTCCCTCAGCTTACCTCCTCTCTAAAACAGAGAGGGGATCTGTCTGATGGGAATACTTGCATGGGTCATTTGTGTTCTAGATTGGTCAGTGGAGATGCACAGATGTAGCAGAATTTTACCCAAGGCTGGAGGACCCCAGAAACCGAATAGGAGACACAGAGGAGGTTTCTCCCTCTTTAAAACCTAGCAGAGCCTATGTGTGCCAGCCCTCCCCCCTCCTATTTTTATATTTTGATTTGTTAATAACATCAGAAGAAATTGAAGCCAGTGTGGCCCCGTAGCCCCAGCACAGGATGTGTTGCCACCTACACACATTTGCGGCTCAGGGCAAGTCACTGAGCGTGAGCAGGGAGCATCAGGGCAACAAGAGGGTTCACCTGCACAGAGAACCCTCCACAGCTTTGCAGCCGAGGAGTGTTCCTTTCAGCATTGGTTTGTCTCCTTTGGTGGGGAAAGAATTTTTGCTACGGGTTGGCTTGTAGTTAATGAGACACAACAGAACAACCAACCTGCTGGTGTTAGCTCAATGTTGACGGCTAGGGTCTGCTTCCCCTCCCACTGAAACCAAAAGCAATGTGCCCACTGACCGCAGTGGGACCAGGATTCAGGCCCTTAGCTTGTCATTTCAGCTGGTATAATTAGTGGAAACGTACCAGTCACTTGGGACTGGTGAGCGGCCAAAGAGAAAGGACCATGAACAAGGACCTTAGTTGTAAAAGCACCATTATCTGCTGCCATCAGAGCACTTCCGAAATATATAGTAAGAGCCGCAGAAACTCCTGCTGCTGGCATTGCCTGGGAAACTCCCCAGCCTTGAGAGGGTAGGGGCTAGGCCCTTGGTCCCCCTTACTCCCCAGGGGCTTCTGGAGCCTCATTCTGAGTCCTGCGGCTGACCTCCATCAGGGAGGGTTAGTGCCGAGTTTTCTCTCTCTGTGTTTTCCCCCTGAAAACCAGGCTATGGGGAGCTGAAGAGCACGCTCCAAGACCAGGCAGAGAGAACAGGCTTCAGTGGCTAACAGCAACACGCACTTAATCCAGTTCTGTTTTCCTGAAGTCCCCTGCGTTATGACTATTGCGAATAGTTCCTCTGGGCGTTTTCTTTTGACAGGATTCTCTCTGTCCAGCTAGTACCAAGGAGGAAATTTCTTGTTTACTTCACCCTTTCATTACAGTAAAGTGAAAAACATGTGGCGGAGTGTAACGGAGGGAAGTAGCCTGTCAGAATAAACAAGCTAAGCTGCTTTTATGTTCTCCCTGCCAGCGACTGATTGTTTTGGGAGGAATTTTCACACACCTCCCCCCATTGACCCTGGACACATGACTACAGGGAATTATGTCTCAGTGAAGACGTGTATATGCCGTCGTGACAGGAACCGTCCCCCACACCTCTCTGTGGACAGACATAGGGAACCGGGCCGGGACCAGTCAAAGGGCAACTCAGCTGGCAGACATTACTGCCAGTGGAAAACTCTACACAGACATAAGAGCATCCCCTCCACTGCCTCCACCGCATTCAAAGGCTGGGGCCAGGTTCACAACGTAAGCGAGCCACAGATTTCCATGGTTGGACCCCTAGAAAGACCGAGGAAGTGGTCACCCATTCGCAGGGTCTGACGGGCATGAAGTTCCCTTTATTTTAGGGCGATTTCGCTCCTTTTTTCTTGCTGTTAAACCCAAGCTCCAGGAAGGGGGCAGTTGGAAACATACCCTGGCCCGCCAACAGGCAGGTTGGGCCCCAGGGCAGAACAAGCCCACCCCCACCTTTCCAGGTGTGGCCCCACCAACACGCTGCGCCTGGGCCTGCTCCACCCCACCCCAGGCCCCACACCTACTCCACTTGCCATTGCAACCCTCCCCCCGCATTGCTCGGTTTCCCCCCCCCCTGCCCCTTCACCCAGGTGGCAAGTGACAGCTGGGGGGGGGCACTGAGTAGGAGGGGAGGATCACGGGGAGTGAAAGCAGGGAGGGGTCGGGTGGGGTGGCTGAACGGAGAGGCCGAGCAGGGAAATTGGGGTGTGGAAGATGGGGGCGGGGCTGCAGCAGCGAGTGGGGCCTGAGGCGAGTTGGGGGGGGGGCGGGCGGGCTGGCCAGGGGGGGCCGGGCGTTATGCGTTTTCCTGCATAGCCCTACATCACCTCAGCTGGGTGGATTCTGAGGAACCGATGAATGCTCTAGCCTTGAACTAGCAATTAAAACTAAGAGGTTTGTACTGTAAACCAGACCAGAGTCTTGCAGGCGTCTCTACCAGAGCCGATGGTAGCAGCCGTGGCATCTTGATCAGAAGGTGGGGGTTACACCCAGGCTCCAGTCCATGTGTCTGCAGCAGGAAGCCATGCCAAATGGTCCTCATAGTTTGCAAGCAAAATGTTTAACCTCAGACGCTGTGGGCTGGGCCTGGCCCCAGTAAAGTCAGGGGGCACGTTGTCCTTAACAAAAGGGAGCTGGCTGAGTGCAGGGGCGGTGCCATGAGTGGAGGATGGCGCGGCTGCAGCCAGGCCGCTAATGGCCGGGCTCTTTGGCCTATTGGGTCACTGAATCCTCAGCCTGGTGGTGAGTTTTCTCGGCCACGGCCCTTGCCCCACCTGTAGCTCTGCCACCATGTGCAGAGCAGGAGATGCTGAAACTGCAGGTCTTCAAAAGCTGGGCCCCTTTTAGGAAGGGGCAACAGCGTCTTCCTTCATAGGAGCGAGCCCCATGGCGCCCCCCCCCCCCCGGGGCTCCCCAGGGCCCCTCAGGTTCACTCCCCCTCCCTCCAGTCACTCCTCCTAGCATCACCTCTTTTGGCTCTGGTATTTAATTGTGGACCCCCCCCCCCGGAACCCACCCATCCCAGACAGGGGCCAGGGAACCTGACACCTTCATGGACAGGTGTGAGACGCCCTCTGGTGGCAGCAACGGGTAAACCCGCAGCCACTCCTCCAGCTGTGATACCAATAAAGCGTGCACTGGGGTAGGGTGTGGGAGACAGCGCGCAATGTTCGGGGGGGGGGGTGAGCTGATACCATGACTGCATTACTGCACATGCGCGTGCATGCAATTCTAAAACCTGCCACTGCAGGGCGGCCAGTGGTGTCAGTGAAACAGGGGCGTGGCACAAAGGTCTAGGAGCTAGGCATGAATGGACCCGTGCGGCCGCTGCCAAAAATCATCGCTTTTAAAGCCCTCTGCCAGGCTGTCGACCCCGTTGCTAACATTTTGTTTTTACAAACCACGGTTGCTTGCAGCCACTGGCTCGCAGTGGTGATGGGTGCTTTAGAACCATTTGGAGGGGCTGGCGGGGGGGGGGGGGGGCTAAAGGTTGTCACTACCTGGTGCATGTATGGTAGTAGATGCAGCACAATGCTGTGGGCCCAGTGCCTGTGAAATGTGGTGGCAGGCTGTTTTGGGGGTGTGTGGAGAAGACAGGGGCTAGGCGCCATGAGCGAGGCCTTGTAATACCGTTCCGTGACCGGCTGCATGGCGAAGACCTACCACAACCCCTTGCTGGGAGTAGCCCTGACTACCCAGCTCCTGCTGTATAGGCCAGGTTCTGTTTAGCGCCGCTAGCGTCCGCAATGTCCCGCTTTCTACTACGTGACAATAACAGGCCCTTGATGAGCGTTGCGTGTGGTGAACGCCCGGCTGTATCACACCTTTAGACTAGCTTATTGGTGCTGCCATGGCAACACACAGTCTGGTCTCACATGCCAGGCTGTCAGTTATAGCCAGTACCACGGCAGGCGCAGCAGATGTGTGTTGCACTGACGCTATAAACACAATTTACCTGCTTTTCCCACTGCAGGGCCTAGCAGTTACACCGTGGGCACCATGTCGGAGCGCTTTGACTGCCACTACTGCCGCGACCCGCTGCACGGGAAGAAGTACGTGCAGAAGGAAGGCCGCCACTGCTGTGTGAAGTGCTTCGAAAAATTCTGTGCCAACACCTGCATTGAGTGCAAGAAACCCATTGGGGCTGATGCCAAGGTACTGGGGCGGGGGGGGAGCACCATAGCAATACATTTGACTAGCAATGGCCAGCGGCTTCAAACTAGATCGTGGTGTGGGGCATTTTTCTCACCCGGGGACAAATGGCAAGCTGTTGACTGGCCCCATTTTATTTATTTTTTCCACTCTTTCCCCAACCTTTTAAAATAAAGTGTGTGTGGTCCTGGCAGAAGAAATGGCATTGGTGCAGACATTATGACATGGTGCTAGAAACAATCCATTGGCGGCTTCTCCCAGCACCCAGGGTGGTTTGAAAGGAAGGGCCAGGCTGGGAGTGGGCAACAGGAGCAGCGAGCAGCATGAGGAGTGGGCGGAGCGTTCCCGAGGCAGAGTTGATACATCCCATGAGATAGGGACAGGGCCTCTAATGTGAGGGGAACTGGAGCAAGTACAACAGCCTTCTGGAGAGCCAACGCTGGACGGCTGGAGCACAGGTGACACTAGATGATCAAGGGACAGAAGCTCTGAAAGTCTGTTCCCTACACGCAACTTCTAGCTGTCGTTTCCTGTTCTTACCTACAACTTTTAGTTGGAAAAAATAAAAACACTCTGGGTACGCGCTGTGTGAAACCCAAGGTTTTAGTAAGGTGGGCATGGGCTACGTCAGCCACTGTTTCCTCCCTGCAGCCACAAGTGTGTGGGCAAAATGGCCCAACGCATTTCCCACACTTACCCCAGGCAACACATCACCATTTGCCCAGCAACAACTAGTTTAGGGGTTTGCACAGAAAAACCTGCTATTAGCAAGGAAGCTCAGCTGCAGACTTTGGTTTTTTTAGGCAGCACAGGTAAATGAAACCCGTTTCTGTGAGTTAGGCCTAGCTTCGAAGTTTAGTGGGCATGACAGTCGTTGTCGTCGTCCGTGTGTGTGTACACACACACACACTCCTCCCCCCCCGGCCTGTATCTCACTGCCAGGAGCCTGCTGACAGCACATGCTAGAACACACCCCCCTCAAAGATGTATATATTGCACTGGGGCGAAACACATCCCCTCACTGGACCCCAATGTCAGCTTGGGCCTGGCCCAACTCAGTGCTTCAGAGAGAACATGATGAAGTACTGGGCAGTTTACCCTGTATGGACCTTTCAAATGAGCCCTTAAAAACTAAGTTCCTATATATTAGGTTGGCTGTTAAGGTAAAAAGGTGCTACAGTAATTGTGAAATCTTGTCATTGGAAAGTCTGTGGCTTAGGGGCCAGGGAGGGTTTAATGGGCCTGTACAATGACCCGTTTTGTTCTTGTTCCTAGGAGCTGCATTTCAAAAACCGCTACTGGCATGATAACTGCTTCCGCTGTTTCAAATGCTACACGTCTCTGGTTAACGAGCCCTTCATGCTAAGGGAAAACAATAAAGTGTGGTGCAGCAAATGCAGCTCCACTGAGGGGGCACAGAAATGCAGCGGCTGCTTCAAAGCGATTGTTGCAGGTACCGCTGCTAATGACCCAGCTCAGTGTAGAGCCCAGATCTGGAGGCCTAGCCAGCACGAACAACCGCCTCTTGCTGAGGCCTGGAAGGCAGCAGCTAATGGCTGTGTGCCAGGCTGACTTGCTCAGAAAAAGATGGGCCTGCTCCTGAAAACACAGCGAACCCAGCCATGGCCTAACCCCACAGATAAGCAGGAGCGAGGCAAGCCAGTGCTCAAGGAGCTGGCTGACCAGCACTTGTCCAGCTTTATCCTGTACGCAGCCTAATTAAAGATAAGCCCTGTGCTCATACATTACCCTAGAACTTGGTGTTTAATCCTGGCCCCTTAAAAATAACAATAGCTCCCTGGAGATCACGAGGGCCCAGGGCCAGGATTTTCAAACCAGCTCAGCTTCTATTTAGGCAGCAGAACCAGAGAGCACATCTTTAAAGGAGCTCGGCCTGGCTGTGCCGAACTTTGCTGGCCCTAAAAGTGTCCCAATTGGCATTGCTGGGTGTTTTGGAAAGATGGGGGGACTAAATGGGAGCCAACAGCTGTATGTGCCTCAGCTCTATCTTAAGGTTGGCAGCTCACGCCTGTCCACGAACAGGGAGTGGCCAGGACAAATTCCCCAGGGCTCTACAGGGGGAAAGTTCATGCATCGATGGCCCTGGAAGCCTTCCTAGTGACCAGTGGGCTGAACAAATTCCTGCACCCGTAACCTGTTTCTTCCTGTTGCAGGAGACCAAAATGTTGAATACAAGAAGTCTGTCTGGCATAAGGAATGCTTCACCTGCAACCAGTGCAAGCAAGTGATAGGAACAGGAAGCTTCTTCCCCAAGGGAGACGAGATCTACTGTGTCTCGTGCCACGAGCACAAGTTTGCCAAGCTGTGTGTTAAGTGCAAGAAAGTAAGTCACTGAATTGAGCCTAGGGGCAGGAGAACGAGCTGGACTAACCATGTTTTTTAGTTGAGAAAATCATCAGGTTGAGCAAAGATTTCACTGCAGTCGTCATAGCAGTGGCAAAACTCAGGCTACGTCTATACTGACAGTGGCAACTCGCTGCCGTCAGATTGATTGCTCTGGATCGACTGAGCGGTCAGTAAAGACCTGCTCAGTTGATCCAGAAATTGACCTAGGAAAACCACCTCTGAAAGTGGCGTAGTGCTCCATCGATGGGAATACTGTTCCCGTCGGTGCAGCACAGTCTGGACGCCCTGCAGAACAAAAGCAGTGGAGTTGACGTGTTAGGCAAGTTTTTTCCGTCACTTGTGTATCGCCCGTCAACTGCTGCCACATCCCGGAGGTAACTATAGACCAGCCCTCAGGGTGTTTCCAGATGCCAGTATTTAAGCAAAGAGATTTGGGTTTTGTATCTTGATTCCTTCATCAAAAGGAAAGCAAAGCAAACAACCTCCTGACACCCATTGCTAAAACGGTGACTGACATTGCCTGCTAATGGGCTTTGCTTTACTGGAATATTTAGTAGAAAACTGATACTGTAGACAACCAGTACAGTAAAATACCTGTAAATTTAAGGGCTGAGAAATGTTCCTGGGGGTTCCTGACCATTAGGAGTTTAGCACCAAGAAACTTGACCAACTTTGTGCTGTTCTCTTTTAATTAAAACCTCTCAAAAGAAGGGTAATTTCTCCGTCACTGTTTGAAGACAGGGGACCCCCCCCACAACACAACACTAGACCCGACTGCAGCAAGCACAAGGCTGATCTCAAAGTACTGCCCCAGCAGGTCTGAAACCCAGCTGTCCTACCTGTAATGATGTCCAGGGCTAGGTAGAGTGTAAAACGTCATTTGTTCTTCGCCTAGGCCATCACTTCTGGAGGACTCACTTACCAGGAGCAGCCGTGGCATTCGGAGTGCTTTGTCTGTACCAGCTGCTCGAAGCAAATAGGGGGGAAGCGCTTCACTGCAGTGGAGGATGAGTTCTACTGTGTTGATTGCTACAAGACGTTTGTTGCTAAGAAGTGCGTTGGCTGCAATAGTCCAATTACAGGTGCGTGGCGTATTAGCGCACACAGACTCAGCCAACGTAGTGTTGTTTTATCCAACCCTCCCCCCTCGGACAGATTCAGCCATGCTTGGTTTCTCACCCCTTCACCCTGACCACTCCCCTGAAGTATAGGCTTCAAATAGAAGCAGATGGCCTTCATTCGGGCTATTGACGTGGTGTAACAAATTATAGTAAGAAAACAGGAGGCAGGTAGGTAGATCATTTGGTTTCTTGCTGATATTCCACAACATACACATTATAAAACCTATTTTAAGTAGTAACTAGTGAGTTAGACCTGCAGAACTGGAACATGATGCTAGTTTGCCTCTTGTGGCTAATTTCATGCAAGAATGAAGTGGAAAGCGGGGGATGATTTCCATTTACTCCAAAAAACCCTTATAGAAACATTGTATAGAAGTGAGTCTCAAACCCTAATGGAGAATGGCTTTTGGACCTATCATAGCGTTCTTATAGCAGGCCTAGGATTTGCTTGTTCATAGATTTAAAAAATATGTAGACAGGAAGAGTGCGTAATAGAAAATAACTAGCTCCCTAAAGCCACCATCTTATCCTCCAAATCCAGCCTCAGCTCCCCTCTCCCACACGGCACGTACGAAACTGCAGTCTGGCAATGGCAACGCAGGGGGCAAGCTGTGTCGTTTTAGCCAGGCAGCAGCAATGAACCCTAGCCTGCTCTATTTTTACTATCTCCCTCGCCTCATCCATCTGTTATGCCCAGTCACTTGCAAACCCTTTGGGGGCAGGAACTCTCTTGACTACACTGTACAGCACCTAGCATGGTGGGGCCCACTCTGATGGTGGCCTTAAGACTTATTCATAAGCAGGCCTGAAGCCAGAGTATTAGCACCAGGGAGATAAAAATTTGTTTAATTGACACTCCATTGAAATGTCTAAAAATAGAACGTTTAAACCGTTCAGCTCGGCACACCCGGGGAGAGGAACTGCAGTGGGCTGGGCTCTGTGCCTCCTCCCCTCCCGAGGGCAACGCTTAAACTAATTGGTAGATGGTAAGCAGCGGTCTTAAAGGTTTAGCCGCTTACATCGCCCATGAGAACTGTGTAACTTAAGCAGCAATTCCCCTGGATACGGGTTCTGAGCACCCAGCCGCCTGCATGAGCGTGGGAAGACGGGTTACACCCTAGGCCAGTTGAGGGGGAATCACAGTTGAGTCCCCCAGTTAGTTAAATTTAAATGAAGCCAGGGCAGTAGCTATGGCACCTGCATCTAACGTGGTTTTAAACGAAGACTGGAACGAGCGAGAGGAAGGCTGGGTGTAGAGGGCAGGACCCACAGACCAAGTCTTTTCACTCCAGGATTGGCAAACCTGGGGTCAGGAGAGCGATGCTAGAGGAGGTAGGAGTAAGTCACTCAGCGTCTGCTGCTGATCTTGCCTCAAGTGGAGCCATAGTGAGCCTCTAAGTGGTCCAGGAACCCCTCTGGCTGTTGTTTTTACTTTGAAACATATGGAAGCTGTCAGGACAATGTGGGCAGTGAGGTGCTGTTTAGACTTAAAGGGGCCTGAACGCACTGAGAGCTGCATTCCAGCTGCTGGGGATTGCACCAGTCCTTTCCCACTGCAATTTGCTTGGCTAGACAGGACAGAGCAGAAGATCTGGGACCAAGGCCAGCTCTTGATAGGCCATCGGGTGGATTTTATACGGGGGGGGAGGGGGGAGAGCATTGTTCTTTCTAGGAAAGCAACCAAGCCCTCTATTCTCTGTACAGGTCAATAGACTTTAGTAAAGAATAAGTGATTTTCTGTTGAAAAGAATGCAATTCATTGTCTTCTGTAATAACTCCGTGTCTTTGTAAATAGGATTTGGAAGAGGATCCACTGTGGTCAGCCACGAAGGCCAATCCTGGCATGATTATTGTTTCAAGTGCACCAAGTGTGCTCGTCCTTTGGCTAACAGGCGCTTCGTCGTTCATAATGAGAAAATTTACTGTGCTGACTGTCCCCATAAACTGTAAGGAGCAGCCTCAGCCTTTGCTGTAAAATGGATTGGAGCCTTGCTCTTCTATATGAGCTGCTTCACAAGGGTCTGCTAAAGGAGCAGGAGCTTGCATAATAAACCCTGTCTTTCTCCATTTTACAGAATCGCGCAAAGACCTCCACCTCCAGCATATTTTGGCTTGTTTGATTTTAGATTTTAAGGCTCTGCAATAACAGAACTTACTCAACTGCAAAACTAACTTGGCTTTTCACGACAACCATTAACATAAAAGCTTGAGATGCCAAAATTTTAGGTATAGGCTTAACTATCCAAATATTGCCTGTTTTGCATGACGATTAGCACGAAGTAAAACAAAAGCTGATTTTAACTTGTATCTTAAGTTGAAGCTTGACGTTTAATGAAGTGGTTTTTGACAAGGAACAAACAAAACGTTGCATCCACTGAAACTAAAGAAGCCATCAGTAAAGCGATGCAAAGATCACACCCAGTCATAGATATGGTGCTTCATACTTATGCATTCATGAGTACTTTATATAAAGACATATAGTTAGTAGCAACTGAACATTAAATGCCTTGCTTATAGGGCCATGTAAAGCAAGTATATGATACAGCTTTGTTCATTTTATGTATAATTAATGTTTTACTACTGTGCTTTAGCTAGGGAGAATGCTGACGCAGCGTTACGGCAATTTTATTTTAAAAATTAGTCCTGATTTTAAACTGGCTCGTCGGAGGGTTTTGCTTACCAGCCTTTGTACTTTAATTATGCTGTCTACATCTAATTTACTAATTAGTCACCTGCAAGAAGTTATTCTTTAAAGCGTAACATACAATGAATGATATGCATTTTTAAACCCTTGTAGGCTAGCTCAGGCACTCACAGTTCTCCTACCCTGCCAACATGTTACAAGAGCATCTAATAAAAATGGGATTAATGCTTGTTTGCATTCATGAAGTCTGGATGGTTGTGTTTCTTCACTGTGCTGCTCCAGTTTTAGTAGAAAACACGTATTCGAGGAATGTGCATCAAAGACACTAAAACCTTCTCGCCCCATTACACAGCAAAAATAGCCAACTCACAGATAAAGGTGACTGAGGCCCTACTGCACTTACCTGTTTTGGAGACCCCCACCTCCCCTTTACAGCCGACACTAAGTGCCAGGGCTAGTCTTACACTGTCACTGCCAAGAGGATGATCAAATGTGTCCGTGGCCCACATAGTTACTGGAAAATTAACCTCAAGATTGGCTTCTGTCCTGAAATTCCTCTTTCAGATGTAAACAATATATTTTTAAAAATGGAGTGGCCTGAGCACTATTAAGCTGTCCCAATTGCCTGAATTCCCATTGTGAGTCAGGGCAGGGACAGGTGACAGTAGACATACAAAAAACAAGGTTTTGAGGATAACAGTTGCAGGGGGGAGATGGGAGGGAGCTGAGCAGTGCCTCTAACATACAAGGAGGGGGTAGCTTTATTCCCTCCTGTGCTAAACTAGAGTCCAAAAGAATATTTTGTTATTCTGACTACATTCTGCTACAGGACCTGATTCAAAGCTCAAACCATTGCCCTCTCTTGGCCAGTGTAATCAATGTTAGCAGAGGCCTTCCTGAATGCTAACTCCAAGACGGGCTACATCAGCAACTTTTAAAAACTTGCTTCTGGTGCTGTTATTGGAGCTGGATATTTTAAAGAACACAATCAGTCAGCTGCTTTCTACTTTAGGAATGTTCTGGGAAACCTGGACAGTTGTAGGAGCACAATCACACAGTTTTTCTTCATACCTCTTAAAACATTCAGAAATTAGAGTAAGCCATTCTGTGGCACCTTTGGTCTTTGAACAAAATGAAAGAATATGGCCCTGAAGTACTCCTCCATTTCTTGAAACTTTTTTTCAACTTCACACCACCAATCAGGATCACTAAACGTTGTCTTTCATCATAGATTACACCTCATAATTGACCAGATAAATTCAGAGGCCAGAATTTAACAGCTGGATTAAAAGGAAATATAAAATCTGTTGTATTAGAAACTGACTCCAAACAATATTGTATATGGGTCTTTGTGACAGGATTTATACTTGGAGAAAAGGAAAGTGTGTCAAATTTAATAGTAGCAAGGTACTAACATGACCCCTCCAAATTGTCTGGTTTGGGGCTTCATTAAAGGAAACATTTGAGTGCATCTCCAGTCAAAGCAATGGGGAAAGGTTGTGAGACCTAGTAACTAAGTTCAGCATTACAAAGAACAACGCACTGTTCAACTGCAAAGTTTATTCAACAGTGCACGCATATTTACATACAGCTGTAACAGAGCATTCAACAAATAACATCCGCACAGAAAAAATATCAGCATCTTGTTTGTTAGAATGATTGTCTCTGCCAGAAACAGCTATTATACAAAAATACATTTTTTCTGTTTACCTAAGGCACTGCTCTAAGTCTAACACAGTTCTAGTATACTTGGAATAGCAAAGGATTGAGAAAGTAGGAAGGAAGAGGGATTCCTGTTTTAAGGGTTTCCTGTTTTAACAGTGGCAGCAAGAAAGGAACATAGTTAGTTCCAGCAAGAACATTTGCATTTAAACACTGAAAACGTAACTGCCATTCAGATAATTAATTGGTATTTAAGTGTCAGCCAAGGTTTAAGCAGGGTTTGAGAAAGCAATTCTTTAAAGAAAACACTTATCCAGTATGTCTATTACAAAGGCATCAGAACAGGACTGCACTTACACTTTGTGTAGCAGCTATTCGCAAAAGATACTCAATCTCTTCATGTTGTAAAAGCAAGTAACTGTAGATTAAATTAATTAATGCAGCCTTTAGGAAAGAGAATACATATGCAATTTGCAGTCATTGTTATAAAGCTAGCACAGGAACATTTAGAATAATTAACATGAACAAAAAACCACCACTTGAATGGTCTAATACTGTTATGTACACAACATAATACTTACATGAGTGTAGATAAACTTAAATATGTAATTCAAATGAAAACATTTTTAAAAGCATGACAAATGTTAAACTGCAATATAACAAACACGTTTAGGTACTCGACATTTTCGTGGTATATTAGTGCGTATGTACTCGTATATATTGTAAAATCTTAGGATGTTCCAGTAACATTAAAACATATTAATGATTGTAAATACTGTATTTTGGAGCTACCAATGTTTTCATATTAGAAATAATCTAAAAAACAGTTTTTTAACCCAGTGTTGGATCAAAGAGAAAACTGACCAGTTTAGTTTTTCTTCAATATCCTAATAGTGTCAAAAAAAATACAGAGATGTTACAGGAAAATAATACAAATGGGATTTGGTTTTAATATGCACAGAATGCATAATTTTTGTTTTAACTTTGCAAACTGCCACTTCAGAAATATGCAAAAATATTTGTCAGTAGCTAACTAGTAAATTCCCAATGGCCACGGGGACTGTACATCACACTAATATGAAAATAAAGGACCTAGAAGATTTTGTAACAGGAGAACAAGTGATATTCAACAAGGAAAGCTTGTTGAACAGTCCACTAAACTAATGGAAAAAGAACAACAGCAGGGACATCTTCCTGAAAGTTTTCAAGGTGCAAATTTAGAAGTTTATTATCCCTTCCCTGGTGGTCTTTTTTGCAAGCTTGAAGACAGGTGAAGGTTAACAAGCAGCTTTTCAAAACAAGGCCTTCGGTACTTGATAAAACATTGGATTACTGAAGTGCAATCAGGTTATTTCCAGGACTCTACTCTTCACAGTTCTGTCCAAAGAGCAAAGAAGAAATGGTTAATGTACTCATGCTGTGCAGTATGTACAAGTACAAGACAGATACATCTGCAATCAGCGTCAGGGGCCATGCCTAACATAACCAATAGCAGATCTGCGGCTTAGCTATTTCATTAACAGGCAGAACAGTGGCTTTTGTCCCAGGATAAAGCTCTCAGTCAACACTTGCACACGCATAATCAAATATAACAAATGCAGTGCAATTTTCCCTGATATCAGTGTGTAAATATATTAGTTTGTAAAATTATGTACATATCTGCTACATCACACTACCTCAAAACATAACTAGCTGGACAAGGCTCAAAGCCCAGCCAAGAGACAACGTTTCTCTGATTAAACACACTCATCTTCTGTTTCAATTTTTTTAGTTATTAGCAGGCTCAAAATAATGTCATTCTATTTAAACTTTCGTTACGCAGTAAATGTGTGGGGTGAACATTTCAAACCTCAGCGGTGTTTATGTAAGGAGGTGTGAAAGCACCCAAACGTGAAGTCCTCCGATGCAAATAGCACTGACACTGGCAGTGTGCACCTAGCTCCCATATCTGAATTCCAATCTGGAAAGACCATGCCGCAGAGCAAGCCCTTCACTCCATTTAAGAACATAAGAACGGCCGTGTTGGGTCAGACCATGGCCAGTGCAGGTGCTTCAGAGGGGACGAATAGAACAGGTAATCATCAAGTTATTCTACGGTCTAGTCACAGTCGCTGGCCTCTCACCTAAGTGGTGACAAGGGGGCACATGTAATGGTGTATATGTGACAACAAGTACATGAAATACGAACAAACATGGACATCTATCCTCTGGAAACTGGACAGAGAGCAGACATCTGTAAGGAGTTTGGAAAAGTTAAATGCTCTAATTTTTATGTGCCATGTCTGAAGAGAGAACTCAGGTAATTTAACAACCCCATTTCCACTACTCAGCTTTTATTCAGGACACCTGTCCATATGAGGCCATGCCATATGGGTGAAGATCTCATTATGAGCACACATATTTTTGAACTGCTGTGTTGCATATCCTAACAACCAATGTAAAATGTTCAGTCCTATAGCAGCTAGTGTCACTGAAGTCTCTGACCACCCTCGGACCTCCATTTTGACAACCACAAGCTCTTCAGCAACCAGATGGATGAATCCCTCCAATCTAGTAAGGATTCCCATCCTGCCCCCCCCACTTGGCATCTATAATCCAGCTCCTATCTGCCAGCCGCAGTGACAGTCTTTCTGCCCCTTTGCCGCCTACCAACTCTACTTCCAATGCCCGCAAGAGCTTTCTTGCCATTTGTAACCAGTGACCCTGCTATTCCAGCGCTTCCACCTCTGCTGCCTTGGCCTCGCCACTACGTCCATCCAAACAGCCATTTGGATCCCCCCCTCACCTTCTTGAGACCTCCTGCCTCTCCCACAGCGCCCTAGAACTTCAAGGATTGTCTTGCCCTCTTTGCCCACAACTGGGGCAGGATCACCACCAACTGATTGGCATTGGATGTCATCCACCAGAGGCACTTGATAGAGTTCCTCTTGTTCCCACACTTCTTGTCCATGCTTTGGTGGCCATGGGGATCCCTCCCACCAGGACCTCTACCGCAAGGAAGCGCAAACTCTGCTCCATAAGGGTGTCATCGAATGCATCCCCCGCCATTACCATGGCCGTGGTTTTTATTCCCACTATTCCTTGTGCCGAAAAAGGGGGGTGTGGGGTGGCCGCTGCCCCATTCTGGACCTCTGGGGCTGAATATATTTATACGCCAATTCCGGATGGTCATGCGTCCTCTCATTCATCCATCACTCCCTCATGGGGCCTGGTTTGTGGTTCTCAATATGAAGGATGCCTCCTTCCTTGTCGGCGTTCACTTGGCACAGACAGTTCCTTCGTTCCACAGTGGGGCATTCCCACTAGTAGTTTTGGGTCCTCCCCTTTGGTATCCTCATTGCTCCATGTGTGTTCACAAAGGTGTTTGCTATCATCGCAGCCCACCTACGTCACTTTGGTCACTTAAGTGTTTGATGACTGGCTCCTCATTTCACTGTCATGCACCTGTCTCCTCTCCATGATCCAGACCTGCTCCCCACACCATCTTCGCCATGGATGCCTCCCTCATCAGGTGGAGCGCTCACCTGGAGGGCTATACGGCCCATGGCCTCTGGGCACCACACAAGGCATAAATGCACATCAATATATTGGAATTGCAGGCTGCTCGCCTTGCCTGTCACGTGTTCCTGCCCCTCGTCAGATTCTGCCACATTTAACTGACATCCAATAACATGACAATGGTTGTGTATCTCAACAAGCAGGGCAGCTCCAGGTCCCACTCCCTCTGCACAGAGGCCATCCTCCTTTGGAACAAGTGCTTCCAGCATGGGGTAACTCCCCTTGCTGTGCACTTCCCAGGCACCAGCAATTCTCTGACGGACCCACACACTAGGTCCTTCTCTGCCAATCACGAGTGGACGCTCCATGACCCCACACTCTGCTTGGTTTTTTACCTGTGGGGCATGCTGCACTGGGACCTCTTTGCGATTGCTGTGAACCACTAACTTCCCTTTTTCTGCTCCAGGGGAGCCCTGGGGTTGGCTTACAGGGCAATATCTTTCTTGTTCCCTGGACCTCTAACCCCCACTACCCCTTCCCACCCATTCCCCTGCTTCTGCAAGTCTTGTGCAAGGTACCTCTCCGCTTACCCTCCGATCCGCCATCCCACCCACCCTGATCTCCACACACAGGTGCACAGCAGCCTGAGGCACCCCAACCTGGGGCCAATTCACCTCATGGGTTGGTATTTGGATGTGGCTCGTGCGTGGGCAGGGTGTGCTCCACCCCGTGTATGACATCCTCACACACAGTAGATGGCCATCTACTAGTGCCTGTTACCAAGCTAAATGGGGATGCTTCATCCCCAGCACACTGCCCCGATGCTCTCTGGACTCCATTTTGATTCTCATCTTCCTGGTCTATCTTCTCCACCTCCGGCTGCCAGGCTTCGCCCACTCCTCTGTCCGTATCCACCTAGTGGTGCTCAGTGCCTTCCTCCCCCATGGATGGTTCTTCTGTCTTCACTCTTCCAACCACTTCCCATTTCCTTCACAGCCTCCTCAACGTCTTTCCATCAGTATGGAAGCCTAACCCCTCCAGTGACCTGAACCTCGTTCTCTCTGCCATCACTAAGCCACCCTTTGAACCCCTTGCAACCAGCTCCCTCACCCACCCCTCCATGGAGGTGATCTTTTTGGTGGTTATCATCTCAGCAAGACAGATGAGCAAGCTGGCAGCCATGATGGCTGACCCACCCTTTACTGTCTTCCACAAAGGTCTCTCTGAGACTGCACCCTAAATTTCTCACTAAGTTGGCCTCTCTGTTCCACCTGAGCCAGTGCATGCATGTCCTAATCTTCTACCCAAAACCGCATGCTTCCCCCAGGGTGTGAACGTTTAACTCTCTTGATGTCCGCCGGGCGCTGGCCCTTTATCTCCAGCACACCCATGCCTTATGTGCCTCGCTGTCTCTTCCTCACCATTGTGGAGTGTTGCCAGGGCCATGCCCTCTTTTTGCAACACCTCTCTAAACAGATCTCCCATTGTAGTGCGTAATGCTACTCTCTCTCTCTCTCTCTCATGTTCCTCCACCCCTGGGAGCCATGGCACACTCCATGAAGGCACATTCTGCCACATCGGCCTTCCTTGCGGACGTCCCATGGCAGGACATTTGCAGGGCAGCCATGTGGTCCTCTGTCCACACTTTTTCCACTCACTATACCATCACATTGGTGATGGTGGCAGATGCAGCAGACTGACTTCTTGTGAGTCCTCACACCCATCTCCATGCTAAGCACTGCTCAAGACTCTCCCACAACTGGAATCCACGTAGATTATCACTTGAAGAAGGGGAGATTACTTACTGTAACTGGAGGTTCTTTGAGATGTGTGGTCCCTATCTGGATTCCAATCCTGAACTCTATCCCCTTTGCTGCAGATTCCATCACTTGCAGATCAGAGGGACGTGGAGTGGCATTGACCTGCACAGCCTCTTAAAGCTTCGGATGCACCACGCAGCCGACGCACATGCGGACTAACAGACGCTACTACAAACAGTGCTGGCTCAGGTGCATAGCGTGCATGCGCACCCATGTCCAGAATCCAAAGAGGGATCACACATCCCAAAGAACCTCCCCTTATTGTATCCCATCTTTCGTCCAGCACTGGCACCAAGAGTATGCCTGTTGGCATGACTAGTCCAGCTCAGAAAACAAAGAATTAATTTCGATTACATTACAGTGAAAAACAACGTGTGCGCCGAGTAGCTAAAAGCCCTACAGACTTTGAAGCGATCATTGCAAGACAGATGCAAGGAATACTTAAGTGGAAGGGCTCAAGGCAGAGAAGTCTGGCTCATGAAGGTTGTTTTTTTAAATTTTTTTAAATAGTCACCAGCAACATTTTAAAAATTAATATATTTAAAAAAAATAACAGTAACCATTTAAGAAAGGGTGTGTTAAACTTGCTGTAATAAATAAATCCCTTCAAAGGTCATCAGCTAGTTACTACGCTGACAAAAGGGAAACAACCACCATGACAGTAAGAGCCTGTTGCTGGTTTAGAGAATATGAGAGACTCTCCAAAAAAAATAAAATAAAATAAAATAAAAAGTACTGTTATGGCAATAAAGCACAAAAATATAGTAAATATTTAACTAAGCCACCTTAATTTTGTGGGAGCAGGCAGTAGAAGTCAGCATACATTACCTGATGCAGTCTCTATAGGTTTGGTCAAGGAATTCACTGTGGCATCATCCTCAAATGCCAATTTCGGACTGGAAGTAACTGTAGCAGCATCGTTCAAGTTTTGGTTACAGTTAGCAGCAGAGATGCTGTCTGAACTCAGTTTGGTTGACTTGGAATGTACTCCAAGATCAATAATTTCCTCAAAAGTCCATGCATTAGATTTTCCATTGAGATTCTGTATAAGTCCAATTGTATGATCAGCTTCATTAACATGCAATATTTCTGAGTTCTGGATAACCATTTCTTTTGCTGAAGGACTGGAGGAAAGAACAAAACACATTTGTTAAATGCTGGACACCTGACCTTTATTTACAGACAGAAAAGGAGGTCAGCCAATTAGAAATTCTCTACTCTGAGAAGCACAGCATACTCCCCCCCGTGAATACTTTTCAGGATTAACTGCCCTACCTGCCAGGCGATTGTTCTAAAAGTCAAATCAGAAAGAACAACTGCACCAACATCCAGTCAGTAACTTCTGCACCAGAAGCCATCAGATAAGATCACAACTCCACAAAATTGGTATAAAAAAGTCACAGGATCCATGCCCCTGCTTTAGTAAGCTGTGTTTCTACTTTGTTTTCAGATCAATTTTTGAAAAATACATGCCTTTACTGAGTCATAGACTATTCTAGCAAAGTGTAATAGTCAAACAAATTCATTTTTAAAGAAGCCATGAAACATTTTTACTCAACTTTATTCAGTCACTAGATATATGGCAAGAAGAGAAACTTAATTTAATATCAGAATTTTCACAGTGCCATTTCTAAAGCATCATTAGGATTTGGACAAGCAAAAAGACTTGCCCATGGATCAACAGATTTTTCCTAAAACGCGATGGGAATTCTCTCTCTCAAAAAAAAAATGAAAATGAGAAATATATTGTTAAAAATCTCACTTGGTAGGAATTTTAGTACTGTATTATTTTTTAATAAAGTTTTAGCCTAAGAGCTCGATTCAGCTTTGTCTCGATTGATGGCGTCAAATCTGCCGCTGTCACATCGATTTATCCAGATCAATTGAGCAGAAGTGGAGACCCACCCAATCAACCTGGAAATCAGTGCTATTAATTCACCTCCACCAGGTGGAATAATGTTACATCGACGGGAGCACGTTACCCGTTGGTTCAGTGAACTGAAGACACCATGGAAAGTAGGAATTAGGAAGAGATAGTATCTTATGTATCTTCCATTCACTGCCACTGAATTTGTTGGCAAGGGTAGACATAGTGAAAGAGAATACTGTGGATATTTTCCCTTCTCTCTATTCTGTTTGGGGACTTAGAAACAAAACTGTCTCCAATCTCAGGGAAAATTATTCAGATTTTTGTCTTTGTTTATAAGTAACTAAGGCATGTTTCTGGTTGTATGGCAACATCTCACAGTCCACTTCACCACCACATTATTGACATGGCACTATCAAAAACAAGCATCTTATGCATTAAGTAGCAAACTGGCAGTTTAACCATGCAGTATACAAGGCAGTGGGAAATGCTTCATAATGGAAAGTTTTAAACAGCTATTTTTCTTTATCAAGATACTGATGCTTTAGTAAGTTTTGCAGCAAACAACAAAGTCTCTGGATTTAGTTTCTGTACATTAAATTAATTGATCAGCTGTGGGCCTGTTTTAGATTTCACACCAGATTTACAGAGGCATCTCCACTGACTTCACTAGTGTTACTCCACACTCATGCTTGATTGAATAATAAGCTCAAAAAACCAAAAATGTTTTTCAAAAAGGACTATAATAAATGTACATTATGTTTTATAATTTAATGTTACTTTTTTATATTTAAAGTGGTATATCCATTTTTAATCACTAACTAAGTTTTGCCTGGAGTAAACTATCAGCTGTTTCCTGACAACTACAACAAAACTAGACTGTTTCAAACTAAATTTTTTGCAACCTATGAGCAATAGTAGACACAATCCCTATATAAAGTGTATTTAAGGATTTCTCACATAAATTACTTTCAGATGCAACCTTTACAATTAAGACACTATCACACAAGCTCACCTGTAACCCTTTAGCTGTGTAACATGTAAAGACTCGCCATTATTATTCTTCTGATTAATGTCTTGCTCCTCTCCATTCATAAGTACTTCATCTGCCTCCATTTTTGACATATCTTGCACTGAAGGTTCTGCAGAAGTCAAACCATATGCAACCTCAGAACTACATTCCATCTGCACCTTGATTTCTTGAGACAGATCAACACCATTTATGTTTTCTGAAAGAAAGAGCTGCAATATATTAGGGTTGCTATTCTAAATTAACACTACACAAATATCTAAATGGTCTCTCTCCTAGCTGGAATGTCCTGAACATACAGTCTCACAACATGAACATCTCTAATCAGAAATCGGCTCTATTGATATGGAATAACATATGTATTTTTAAAATGCCAAAACAAATCTAAAACATTATTACTATCATCTATAGTCATTCTCAAATCATACATGTCTAGTTACAATTTTGCCTGCCTAACAGAATATATACTCTCTCTATATATATAGAATATATACAGAATATATACTCTATTCTCATTTTAATGCACATAGCTTCCATGGCAATTGTGTGAATGGTACACTCAAATCATGATCCATCAGCATGAAAATTAACTTATTGTAAATATCTCCGACGGTTGAAAACAGAATAAGATCTTTCAGAGAATGAACAAAACAACAAAACTGTTCATTTACTAGGGAGTCCAAATCCCATTCAGATGCTACTGACACAGTGACTGTCCCCCTTTAGAATATGAGCAATTTTAACCATTTTGGACCAAACATTGCTTACCTGATTGATATGTTTTTTCAAGGTCCAACTCTCCCTCCTCTTCAACATCTTCTTCCTCCTCCTCCGCCTCATTAGCAGACTTCTCTTCATTCTGCAACAGAAATTTGTATTACTGCTAACTTATACTCTTGTAAGTCACACAATATGTATAGTGAACTGCTATAGGCACTTAGGCCATGATTCAATACATTTTTAAAAATGTACATCCATCTTACATGCTGCACGAGTATTTAAGAATTGCCCTGAGTATACAGTCAGAATTCACAATCATCATCAGCTGGCAGTAAATCCAGTCAGAGCACTTGCAGCAAAAGCAAAGGAAATCAGGCAAAGTCTCTATTTAAGCAACATTTAAGTAACGTGGGGGAGCTGAGGAGCAGTGCAATGAGTATGGCAGCGTGGTGGTCAGAGCAGCAGTGTGAGGGGTTTGTGTTTTGTTTTTGCCACTGGCTCCTTGTGGGATTTTCCTTGCACGGGATAATCACGGGTCCTGATTTGTCACAATTCACCATGCTATCCCAGACAACATGCAGTGCCGCTTTTTGGACAAGATATAAAATCTCAGACTTCAGCGCTTAAGACAATCATTACTGGGGCTAGAATGAGATTTTCATGGATGATAGATTAGTCCTCATGTGCCTAATGAGTGGTTTCTTGTATCCTCTGCTACTGGCCACCGCACGAGAGAGGATATTGGATTAGATTAAATGAACCCAGGGTCTGATCTAACATAGCAATTCCTATGCTTCACAGAATCATAGAAATGTAGAGCTGGAAGGGAGCTTGAGAGGTCATCTAGACCAGCTCCCTGCACTGAGGCACGACCAAGTAAACCTAAACCATCCCTGACAGATATTTGTCTAATCTGTTCTTAACCTCCAGTGGTGAGGATTTCACAACCTCCCTTGGAAACCTGTTTCAGTACTTAACTATTCTTCTAGTTAGAAAGATTTTCCTAGTATCAAACCTAAATCTTCCTTTTCACAGATTAGGCCAATTGCTTCGTGTTCATAGATATGGAGAACAATGGATCACCATCCTCTTTTAACAGCCCTAAACATAGTTGAAGAGTTAGCTCCTCCCTCACTCATCCTCTCTCAAGATTAAACATAACTATTTTCTAAATCTTTCCTCATAGGTCAGGTTTTGCTTTTTGTGCTCTCCCTTGGACTCTTTCTAATTGTCCACATCCTTCTTGAAGTCTGGCACCCAAAATTAGACACACTACTCTAGCTGAGGCCTCACCAGTGCCAAGTAGAATGAGACAATTATCTCCTATATCTTACATACAACACTCCTGTTAATACACTCCAGAATATTCACTTTTTTCGCAACTGCATCACACTGTTGGCTCCTACTCAATTTGTGATCCACTATAACCCCTAGATCCTTTTCTGTAGTAATGTTGCCAAGCTAGGGAATAACTAGCTTTTTAGTTATTTTAGTAGCTGTGCATTTGATTTTTCCTTCGCAAGTGGACTACTTAGCACTTATCTTTACTGAATTTCATCTTGTTGATTTCAGACCAATTCTCCAATTTGTCAAGGTTTTGAATTCTAATCCTGTTCTCCAAAATGCTTGCAGCCCCTTCCAGCTTTATGTCATCCACAAATTTTATAAGCATATTCTCCATTCCCTTATCCAAGTAATTAATGGAAATATTGACTAGTACCGGACCTAGGACAGATACCTGAGGGACCCCACTAGATAAGTCCTCCCAGTTTGACAGCAAACCATTGATAAATACTCTGAGTATGGCTTTTCAACTAGTTTTTCACCCACTAGTAATTTCATCTAGACCACATTTCCCTAGTTTGCTTATAAGAATGTCATGTGGGATTGTATAAAAAGCCATACTAAAATCAGGATATATCACCCACTAGGCCCATAATCCTGCCAAAGGACATTAGGGTGGTTTGGTATGATTTGCTCTTGACAAATTGATGTTTGCTGTTCCATAATACCCTATTATCTTCTAGGTGTTTACAGACTGATTAATAATTTGTTCCAGTATCTTTCTGGTATCCATGTCAAGCAGACTGGTTTAACTCCCAAGGTTCTCTTTTTAAAGATAAGTACTAGGTTTAGCCTCTTCGAGTTGTCTGGGACCTCAACTGTCCTCTATGAATTTTCAAAGAAAAATGTTAATGGTTCCAAGATTGCTTCAGATAGTTCCTTAAGTACCCTATGATGAATTTAATGAGGTCCTGTCAACTTGACTACAGCTAACTCATCTAAATATTCTTTCTCCTGGTCTTTCCTTACTTTGGCTTGCATTCCTTCCCTCTTGTTGTTCATGCTGCGTTAAGTATCTAGCCCACAATTAATCTTTTTAGTGACAAATGAAGCAAAATAGGCATTAAATACTTTAGCCTTCTTGATGTCATCCTTTATTAGCTCTCTTTCACCACTAAGTAGAGGACCTATACTTTGTTTCATTTTTCTCTTGCTCCTAACATATTTATGGAATGTCTTTTTATTGCATTTTATGTCCCTTGCAAGATTAACTCATTTTTGTAGCTTAGCCTTTCTGATTTTATCCCTACATGCTTGCACAATTCTTTTGTAGTCCTCAACAATTTGTCCATGTTTCCACTTTTTGTAGGATTCCTTTTTGATTTTCATGCAATTAGAGAGCTCTTGGTGAAGCCACGTTGGTCTCTTATTATTCTCCCTACCTTTTCTTAACACTGGGATAGTTGGCTATTGCTGCATTTCATATTTGTTTTTTGAGAAACTGCCAGCTCTCCTGAACTCCTTTTTCCCTTAGATTTTCTTTCCATGGGACCTTTCCCACCAGTTCTCTGAGTTTGCTGAAGTCTGCTTTTTTGAAATCCATTATCCTTATTCCTTTCCTTAGAATCATGTCTGGCTAGGAATTGTATTGTTGGATGAATAAACTATGAAACTAAATACTATGGTGTTTATTATTAGTCCAGAAGACAGTTATTAACTGGTAAATAATAAGCACCCTATAAAACATAGCACTTAAATTTAATATTTCATACTTTCATATTTTTAATTGAAAATTAGAGCTGATTAACAAAACGTCTGAATTTTGAGTTTGACAAAACAGGAAGAACTTTTTGTGAAAAATCTGCACCATTTTCAATCAGCTATATTCAGAATTAATCCTTCCTTTGCTCAACTGCATGGGACAAGTCAAGATGGCTGGGCGTGCTCTGAGCACAAACTTGTTAAAATGAGGAGTTTTGAGAATTTGCAGTGTGAAGCTACTGAGAGTTAGTAATTGGTCATTGCACAGGATCTTTGTGCTACGACTGGAAGCCATTTCATTTCGGTTGAACAGAACATAAAGATGTTATTCTTCCGAAAGTGAAGCATTTACTGGAAAGGTTCTGAAAGTGAAATGAGAGACCTCCTTGAATCTGTATCACAAACAAACAAGTACCTTAGCTTCATTCTGATCTGACTTCCGAGTTCTTTTCATTATTTCTTCAATTCTCTGTTAAAGCATATGAAAGTAAATTTGTCACAACACTGAAAAGGCTGAACTTTGATCATTTGGCTTGTTTTATCAACTTTTGTATTTAAATTATTTAAAAATTCTTTATTTACGATTAAAAAAAATTTCTTTTAAGACTAGAAACCAAACTATACATTTAAAATGCAATATGATTTATCCAAATACATGCGACTGCTCTCAATGCAGATGGTTTGTTTAACTTTATTCACCAAATTGCTTTAACACTAGAGATTCAAAACGTTTAAGGCTCTCTTAAAGGTTTGAAAGCAATAAGTACGCACCTTTTTCCTTTCAAGTCTTTCCTGCATATTTTGCTGCATAATTCTCTCTCGTTCCTGCCGTTGTCTTTCAGCTTCTTCCTGGGCTTTTGCTTCAGCTTCCTCCCGCTAAAGTTAAGGCAGAGAATATTGTGTCCAGTTCAGCTTTAAGGTATTAAGAGAACTATTTTATCATTAGCTGTTTTGTAGATGAGAGAACCATTCAAACCAAAACTTCAAACCACCACTTAAGCATCCGGTGTGAAGTACATGTAAACACCTATTACCCTAACCCAGAAAAACTGAATTACAGATTTACTACCTGATTCTGAAATTCAAAGAAAAAACTATTTAGTTAAATGATTATCCAAGTACTTTAGTACTTACATGTCCCCTGAGCAATTTGATTAGGAAGGACTTAACCTGTACTTCAGAATGAAGGTCCATTTAAGGAAGATATTTTCTAAAGCAACAGGAAAGTATCTAAACTGCAAATATGGCAAAATTAATTAAAAATCTCTGCAGTCAGGTATTTAAGATAGTTGGCACTGAGTACCTTAGTGCACTATTATAATGGAATCTGTTTTTCACTATGACTGCAAGTCTTGATGGGAGCTAAGGGGATTCTTAACACTAGCTCATTTTTATAACAATTATTCAGAACATCTAAGTAGGATAAAGAAAGATTGAGAATGAGAAGTTTATACAACAGTTACAGAAGTGGTCTATAAGACAATATATACCATATACAAATAGCTGTCAGAAATTGATCATACATTGAACAAGGTCCATATATCCTGAAAAACAATTTCTACCATTCATTAGGAAGGATACCTTTTCCAGTGTATACAGACATCAATTAGCCATGAAAGGCTATATATAGGGATTAGTAGGATTTTCAGATCCGCTGTATCAGTCTCTTAGCTATTAACATTACCTTTTATAGAGAAATTAGAACTCACAAGACTGCTCTCTGATCTTTTAGAACAGGAAGTTCTGAAAGTGGCCCCAATAAGATTATGAAGAAGCTATGTTCCACTTCAGTTTTTACTGAGTTCCTTGCATCTTGCCTACCAAGTAGCTTTTTGCCACCAGTGCACTGAACATGACTAAAATGGTTATGAAATGTCTGCTTCTTTCCCAGACCCAAAAGCCATGCCATTTAGGATTAATTCAATATTTTTTCTGGGGTATCTTACATCCTTTTATGACTGGGCATTTTCCAGCATGATTCCAGGATCTACAAAGAATGACTTCGCAGCTTTTTTAAGGAACAGAGTTGTATTCTACATCTAGCAAGTAAACCTGTTGCTGAAGCTCTGCTAGTTTTTCCTGCTCCTCCTGTTCTTTGCGAACTCTCTCCTCTTCAGCTTGTCTTTGCTGTTCTTCATCACCAAGTCTTCTTTCTTCCTCCAGTCTATGGAGTTCCTCCTCCCTTTGTGCTTTATCTTCAATCATTTTTTTTACCATTTCCTCTTCTCTGCTCCTAGTATTTCCAAGACATGGATTATAGATTAGATATTTAAAGTGAGAGTTAGAGTTTAAAGCTTGTGAAAGATGCCAAAGGGTACATCTACACTGCAGCTGGTAGCATGCTACACATTGCAGTGTAGATATTGCCACGTGACCTTCGGCCCAGGGGATCATGTGGGCTTGTACTTAGGCAACTAGCGGTGCCACAGCATCCACACTGCTATTTTTACTGCACTAGCTTGAGTGGAGCTAGGGCACGTCTGTCTACCTGAGTAGGGAGGCACGCTCCCAGCTGCCGTGTACATATACTCAAATTCACCATTCTGAAGACCAAAGTCAGCGATTGTAGATTCTACTTACTGGCAATCCCTTGGTTGTCAGCAAAAAGCTGCCATTTGCTGGCAGTTGCCAATAAGCAGAAGGCAGGTTTGTGGAACTGCAGGCAGGGAAGGAAGGACTGGGATGGGCTGAACTCCAGATGCAGGCAGGGAAGGTCTGTCCCAGTGCTTCCTTGCCAGCAGCCAGGACCTTTCTTCCAGAAAAAGTTCTCAGTAAGTGACATGCTGTTGCTAATATCCAAACCCCATTAACATTAAAGTCAACAGGACAAGACTGGCTCCTGGCAAAATGTTGCTATTAACTGGAAGTTGTTAATATCAGGGTAGTTATTAAGCAGCATCCACTGTATCTAGCCACAGAACAAACACAAAATAAAGCAGCAAACAGTGCAAGTTTACAAACACCGCCAGCCCATCAGAGGAAAGGAACAGAAAGGATCTGTGCACAGAAAGGTAATTCATCCTTCATGGATAGTTAAGTCTTTGACAATACTGATAATGCTTAGTCCTGCTTCAGTACAGAGGACTAGGTCTACTTGACCTATTGAGGTCCCTTCCAGTCCTACATTTCTATGATACTCTCAAGAAGAGTGCCAGTCATCCTGATGATATGGACATTTGTCTACTGAAAGAAATACATAAAAGGGAGGGAGAGGACTTATTTAAGTTCAGCACCAACGTGGACACAAGAACTAACGGATATAAACTGGCCATCAGGAAGTTTAGACTTGAAATTAGATCAACGCTTCTAACCATCAGAGGAGTGAAGTTCTGAAACAGCCTTCCAAGGGGAGCAGTGGGGACAAAAACATAGCTGGCTTCAAGACCTAGCTTGATTAAGTTTATGGAGGGGATGGTACGACGGGACAGCCTAATTTGGAAATTAACTGATTTTATACTACCAGCAGTAAATATGCCCAGGGGCCTGTGATGGGATGTTAGATGGGGTGGGTTCTGAGTTACTACAGAGAATTCATTCCAGGTGTCTTGCTGGTGAGTCTTGCCTACATGCTTATGGTTTAGCTGATCACCATATTTGGGAATGGGAAGGAATTTTCCACCAGGGCAGATTAGCAGAGATCCTAGAGGTTTTTCACCTTTCTCTGCTGCATGGGACGTGGGTCACTTGCTGATGGATTCTCTGTATCTTCAAGTCTTCAAACCATTATTTGAGGACTTCAGTAACTGAGTCATAGGTTAGGGGTCTATTACAGGAGTGGGTGCGCGAGGCTCTGCGGCTTGCGTTGTGCAGGAGGTCAGATTAGATGATCATAATAGTCCCTTCTGACCTTAAAGTCTATGAGAACTCAACTAATAAGAGAAATGGATTGTATGTAGGCTACCTGCCATCCATCATATGGCATTTTAGTCATTAACAACCAGGGATAAATTTAAACTAGGAACCTAGAAGCAAACATGTCTCCCCAATCTGTCAAAGAAGTGTTCAAGAGAAATAGTTTGAAGAGTATTTTAATATCCTATAAAGAAAATTAAATTTAACTGAAGTAAGAAGCATATTTTTAGTAGACTCACTGGAGACTTGAAAGAAAGGGACGCAGTCCGCCTAGAAAGTGACACCCCATTTCACACAGAGTTCTAACGTTCACAAGGATAAATATTTCCAGCAAACTCTGCCATTATACATTGTCACTTGTACCTGCTTCTCTGCAGATTCTTGCATGTGTAGCTGAAATACATGCCAACCAGGTTTATGTGCCAATCAGGTATAGCACCACAGAAAACATTGTTTTCCAGTATTTACAAGTTACCTTTCCTCCTCTTCTCTCTGAATTCTTTCTTGGTCTTCACGCTCTCTTTGCTCTCGGGCAAGACGTCGTTTCTCTGCTAAGATTTTAGCGGCTTCTTCGGCTGTTGTGGTTCCCGGAATAGTTTTGCTACAAGATTCTGCAATTTGAAAGAAGGTGCTGTTATATAGTATCATCCACTTCAAAACATGCTTTCACCACTGTAACATGAGAGGTGAGTAACACTTCTGTCCAACTGCCCTACCGTCATTAACAGAAATATTCAGTCAGTCATTCACTGCACTCTGTAGTCAACATCTACAGACACAGGCAGAAAGTCCTAAACAGTTGAAAAATAAGCAACACTAGGGGCACAGTACCTTATTTACACTGTAGACATACTAGAACAACTCATTCCAACAATACAGCTTTGGCTGCTTTCAGAGAATGTAACCACTGACAGTACACTGTGGGATGCCAATAATCTGACTATCACTCAGGTTTAAATGCAAACAAAAACAAACTTTATTCCAGTGGTCTTACTGGCACCTCCTCTAGGTATCTATTCCTCATGACTCCCACTGGAGCCCCTTTTCTTCCTCTCCCTGGCTCCACTTCTGGGTTTCTTAAAGGAGCTGCACCCCTTAAGCAGCCATTCCCAAATACTATGTGCATCTCTGCTACAAGTAATACTTATAACAATTAAAACAGCATGTTCAAAAACTAAAATTATGTAACCTTTAACAACTATTTTATTAGTTCTTTTTTAAAAATCCAGAGAAATATTACTGTACAAGCAATAGAGCTTATTAGTCTTCCTTATAATAAATAGAACAAGAATTATCTAGAACAAATGAGCAAATATCAATTTTAAAAATCCATTTCCCACAATTAGTTATTTTTATAATATTAGCAACTATGCCTTTGCCTTTATCAGTAAAATTCAACTACAGGACAACACATTAAGCTCCTAAGTCATACCCACACATTGCTACAATTTTCTCATTTTACATAAAGAGCAAAACAGCTGTACCTGCCTTTTTTATATTACAAAGATATATTATATTACAGGGCCTTAGGGCATAGCCAAATTTTTTTATATATACAACACCCATTGACCTTGTGTCTGAGTGCAAGAAACACGTTCATAAAAACATTCTGAAAAGCTGCTGGCCTAATTTATACTTTAAACAAACCCTGTGTTTTTAGGAAGGATCTCCATTTTCTTGGAGTTTAATCTAACTGCTGTCTGAAATTCGGAACATGCAGAGCCTGATTTTCAGTTGTTGTAAATCAGTATAGTTCCACTGACGGTAACAGGAGTATGCCAATTTATACTAGCTGAAGATCTTTCCTCAATTTTTTTTTAAACATCCTTCCAACTGGGCAGATAACTGCAGGTGTGACACAGATAAAGCCTTCAAGTCAAAATGATAAATATTTGGAAAATTCTTCAAATGTAAAAAAAAAATCAGACTTATTTCAAGCAGCAGCAAAATCAATGCACTGACTAAAACTGTTTTGCGTCTAGCCTAAACAAAACATTACATTCAAGTAATGTGCCCATTTATATGCAATTCTGACACTATTTATAAGATTAAGACAGTACAGTGGGAAAGATTTTCCAAGAGTTGGGTATGGACTGTGAATGTGAAGTCACTATCCACAAACCGTAGAGTGAAAGCATCAACTGCACATATGCAGCTCATAGACTCATAGACTCATAGGTCAGAAGGGACCAATATGATCATCTAGTCTGACCTCCCGCACAAGGCAGGCCACAAAACCCTACCCATACACATTTATAACAACCCCGAACCCATGACCGAGTTGTTGAAATCCTCAAAAATGAGATTTGAAGACCTCAAGCTGCAGGGAATCCACCAGCAAGCGACCCATGCCCCATGCTGCAGAGGAAGGCGAAAAACCTCCGTGGCCCCTGCTGTAGAGTCAAGACAAAGTTTTGTGCACAACTTGTGTTTGCAAGACTGAGGGTGTACAAGTGTACACAGGATTCTAATTTCTTAGCTGGCACAGCTGGAGAGATTTTTCTATTTATTTAGATTTATATAATGTATAGAGAAGTGCCTCTCCAGGACTTTTACTACCTTTGACTTAAGTAAGAAATGCAATCATACCAGTACACACAAGAATAAAATTGTATCATCACCAAACCCAAGAACCAGCCAGTCTGAAGAACACCCGATTTCCCCAAGCAACACCAACCATAAAGACCATTTCTCTGCACATACCTACCTCCAAATTGCACAGGAGAGCAGTCAGGACAGTTGCAAAGCCTGGTTCTGATACCACCAGTCATCTACCTCCTCAAATAAAAGCACTGTATGTATAGCAGGAAGACTGACTCAATTACCAACATTAAGGGAGTCTTTCCCTTCAAACATTCTGAAGTTATTTGTTGTATAAAAAATTGGGAAAGAAAATATTTGAGGCAACAATACCCAGAGCACAGCATGTATGTGCAAAGAGCCAGCCTTCTAAACCTCACAGAGAAGCTATTTTCTTTTCATTTCTATACTGCCTTCCATCCAAGAAGTTCTAAGTGTTTTACAAATATTTATGAATCGCCATTTTACACATGTAAAAAAGTTAAAGTACAGGGAAGTTCAAAATAGGAAGGCATAAACCAAGATTGCACAAGAATTCAGTGGCAAGATCAGAAATAGAACCAGATTTCCTGACTCCAAGGGCTCTTATTCAACCACAGAGGTAACCCTTTCTTACTTTGAAGAATACTGTATCAAACTGAAGATAAAGGGGAAATTTAGGAAGAAGATGAAACTTGGCTAGGATTTTTTCAGGAATTGGCAAGTTGTCTTTAGTGATTACCGCAGTCAGGAACACAATTTGTGTCCCATCAAAAAGATTCTTCTAGATTGCTTTAAATTTTTTGCATACTTACAAATAGGTAATTACCATCATTAAGCTTCAAACTGTAGTAGCCCACCATAAAGATATATGGAATAGACGTGTGGATCACTGAAAGGCTCCTACCTTCTTTGGTCTTTGTGGCAGTTGGTACAGTTTCCCTCTCAGAGGTTTGAGAAATGCCATGCTCTTGTCCTGCTCCTTCTTCGCACTTGTCCTTTGGTTTGCACTCCATTTCAGGTTTTTTTTTGGTAATATTTAGAACACTTGGTGTGAGAGATGGTCGTTGAATTGGTGCTGGTTTAGAGACTGTAGTGGGGGATGATGGCCTTTGTTTCAATACACTAGGGGAAGGTGGACGGGCCTTTTGATTTTGTCTGCAGAGAAAGGAACACTTATCAGGGCTTCACTGAAAGCCTGAAGTATATAACTGATTTATTTTATACACAGCAACAATATGCACCTTTTTGCATTCATACTACCAGGACACCAAACCTGTCAAACAGGAGAAGTAGTGCTCACTTTGCTCTGAAAGTGGTTTCAGACGAACACAGATTTAAACTGGACACATACCTAGCTGTGGAGGGAGAGGAAGGACGTTTTGCCAAATTAGCAGGAGATGGAGATCTTCTACGAGCAGGTACAGACGGCGACGGAGGGCGCCTCCCAGCAGGATTTGGGGATTGCTTTTCTGTTTCCGATTTCTGCTCAGATACACAGAAACAGTGGTAATATACACCTTCTAAAATATGTTGAAGGTACCAGAGAATTGCAGTTCTGCTATAATATTCACTAGTCTCATAGACTCATAGACTCATAGACTCATAGGTCAGAAGGGACCAATCTGATCATCTAGTCTGACCTCCTGCACAAGGCAGGCCACAAAACCCTACCCATACACATTTATAACAACCCCGAACCCATGACTGAGTTATTGAAATCCTCAAAAGTGAGATTTGAAGACCTCAAGCTGCAGGGAATCCACCAGCAAGCGACTCATGCCCCATGCTGCAGGGGAAGGCGAAAAACCTCCGTGGCCCCTGCCAATCCGCCCCGGAGGAAAATTCCTTCCCGACCCCAAATATGGCGATCAGCTAAACCTGTAGTCACATTAA
Organism: Mesoclemmys tuberculata; assembly: GCA_007922155.1. Classification (NCBI taxonomy): domain Eukaryota; kingdom Metazoa; phylum Chordata; order Testudines; family Chelidae; genus Mesoclemmys; species Mesoclemmys tuberculata. Next base: position 4,866,559 of record ML675622.1, read on the forward strand.
GATATCCTTGCAGTTTCCTTTATCTTCCTGAACATGGATCTAAAATGTTACATTAATGAGGCGTTAAGATTTATGATCAACAGTATGCCCTGAAAATACAGAGGCGCTCAATCAACAAAATTCAAATCCAGATTTCAAACACTCCAGAGTCTCAGGATGTTTGAATCTGGAGATTTGGGTAAATAAGATTATAAATGCACAATCTAGATCCAGACTGATTTAGATTTGGCTTTATACATCCTGAAATTCCGGTGTGTTTGAAATTTTGGTTTGGAGACACTCTAAAATAAAAGTCTCTTTTTTAAAGCAAAATAGTGACCCTTTAGTATACCTATTCTTCCATTTGGAATTATTTTTTGCTAACTTGCGTAATTAGTAACCAAAAATTATTAAAACTAATTAACTTTAAAAAGAAACATCAACTTGTTATTCTCATTACAATAGTATTTTGTGACATTATCCAACATTGTTTATCGATAACGCAAAATAGAGAGATTAACTAATGGTTCTGATGCAATAAATATCACTGCTGACTAGGATTGCAAGCTGTTACAACACACCCCTATCCTAACTTGTCCAAAACAAAAAACAAACACAAAAACAAAAAAACCAAGCTTTTATAAAAGTAACTTTTTAACTGACCTGTGTGGATTCTGGAGAGCTGGTGTCAGATGAAGATACAGTGGACTTCAATCTGTCGATGCTACGGCTGCGCATGGGCACTTTAGGCGTTTGGACTGGAGAACTGATGGAACTGGCTGAAGCTGAACGAGGACAGAGGTGAGATTCTATAAAGTTAGGAATTTGACAAGACAAAAACAGAGAACCAAGTGCACAGCATCAGAACAGGAAAAAAGGAGAGAGTGGGGGAGAAAGAGAGAGAGAAAGATTGTGTGTGTTAGAACCCATACAGAGAAAACACCACTGGAAGTGCACATTGCAACAGGTCATGGACACAAGACACCATCACCACACAACAGTAGTTCAGAAGCCACAGCACCAAGAATGAAACCATTCCGAAAGCAGTAGTCAAGTGCAGATAAAAATAAAGTGCTTTTCCAAACAATGTCTACATTCAACTTTCAATACACAAATGTATAGTTTCTAATTTAGTCAAGTTGCATCTTGTCATGATTACTTCTAAACTAACAGAACTCTGACAGCTGAGCCCCTGCGCAGGGCAAAGAAGCGTACCTCACAAATGCTTCAAAATGCGCCACGTTTAGTTATAAAATGTATGTTTCCTCCAACCCACGTGGAATGATTTTTCAGAAAATAGTTGAGAAACTGCAGTTACCATAGTAAGTATTTTTAACCTTATTTTATGCACTTCCTTATTACATCAGCTGCCATTTAACAATACTACATACTTCTACTTTTTTCCCCAAACTACACATTTTATCCACATTAACAAAACAAGATTAAAGTCTGTGAAGAAACTAAAAGTATAAAGGGTTAATAGCCAACAGTAATTACTTGACCACCTACAAAACTGTCAGCCTCTTCACATATACTGAGAAAATGATTGTTTTATTGGATCCTTCACTAAACACAATAATGCATATACAATATACAACTCATCTATTAAGTGTATATAGTAATGTAAATTGAGATATTTGCAAATAGATGAAAACTTGCCTAAAATCTTAGAATAACTAGGGATACAAAAATCTAATGACAGATGGTAGCTCCTAATCACTGTACTCTTAAGGATAAAACTTTTTTTTAAAAAATATCTACAGCATTTTTGTAAAGAGAACTGCACTCTATGACCAATAATCTGAGCTAGAATAGAAGAGATTATTACTGAAATTAAGGGTTAATACCATTGAAAGTGCCATAAATTTACTGATATTTAAAGCAAAACTTTTGGTTGAACAACACTGAGTCAGAGCAACATCCTGTATATTAGTGCAAAAGATGAGATTTCCCTCATGTGAAGTGAAATAAAACATTTTGTGGTAAAATAAAATGGCCCACAAACAGCTGTGCACAAACATGAACATGAATTATGAATCAGCAAAGGCAAAGATTGATTAAAATAAGATCAACTGTTAATTGGCTTAAGTTATATAAAAAAATAAAGATGGAAGAATGCATTTGAAATGGGGAAGAAAAAAAAAGCAAAAAATTTTGATTGCGAGCTGAAAGGTAAAAAAGAGAACAGGGGAATGAACTCCAGTGTGGTGCTGGGTACACGTTACACTGACTTTACATTGAACATAGTATTTTCACTGGAACTTTCTTAGATTCAATTGAAATCATGGGTAACCTAATCTTGTTCCAGCAACTTTTTCTCTAAAAAATTTGCTCTCCCTTGGATCAGAACGTCAATTTGTGTCCCAGCACACTACTCCTGCAGGCCTCCTTTGACACGTTACTAATTTTCTAGTTCATCCTACTGAACTGTCACCTAAATTCACTTATATTCAAATGCAGATCTGACAGCTCAGTGCAAAAATAAACACTAGTATACAGTTCTCTGTGGAATGAATGAATTGGTATTGTAGTTTAAAAGCCAATACTATTTCATGAAATCACAAAATAAACATGCAACATAGAATATGGCTTGCGTTTAATTTACCAAAGTGAATGTTAGATATGAAGTATACACAGTGATGTGTTAACTAAATGTCTGAATTTTGCTGAAGGAACAGTTAGCAATTGTCATGTCAGCTCCTGCTTTGAAAGCAGCTGCTATCACCTGCAGGCTTTTACTGCACTCCTGTTACCTGAGGGATCTTGTCCATCAGCCGATAATGTAGCAGCACTTTTACTCCTAGCTAAGGAGGCCTGTGTGGGGGCGAGGAGGCGACTGATTACATTACTCTCCAGAGGACTGATCTGGGAGCGACGAGCTGAATGATGGGAACAAATCAAAAAGGATTCAACATGAAGTCATATAATGAAGAAAATAAGCATAAAAGACAAAAGGAGCTTAGGAAGTATTGTTGCAAATCATAACAATTTCAGAAGAAAATAGTAAAGTAATGAAGAGAGAAATATATAGTAATAGTCTGGCAGGATTAAACACTGCAATCAGATCTGATTGCATTTTTGTCCTTGATTTATTACTAATTGTTATGTACAGAGAATGACATGCAAACGAACATAAAACACAGATGGAGTTCTGAAATATGTCAAAACATGGAAAGCTTTGGATGCAGCTTTGCAGAGGTTAACCTCTTTGGAAGTTAGAATGCAACAGAGGATATATATTACAACAGACTAGTGGCACAAACCAGAGAAAAACCATGCAAATTATTGCCAACAGTTGTTAGTTATTGTTAAGTCTTGTTTGCACACACAAATCCACATATACAGTACTCATTGTCAACTCAATATGAAAAAGAGCTCCTAGCATTCTACTGTAGTTTCTTATTATGGCAAGAACTGCTAAGAAAGAAAGTTTCAAACACGTTAATTGAAAGGGCAAGGTTTGTTAAAGAAACTAGCATCCGTTGGCTTCAAACAGTTAGTAGAAAGTTCTTAATAAGGTGGTGTCTTGTAGTTTAAGGATGGATGTAGAGACAAGCAGACACACAAATGAGAACAGATTTCCCCCTAGCTTGGGAGCACTAAACTCAGTCCAGTAGCAGGAACAGAGAAGTTGCTTGTAAACTGAAAAACTAACAGAGCTTTTAAGCCAAATAAAGTAAGAAAGGAAAAAAAATATTGATAAAGTGAAATGATTTCTTTATCTTAAATTTATCTTGATTATCTTTCCAAGTCTTTTCTTTCACTTGCATATATAGTCGTTTTGCTCACTGACTTCTAGCCTGATTAAATATAAAGCACAAAAACCCTCATAGGATTTTATCAGAGGCAAGAAATTTAAAGAGTTTAATCTTTACTGCTAAATAACTAGAATTCTTACTAAGTTTCCAGATGTAGAGGAACCAGAGGAAACTACTCAAGTAACATAATCCTATCCAGATTTTACTGTGCAGTGCTTTTAACGAGCAAGATTAGGATTTAGCTTTATAAATAGCTAACCACCTGGTCTTTCTTCCTTTTTCACTTTCTCTAGTTCAGGAGAAGAATGAGGCTTACTACTCATTCTATTCAAAGACGTGCTCCTCTTCTTTTCTGTTCCTCCTAGAGATCAAAGGCAAAGGAATATTATTTTTAACAAGATATTTACGTAGCTGATTTTCTAAATTGCCCACTTTCTTTCTTTAAAAATTTATATTTTGCCAAGAATACCTACAAACAGAGTTGTTAATCATTATACAATGCTTCTACCCCACAAGTTGTATGTATGGGTTTACTCTGCATTTCAGAGAAAATAATTGCACGTAGAAGTAGCAAAATTCTGGATACAACGTTTGATGTTGCTAATATATGCATAATGATATCAAAATCCAAATGTTCACATTATATGCTCAATAGTCTACACAGTTCAGAATGGAAGTATTTAAACACAATTTAAATTATTTAAAATATTCCATTTGTTATTTCCTAATTTTCAAAAAAAAAAAACCTATTTCCTGCACCTTTCTGTTCCACCTTTGAACCTTTGCGTGGTGGCTGCTGAGACTGCAGAGAAACTTTGTTACTCAGTCTGTTTAATGAAGCACTTCTCTTTGTGGCACCTGCAAGTGAAAGTGCAAATTATGTGATTACATTTTATATAGAATCCCAAAATGCTCCTTTAGCCACTTATACTGTATAGAATAGCAGGGTAAGCCACAGCAGTTCAATCAAAATCCGATTGATGAATCCTACAGAACCACCTTGTGGCAAGAAATAAAAAGTGCACCCTCAAATAATTTGAGAGCACAAATAACCATTCTGAATCCTTTAATTTCTAATCTGTGCACCAACTTGCTGTAAAAAAGACAAATCAATCAAGATTCAATAAAGTAGTTTATAAGGCTCTAGGTGAACTGAGGGAAAATGTATTTGATTAACTTGTTTTTAAACTAGTTCAGTTTAAGAGTCTATAAATAGCTACCTGGGGTATAAACATTTAAGAGTACTTAAAACAGAAGTTCTACATAAATACAGACAGGTCTTAAAGACGTAAAACAAGGCTAATCTGAACTGTATTATTAAATAGAACAATACAGATTTGAAACCACATCCTACTGTGCTAAATGGTTGTTGTACTTTGATACCTGGGTTCTTAGTGGTAGAAGGAACGTGAAACCTTGTATTTCTTATTTTCCCTATGTAAGTACAGTTAAGGTGGTTAATGAAGAAAAAATATTCAATTTTTTTTTAAAAACAGCATCACAGTTATCGATGTGTGAAGCTAGACCCAGCACACAAGTTACAACCATCAAGGTGAGCAGCCCCATGAAACTGTGATGGGACACAGATGCTGCAACTGAACCTGAAGAGTGGCCTGCAAGTCATAGACACACATTCCATGCATCATTCACCTAAAAACTAGCTGCTCTCTGGAAGCCAGATCAAGAGTCTATAGTTGCTCTGACTTATTGGGCTGGTCTGAGCAGAATCTTGGAGTCTTGATCTAAACCTCTCTTGCTTCAGACTGTTTGAGAAAATAAAGGTGAGCACTGGACATTTTCCAAACGAGTGTGAATAGTCACAGTTTCAAGGTAACTGCACCTGTATTCTACCCCCTGTGGTCCACCAAGGGCACCTCCGTAAGACTTCTGGTTCCCAGCCATCACCCCTCTTTGGCAGAGACCTATTCAGAGATATTGAGGCTGCACAGCTCCCTGCCTTACACTGGGATATCCCCAGTAAGCCAGACCCCATAAAAGACCAGCATCTGTGCTTTCCTTTTCTTTCCGAAGGCTTTACCAGTGTATTGCCCCCTGTTATTTTTTAAAGTAAAAGCAATACAGAGAAAACATTAAAAATAATAAAAGAACCTACATGCATGCAAAAAGAAAAAGCTTACCAACTCCAACCTAGGGCTTTAGTCCTTCAAAACTCACAACTGAGTTTTCCCTCTGGTTACAAGTTCATCCATCTTCGATCCAGAAGCAGAACGAAGGCCCTGAATCAGTTTAAGCTCAGACTATTTATCCAAAAGTCCTTTCTTTGTCTGGTGGTATCTGGAGAAACCAGTTTGAACCAGACTGTGCAAGCCTTCCTAGGACATGCTACCTCTCCGGAAGTATTATAACCTGAGTGATTTGCCATCATCATTCCCTACTGATTTTATTTCCCAGAGCAGCTGTGGTACTTCATTTGGGAAGGGAACAAAATCAAAAGCACAAATACAAAATAGGATATAACTGTCTAGGTGCTAGTACTGCTGAAAAGGATCTGGGGGGGCATAATGGCTCACAAACTGAATGAGTCATCAATTTGATGCAGCTGCAAAAAAGGCTAATATGATTTTGGGATGCATTAAAGGAGTGTTGTATGAAAGACACAGGAGTTAATCATCCTGCTTTAATCACCACTGGTTAGGGCCAAGCTGGAGTACTGTGTCCAATTCTGGGCACCACAATTTAGGAAGCTTGTGGACAAATTGAAAAGAATTCAGAGGAGAACAACTAAAATGATGAAAGGTTTAGAAAACCCAACCTATGAGGAAAGGTTGAAAAAACTAGGCATTTTTAGTTTTGATAAAAAAAGACCAATATATTAAGGGCTGTTATAAAGAGGATGGTGATCAATTGTCCTCCATCTCCACTAAAGATAGGACAAGAAGTGATGGACTTAATCTGCAGCAAGGGAGATTTAGGTTTGATACTAGGAAGAACTTTCCAACTATAAGGGTAGTTAAGCTCTTGAATAGACTAGATGGGGCCTCCATCCTTGGAAGCTTTTAAAAACAAGCTGGAATAATTACTGGTTAGGGATGGTTTAGGTTTACTTGGTCCTGCCACAGTACAGGGGGATGCCCTTAATGACTGTGGTTCCTTCCAGCCCTAGATTTTTATGATAAACCATTTATCTTAAACAACTGAATACAACAGGGTTTCCAAAAGATACTGGAGGAAGCTGCACTATCTGTCACAAGATCTTACAGAAAGCCAGCAGGTTTAGTAGCAATCCCTTTTGGCTGATAATTTATTAAGTGTATTTTCCTTTCTGTGCTAGTGTGCATATAAATCATAATTTAATAAACCCCTTTGTTTCTGGTTCATACCTAGAGCCTAATCCTGCAAACATTGATATACATCAATAATTCTAATTACGAATAGTCCCACTGACTTTAACAGGGATAATCACACATGTAAAGTTATCCACATGTACATCAGTTTGCAGGATTAAGCCCTTAGTCTATCTTCATGTTAGACTTCAGAAAAAAAAAATCTTATCTTTTCTCCTCAATTTATGCATGATTTTTATAACAACAAGGAATAGTAATATCTGGAAGAAAGGAAGCAGTCCACTACGTCTGCCCTCTAAACAAAGCATTGCAGAGGGTTCCGGGAGCTCTCTTTTTGCCTTGAGAACATAAAACAAACAGGAGGTTATTCGTGGTGGTGTGAATTCATTTTTACTTTTCTCCTCTGAGAGCAGATGAGTGACCTTCCTAGAGTTACTATCAGGTTTTTGGTGTGGAAAAGGCATTATGACATGTACTTCGTAAGAAGACTGTAGTCAGGCCTAGAACTATAGCATTATTGGTATTATTTACTGGTGTTTGTTCTGAATTGTTTTTTTAAATCACTCTTCTGTCTGAAAATGTACTTGACGTTACACGTAACACTTGCGCTCGCTATAATGGAAAAAGGAGAAAAAAAATAATTCCACTTTCCCCATTTGTTTACTTCATTCATTTGATAGTATTTCCACTGTTGGTATGATTTTACACAGCATCAGGAGAAACCTTCTAAAAATATAAAATTTGACTGTAAAACCACAGTAATTGACAAGGGGTCACTGGGGCATGTGTGATATCAGCAACTCATTTTTAAAAGCTAACTGGATTTCATGTTGATTACAACTCTCAACAGCATTAGGCTCAGCAATGTTTACCTCTGGTGTTTTGGAGAGAACAGAGATAAACATCTAAAAACCAAGAGTACAATCAATGCCCCCATCTGGAAAAAAATTATGTACATCACTATCAAGTTTGTAAGGTGCAATAATTTAATACAGTAGTTTTCAACCTGTGGTCCACAGACTCCTTCGAGTCCACAGACTGTGGCTAAGACTTCCAAAGGGGTCCACCCCTCCATTTGAAATTTTTTAGAGGTCTACAAATGAAAAAAGGTTGAAAACCACGGGGTGAATACACTGAAACTAACGGAAGATACATCTCATGAAACCCCAGTGCCCAAGGTCAAAGTTAAAAAGGGAACAGCAGAATTTTCATATATTTTTGCCCATTTGTTACACTACAATTCTACATTTTACAAAGAACCAGGGCTCTGTAATCTGTAGACCATGTGCTCAGGGATATGCTACAGATTTGTAATACCAAGATGCAAATTTATTTTTGTCGTGAATATGTTATGATCAAAGATTTGAAGCTATTTAACTCAGGAAAATAGTTGTTTTCTGTGCACTTTTTTAAAACAAATTACTATTTTTCATATAATCTAAAATTAAGTCTGTGATTTAAGGCATGCAAACCCTTAGAGTTGGTGTGACATGATTAATTCATAAATCACTCACCAAGATTTGGCTTTAGTAAAACTGAATCCTAGAAATATGAAAAGTGATCTTTACCATTCTGCTCTAACACAGAGATCACATCCAAGATTTGGCAAACAATCGCACAGTCTGCTGGATTAACAAATTGTGTAAAATGCATTTAAGATTACACAAGAAGTGAATTAACAAGTAGGAACAGTACACTCATTATCTATTCCCCAAGAAACCAGATAACTCCCTCAAAATAACCCAAACACACTTACTTCGATCAGGAGGGTTTAGAAGTGCTGCAGAAGACGACAAACGTTTGTTAATGACAACTTCTGTTTGTTTGAGGTTTGCTGTGGATGTAGAACGTTTGTTGGCTGCAAAAAGAAACGTTTATTTTGGCATTTGTCTTCATGTCAGAAAAAGTGTCTTGTAACATATTTATCTGAGGATAACTTTGGAAGCATAAGTATTAAATCCCAAAAGCCATTTCCAATTTTGCTCTGATTCTTTTATCTAATACTTCCCACTCAAGGACCTCAAAGCATTTTACAAACATTAATTCATAAATCACAAACAACTCTTTGAGGTAGGTAAACATTTCCTAGTAGTGCATGCTAAAAGTAGCACAAAACCTAAAATTCTGCACATTATATTGTATGCATATCAAATGTTGATGGCAAAGCTAGTAAACTTATTAGCAAATAAAGCCGTACCAAAGGGAAAGCAGGGTTATAAACTCTGGACGGAGCTTCTTTTCCCTTTTCAAAAGGCTCCCCAGCATGCTATGGCAGTTTCTTCTAGAAGCAACCAGTAGACAAGCATTTGACTGGATTGGTCTGCCTATATGACATACTGGATACTGTGCGTGTGTCTGTACAACCCCCAGAATTGCTACAGTGCTACCTGTCCTGAAACGCCAAGTAACTCTGTTTTAAGGAGGTGCAAAAGGACAGCAAAGTAAGAGCAGATTGAGAAGGGACGACTTTTCTAATGCAGTGGCACTACCATACTTTTTTCCTTTTCTTAGGACAGTCCACTCCCACAACATGAATTGAAAGATCTATTGTACAGAATCGGAATAGTAAACATCAGAAATGGAGATTTAAGTTTGGGACACTTTTTCTAAGGCAGACGAAAGGCTATTTTATAACAGAAGATGCCAGAGAACCAGGGAAAACCTACATCTTTCTTGCACACTAGGCAAAAGAATACCAAACCAGTACTAGACATGACAAGGGTGCAGTAACTGGTTTCAATTTCTCAAGAGATCTTAAAAATTAATCTAACACAGAATTTTGTCTTCACTGAGTTAAACTGGATAGCAGATATCTGGCTGCCTGATTCTGTGTCTCAGTGTGAACTGAATCTTGCAGTATCAGTGCCTGTAATGTATCTTTACATTTACCTTTTGCTGTTTCTTGCACAAGACAAAATACTTTAACCGAAACAAAACCCAATCAACCTAAAAAACCCCCAAAACAGGATTAAGGTGCATAGAGAGGTTTCAGATTACGATTTAGATGGCCGAACAGACAGAACAGTCCTTATGCAAAACCCATACGGGTAAACTCCAAACAAAAAAAGGGCAAGTTCCCCATATTGCTACTTGATGATGTACAGAGAGCCTCAAGCTTTGTTTTATATCAGAAATATGAGGCCTGACACTTTTGCTGGAGGACTCTGGTAATTTTTGATGGAATTGGACAGTGACATCGTAGTTCAAGAACGAGAGTCAAGATTTATGTCCTTCAGGGACAAGAGGGAAGTAAAGGCTTATTACTTGTATTAAATAAAACTGGGACTGTCTTTAATTATGAGCAATAAAGAGCACATTTTGTTTTTGCTGTCATTTGGAAATGGAGAAAGAAGAGCAGAGATAAATATGACTTTTCCAAAAACAGGGCAAATTTGATACTCGAAACAGGCTTTAAAGAGAAGTCAGATTGCTCAGTGGGGGACAACTGGATTTAAAGCATGTAGCTCATGATCACGTTTAATAGAGGTGAACTAATCCAGTCAAATTGGTTAATTTTGGAGAAAACTGCCAGTCCATGTGGAGGGGAATAGGGAAAAAATGTGCACTTCTGCTATGGTTGCCAGAATAGGATGTGGCAATTAAACCATGCTCAGTTAAACTTTCATTCAGTTTTCAAGCCTCATATTGTCAGCGTTATGAGACAGCTGGCCTAGATTAGTATAGCCACAAGCATGCACAGATTCTTCAGTGCGCATTGACTTAAAAACATAAGAACGGCTACACTGGGTCAGCCCAATGGTCCATCTAGCCCAGAATCCTGTTTTCCAACAATGGCCAATGCCAGGTGCTTCAGAGGGAATGAATAGAATAGTTAATCGGGTGATCCATCCTGTTGGCCATTATCAGCTTCTGGCAAACAGCAATCCCTGTCTATCCTGGCTAATAGCCACTGATGAACCTATCTTCCATGAACTAATATAGTTCTTTTTTGAACCCCGTCATAGTACTGGTCTTCACAACATCCTCTGGCAAGGAGTTCCACAGGTTAACTTAGCTGGGTCTCAGATGAGGCAGCTGTCAACTCATCCCTGAGTTACGAAAATTAATTTCCTTGATTATATGTAGGCCAGGTCTACATCACAAGTTTTCACTGGCATAGTTGTCGGCCAGGGGTGTGAAGATGCATGATCCCTGACTGAATCTGCTGTGCGCCAGCAAAAGCCTCGAGTGTAGACACAGTTAAACTAGGCAATTATTTTGCTGGAATAAAATGTACCAGCAAGAACAAGTTTTTCTGGTATAAATGGAGTCCATATTGAGAGTGCTTCTGCTAGTATAACATACAAACAAATGTAGACCTGGCCTTAAACCCTTTGAATTGCTTATAAATTAGTCTAGGAATGTGTCTCAACCTCTTCTATGGAAGGTGCTAGAAAGTCAATGGAAAACGAATTTTAAAAATTTGGCATCACTGTCACTCATTGGAATAATTGTCACTCACTACTTTTGCAAATTCCTTCCATGGAAATTAAATTTATGGAAAGGAAAAGGCTCCCCTATATATTTGTTTGTAATATATCATGAAAATATACCATTTGTGAATGTACCAAAGTTTTGCACTAAAGAGTTTTCCAGCCAGTGTTTAAACTGTTCGCAAAGCAATCTCAACTATTTGTTGTACTTTAGAGGAGACTGACAAATCAGTGTTTACAAAACCCTGCTTTACAGAGTACTGTATACATTCAGCATATACCTAGAGTCGCATCCCCGATAGAGCCAGAAAAATTTCCCATTTTTTCCATGTTTTATACCCTCGCTCTTGAGGCACTAAACTGCAGATAATATCCTGTCTCAGACTTCCTTGTGATCTCATCAGTGGAAAGTTCCATCTTAATTGGAAGGGGGGGACTGTTAAAGATGTAGAGAATGGTCTCCAGAGAGGAACAAGTGTGCTGCTTCTGCAGTGCTCTGAGCAACAGATCTATGTAAAAGTAACTCCCTTTAACTCCAATCAGTGAAAGTGAGAATTCTAGTTCAAGAGGTTAGTGGTTAGTGTAAAGTAATAGCAAAAAGCCATTTTGGAAATCAATACTACCAGGTCCACCTTCATCTGTGATCTGTGGCTCTGTAGAAGAAGAAGGTTTGTAAGATAAATCACAAGGTTGGATAGCACTTAATATGAAAACAGAAAAATGGGGCAAGTGGAGATAACACTTATAATTAAAATAATCAGCATTTCAAACAAAACATATAGGGCTTAAACTTGAGATATAACCTGACAGCCAACATCACAATTAATTTAACCTTGAGTATTTTTGACACAATTCCAGCAACAGAGTGAGAAAACAAAAGTGAATTCAGGTATGTTTTTTATTTCTGCATAGTTACTTTTAAAATTCCCATTGACTCACATATATCACTGTCCTTACAACCTCCCTCTCTTCAGCTGGAATTTTAGAATTTATTATTAATAGCTGACTATAGCATGCTTGATTTTCCCTTAAAATTTTATTGCTCAGGAAAGTCAGGGCCGGATCATGTTTAGAGCTATGCATTATGTGGGCAGACACTGTGAAGACTTTCTTGCAGGTCCCCTTATTTTCAGTGCACTTCAGTCATATATTCCAAGGCCAGAAGGGATAATTTAAATGATTATTGTGATCCTTTAATCTGATGTCCTGTATAACACAGGCCACAGGATTGCCCCAAAATAATTCCTAGAGGCAGTTCTTTCAGACAAACATCCAATCCTGAATTTAAAAGTATTTCAGTGGTTAACTACACTCACCGTATAAAATGCATACCTTATTTTCAGTCTGAATTTGTCTAGTTTTAATTTCCAGCCATTGAATCGCATTACACTTTTCTCTGCTAGATTGAAGATCCCATTATTAAATATTTGTTCTCTATGTAAAACTTAGACTAATCAAGTTGACCCTTAACCTTTCTTTATTAAGTTAAATAGACCATGCTTCTTGAATCTATCACTATAAGGCATGTTTTTAATCCTTTAATCATTCTCATGGCTCTTCTCTGAACCTTGTCCAATTTATCAATATGCCTCTTGAATTGTGGGAACCAAAACTGGACACAGTATTCCAGCAGCAGTGACAAATACAGAAGTACAATAACCTCTCTACTACTTGAGATTCCTGTTTATGTATCCCAGGATCGCATCAGCTCTTTTGCACACAGCATCACACTAGGAGCTCTTGTTCAGCTGATTATCCATCTTGACCACAAAATCTTTTTCAGAGTCACTGCTTGCCAGGATAGAGTCCCCCATCCTGTAAGAACTGCCTGTATTCTTTGTTCCTATATATATATTTGGCCATACTGAAATGCATATTGGTTGCTTACATCCAACTTACCAAGTGATTGAGATTGCTCTGAATCTGTCCTGTTCATTATTTACCACTCCCCCAAGTTTTGTGTCATCTGCAAACTTTATTAGTGATGATTTTATGGTTTCTTTCAGGTCATTGATGAAAAGGTTGAACGGCATAAGGCTAAGAACCGATCTCTGGAGGTCCCCACTGGAAACACCCATGGAATGACGATTCCCCATTTACAAATACATTTTGAGACTTATCAGTGAATCAGTTTTTAATCCATGTATTGTGTGCCTTGTTAATTGTATATCATTCTAGCTTTTTAATCAAAATGTTGTGTGGTACCAAGTCAAATGCCCTAGGTAAGTATATTATGTCAACACTGTTTGCTTTAATCAACCAAATTTGTAATCTCTTAAAAAAAGATATCAAATTAGTCTGATAGGTTTATGGGAAATAGAGCCTATGTTGATTTATATTAATTATATTACCCTCCTTTAACATGATTAATAAAGTCCCATATTAGCTGCTTCATTATCTTGCCTTGGATCGATGTCAGGCAAATAGGCCTATAATTAATTACCCAAGTCAGCCCATATACTCTTTTTAAAAACTGGCACAACATTAGCAGTCTTCCAGTCTTCTAGAACTTCCACAGTGCTCCAAGACTTTTTGAAAATCAACATTAATGGTCTAGTGAGTTCCTCAATCAGCTCTTTTAAATCTCTTGGATGCAAGTTATCTGGACCTATTGATTTAAAAATCAGTTACTTTAGTAGTTTCTGTTTAACACCCTTCAGAGATACTAATGGAATGGAAAGTGTGTCATCACCATCGGATAAGACCATATTATCGGTTTTTTCCTCAAACATAGAACAGAAATATGTACTGAACATTTCTGCATTATTATTGGTAAGTCTACCACTTTCTTTGTCAGGATCCTTTTTGTTCCTAATATTTTTTAAAAACTCCTTGTTGTCCTGAACTCTGCTGGCCTTAGATTTCTCTTTGTGCCACCCAGCTTCCCTTACTAATTTTCCACAGTTCCTAACTTCTGATTTATATGCATTACTATCAACTTCACCTTTCTTCCATTTGTTATATATTATTAATTTTATTTTTTAATAAATGTCTTCATTTCCCTTTTAAACCAGATTGGTTTTTTTTAACCAGCACAACCTTCTTCCTCAATCTTGGGATTGTGGTTTTCTGTAATCTTAAATGATTCCCAGTAATCATTCCCAGTTTCCAGATCAAAGTTTTCCTCCCAGCTGATTTGGCGCATAATGAATTATTTTCAAGCTTTGTGAAACTGGTCCTAAGAGGAAACCAAGTATACATACTACTAGTCTGGACTTAATTCTACTTGTACATTATAAATGTGATCAAATAATGATCACTTGTACCTAAGCTTCCATTAATTTTAGTTCTGTGACCAGTTCATCTTCATCTGCTAGGACAAGACCTAATAAAGAATCCCCTGTATTGGCCACAACACTTTTTGAGTTAGGAAATTTTCATCTATAATGCTTAGAAATTCCAAGGATGTTTTAATACTGCTGGCATGACACTTCCAGCATATGTCACTCAAATTGAAATCTCCCATGATCATGCAGTTTTTTCCTATATATAGATAAGTGATTAAGGAGATGGGTCATTAGCAGAAATTGCTAATTTCGTCAAATTTCATGATGGTTTAATAAGAACCTGTTTGAGGCAAAGTATATTTAATATGTGTAACCTAAGGATGGATTCAACATGGCCTTCACAGCTGAAAAGCTTGAGTATTAAGCCCTTTGCCATTTTACCCATTAAAATCTATTTATACTGTGGAGCATCATCAATTAGTATTCAAAGCAGGTCTACTAAAGGTTGCATTTTCAAGGCATTTTACATGTCATAGCTGCAAATTCATTATATTAAACACTAATATTAAATAGAACTAGTTAAAATAGCATTATAAATACTACTTTTGAATTACTCTTCAAGGTATCTCAATTACAAATGCAACAACACTATAAATTAACAAAATGCACTCAACTTTAGTAACACTTACCAGTCTTGCTGTCTAAATCTGAAGTTATAGACCCTCCCCAGGACCACCTCTTCTGTCGTGTTTCCAGCCGTTGGCTCCGCTCCAAAGTACGATGCACAACTGCTTCATACCGCTCCTATCACCAAATAATCTCCGTAAGGCTATATAACCATTATCAAGCACAACTATGCTTAACACAAAACAATCTTTCTTCCCTGAAGAGCTTGAAATCTAGCAAAAACATCTGTTTCACCTGCACCATGTGACAATAACTAATTGTAAAACAAATTTAATGTGCTAAAAGACTAAAGACACCAATGAATCATTTTAATATAATGCACAAATATTCCTACCTAGAAAGCAATAGATAATACTTTCTAAATTACACTAATAGCTGGGTAAATCCTACTGTGAATAAACACATTTGGTGGATTAGCAAATATGCTGCTCTTCTTGCCTTGCATTCTTCTACTCTGCACATCTTGAATAGCGCTTCCCACTTTTCACACAGAGATGTGCTGCACTGAAGTGAAGTTAGAGTTTTAGGGTTAACACATTAAGAATCTGCTGTAGCCACTAACCATCAGTTCAGATTTACTATATAGAACAACATTTACCCACAGGTGTTTTGATTATCAGAGATTTGTAAATAAATATAAAATGAGGGGAAGGATTATAAAATCTCAAGTGTTAAAACTGTCATTTCTAGACTTCCAAGCAGACAGTAGGGTATGAAACTCCAGAATTCTCCTGAAATAAGAGTAGAATTTTTTTCAAGTGCTCAGATATTAAATAATCTTAACAAAATTATTTGAAGTAAACTAGTAGATATCTTTCTCTGTGAAAGAGACCTTTAATTAACATCCCACGGGGCTTTAAAGAAGTTAGAATGTTGGCTAGATGACTTTTTTGTTTGTTTTTTTAAAGAAAAAGAATTCTCTTGTAAGAAGAGATCTCGTTAACCCCAAAGCACAGCTACTGAGAGAAAATACTGTTGCTTATTGAAATATGAAATACCCAAATAAAGTACATTCTTTTTTAAACAAAAACTTTAGAAGCCTGCACTGACAAATATTTAGAACACATAGCACTTTATCCTTTCAAAGTACTAAACAAACAATAACGCATCTCTTTAAACATGAAGGAAATTTTGCCATTGACTTCAATGGAAGCAGGATGGGACCCAAAAGAAGGTAAAAGATTTAAAAGGAAAATTTTATGACAAGCTGAAAGACTGTTTTTACTTGTAAACACTAGACTTCAGCATTAATTGCTGACATGGCTAACATCTGGAACAGCACTGAGTACAGCTCTCCCCTCTGTCTCAGGTATTCTTATCAACTGGTAGAAAGGAAAAACAAAACCCAGAACACTGAACTCCAGTCCTAGCATAGAAGAAGAGTTACACAGTTCACTTTTAAACAGACCTCCTCTTCACCATGCTCAAGGTTTATAAGCATATGGGACTGCCTGGCTATGAAGATCAACAAAAGGGTCATATGCTGGAATAGCTATGATTGTTAGCTACTTCAACAGTATTTATAATCAACATGCTACAAGATACCAAGGGACCAATTATCCAAACAATTTTCTCTCCTGAGGACAGAAGGCTTCCATTCTCCCTTAGCGTGAATTTAATAACTCAAACATCTCAGGATAAATTTTGAGGTTTCTTCAATGACAAACTGAACTTGGAAGGAAAGGGTAAAAATGCCCAAAGCTCTGAAAAAACAAGAGGTCTTGTTTGCCATGCAAAGTTTTCCAGAAAAATATTCTTTGTAATGATTGCAGATTATCTCCCCCTAAAGAAAAATAAGACACCAACTCCAACGTTGGTTTATATTACTAACTTTTGGTATAGTTTAGGACCCTTATCCTGCAATCACATTCATGTGGACAGAACTCTAAGGTGTCAATGGCCAAAATATCTAGGCAAAGATCTAAAGAACACACTTCTACTGGGATTCTTTTAATTATTTGTATTGCAGCAGAATTTAAAGGTCCCAACCAGGTATCAGGGCCCCATTGCACTAACATAATAAAAACAGAGTCTCAAAAAGACAATTTAAGTATCAGCTGCACGCACATGACCATACATTTTGCACAGCTAATAACAATGCACTTGAATCTTAATTATTGGCATTAAAGAGAGTAATGTTTTTTAATATTAGCAATGAAGCTTTCATATTTAGTCTCAGGCAGGTGGCAACTAATTCTTCCACCTGTTCTCAGTATGGTGATTCCTTTTTTAAGTTACCTGTGGGAGGTGACTAACCAGAAATGGTTTGGCTGAAACATGAAACAAAGAACGCAAAAATATGGTTTGCTGTGTGCTTTACCATCTACTGTACTTGGCATATCTTGGTGTGGAGGAAAATGTCTTACCGGTAAATATCAAATAGTTTATTTTAAAGTCAAATGTTTTCTGATTGTATTTCTCATTATCAAGCCTCTACCTTCCCGGTAGAAAACAGGTGGCATGGATAAGACTCACACCATTAGGCAGAACTAGAAGACACTATCCCAGGCGGTAGGTTCTGTGTGTGTAGAGATGTCTGACCCTCTTTTAGAAAATGAATCTGGTAAAGATTGGGTTAATATCAGGCAGATTCTAATTTGCCAGTGATTGTTTTCCTGATAATTCAAATAAATGGTTTCATCAATAGCCACTGGTGCTGCTTTCAGCCTAAATTTTTTCTGGAGAAAGTTTGAAACTAATAACAGTGCTTTTGTGTTCCAAAAGATATAGTACTATTAGGCCTTGTTTACACTAGACTGTTTTGAAGACCCATGTTGCAGAGATGATCAAAAAAGTGCTGTAATTGCGCTTGTCCCTGTCCACATAGCACTCACTGTGACGCCGAAGTGCGTCCAGTTGGTGCTCTAGCATCAACAGTGAGAGCAGTGCACTGTGGGCAGCTATCCCACTGTGCAGCTCGCCACCTTGTGGCGCTAGGAGTTGTGGGAAAGCAGAGAGGATCACAGTGCATCATGAATGCGGGCTCAACACCCTGGCTCCCCATGTTAGCCAACAACCTGATCTCCTGCTCCACATTGTCCTCCAAGTCAGCCTCCTTATCCATGACTTTGTCAGGGCTGAGTCCGGTGTGCACTGCCTCCAGGCCCACAGAGATATCCATGTGTCTCTTGGTGATAGTGGTGGGGTCGCTGCTGAGGATGGTTTCCAGCTCCTTATAGAAGCATCAGGTCTTTGGCTCTGCCCCAGAGTGACGGTTTGACTCCCTAACCTTTTGATACCCATGCTGCAGCTCCTTGATTTTTGCATGGCACTCCAGCATGTCCCATGCATAGCCCTTTTCTGCCATTAAACAAGAAATCTGACCATACATATCGAAGTTCCTTCAGCTGGAGTGGAGTTGGGACTGCACAACCTCCTTTCCCCAAATGCAAATCCAATCCAGAAACTCCGATGTGCTCCAAGCAGGAGAGTGTCTGGTGCCTGGAGTCACCATGGTCAGCTGGGAAGATGCAATGTGAGCTCTCCATGCAACCACGCAGGAAGTAGAATTTCAAAAATTCCCGGGACTTTAAAGGAGGATGGGTGGATGGCTGGAGAGTAATGAAGTTCAAATGGATGGCCAGAGTGGCCAGGATGGGCATCGTGGAACACTTCCTTGAGGCCATTTACTGTTACATAACCAAGCGTGGTGTCTACCCTGACACTTTGTCATTAAAAGTTTGGTGCAAAAAGCTCTACTTCTCTCATTGAGGTGGTTTTATTTTGTTGCAAAATCAGGGGAGTTGGGTTGGTTGGTTGGTTGGGGGGGAGAATGGGGGTTGGAGTGTGAACTCCACTGTTTTGGCACAAAAAACTGACTTGGATTGACTAAATTCTCCAGTGTAGACCTGGCCTTAGTCTGCAATTCCATCCTGGACCAACCACCAACTGTGCAGGACAAACATTTTTGCTCGTTTTTCAGCAATGTAAATTATTTCTTTAGCTTCTAAATTGAAATACCTGGGACTTGATTACCTCAGATAACATTAGCGTAACAATATTTAAGTGAAAAAGCTGCACATAAGGCATGAGCAAGAGGAACACCAGGCAACTGAAAATGGCTCAAAACACACATGCAACCAATTTAGGATAATGCTTCTAAGAGTGCAGAATGCCCATGTTCAGACAAAGTGACAGTCACAAAAGGATGGTCAATACATAGTTCAAAGTAGCAAACAATAATGAGATATGGAAGGAAGAGTAGTCTGATCAGCTGCACAAGAAAAGGCACTGTGAGTAGTAACATAGAAGAACTGACGGAGTGAGAACCAGTCAGACCCCGATGGAAAACACATCAAATTAGGAAATCATATTAGCTTACAAGAAACACAGCAAAACATATCTACAAAATGAAAGTTAAACTTTCTAGGTTTATTTTCACACTCAATAGTTTTCACACACAATAATAGTTAAAACCTATTAAGAACAAAAGAAGATAACTAGCTAACGTTTGATACAGGGAGGACTAGGACTGACTGGAATTAACTGTGTGACTAAATAACGGACCATCATAGCAACAGGTAAAAGCATATATGTTAATATCATAGTAGGAATTCCAACAACATCTAAAAAACACAACTAGCCTATGTATTTATACTATTCTTAACTAAACTATTTCATGATAAGGATATCATTTAGTACCTAGACAGTTTTCACAGTGTTACATAAAAGCCCTGAACAGTACCTTTTCTTCCTCAATTTTTTGTTTTCTTTTTTCTTCTACTGCAGCTCTTCTCTGTTCTTCTTTCTGTTTTTGTTCTTTCAATTTTCTCTGTCTTTCTTCCATCTGTTTTTCATACTGGAGTTTTGCTTTTTTTTCTTTTTCAAATATCTGTGTTTCTTTGGCAGCTGTACATTTAAAAAAAAGTTTAAATAATTAAATTTAAATGAAACATTAAAAAGTATTCACAAATACTACAACTGACAAAGGTGAAAAGCATATTACTCCACTTCTGCAACATAACACTCTAGCTGACCTACTTCAGGTGTGTAAGATGTATTGCACTCATCTATACAAGTTAATCTTACATCTTAATCAAATAATGTTGCATGTGATCCAACCTTCTAATCCATTTGTCCCCTGCTCTGGGAACAGATTGGAATGTTTTCTGAAGTTTTACACTTTATGATCCATATGTAAACTCTTCAGCATTGAGAATGTGCCTTATGCTATGCATAAATCTGTGGTGCAGTCATAATATTAAACCCTCACTAGGAAGTTGGGCATCAGAGAGGAAATATTAACATAGACTTGTGTGTCCATTTCCCACCCATTTATTATGGGCAATAAAAAAATCTAAACTACTGAATGAGAAGATAAGAAAACATGGCAGCTAACACATCAGAACTCAGGCCCAGTCTACACTTACCTTCCGGATTCGACGGCAGTCGATGGGAGATATGCAAGTGACGTAAATCACTTGCGTATCTCCCGTTGACTTCACGGCATCTGCTCCGTGTGCCGTCCACACTGCGCTGCGTTGAAGGGAACAGTGTTCCCTTCGACACAGCGCTACGCCACTTACTGGGGTGGTTTCCTACGTCGATTGCTGGATCAACTGAGCGGGTCTACACAGACTGCTCAGTCGATCCAGAGCAATCGATCTGATAGTGGCGAATTTGCCACCATCAGTGTAGACCCAGCCTCAGATTATGCATACCTTCTCAAAAGTTCAGAATATTCAACAGCCTATGCCTGGAAATTACTGTACAGTTTAAAGGCAAGTCCACAAGTAATAAAACAAATGAACCAGAAATTGAACACAGCCTCAGGCTTCTCCACCATTAGCAGGAACAAGTTAACTAAATGGACAACTCATTGTCTGTGCTTTACAAACATGTACATGCATGGCCAACATTTATACAACTTTTCCTTGAGACCCTGGATTCTTAGCTAAGATAAAGTTCAGTATAAATGTATTTTATAACAATTCAATTCAGTAGTCTCTTATTCTTCCTAGAATCCTAATGTGACGCTGTCTGGATTAGACCTTTTAGAATATGATGTAATATCAGTATTGCAAAGTTACAATAATTCATACGAGATATGCCATGTCAGGTACCATTAGAAAGGTTATGATTTGCTAAGTATGATGATATTGTTTGTGTGTATCCATCATATTTGTATTGGAAGTTATGGATATGTTTGTTATATCTGTATTTCAACTTGTGCTGTGTTTCTGGGCGACACCCCAGACAGGATGGCTGCAGCAATAAGCCTGCTTAATGACCCACTAAGGGAACTCAAAGGTACACTAAAGCAAGACAAAGAACCCAGGGATTACACCTTATAAGTCACCAGGACATGCCCAGGTGACCCTGGACTCCATCTTGTTTCTGGGAATTTCCACAAGCCGCATGGCAAAAAGACGTAACAGGCAGCTGCTCCATCTCCTTCATTCCTGCTTCCTACCTCTGGATCAACTCATCTGCAACTGAAGCTGTGAAACAAAAGACTGAGACCCACCCAGGTACTGGATGTACACCAGAAGGATTATACGAGGCTGTAAACACAATTCTATTAAAAACCTGATATATATGGACTTTCAAATCATTTGTATGTATCTGATTGCTTTAATCATATAACACCTCTCATCTTGTTTGTTTCTTTCATTTTATAACAAACCTTTAGTCTTAGTTACTAAAGGATTGGCTGGCAGCGTGGTACTTCGGGTAAGATCCAAACTTATATTGATCTGGCAATGTGGCTGATGCTGACACTTTGGGGACCAGAAGAACCTTTTTGGTAAAGAGAATAGCGCTTTAATAACTTATCCCTTTACTGGACCCAATGGCTGATTGGGAACCTGAGACTGAAATGCAATAAGGGGGCTGTCCAGCTTCTTGTTTTTAGTTTCTTGATCATCAGTGTGGAGGATCAGAAGCACTGTTTGTGACTGGTTGGTGAATTTACTGCGGCATTAGCCACCAGTTTGGGAGAACCTGCTCTCCCCTTTTGCAGCCTGCCCTGACCTTGGCATTTTCAGGTGGCTACCCTGGGCATGGATGGGTCATGTCTAAAAAGAAATAATGTTGAAGGCAATCATGCAGTTCAGGTGGCCAAACATTCTTAGGTCATTAATAATATTGTCTTAATGGCATCGTACACACAATGTAAACACAGAAATCTGTCAAGGGTCTTTTGTCTACCCTGATACTTTTCTCAAAAACTCTTACCAATACTGCTGCATTCGTGGTTGCAACAGTAGGGGTTGGGAGCTTTGATAGACGGGCCACTAACATTTTACCACTATGTAATGTACCCCACATAGGCTGGAAGTGGAAGTTTAAGAAGAGTGCCAGTGTACACAAGGCTAAGGGAACTTTGGGAAAGAACTAATGTGTGGCATTGCATGTAACTCTTATACCACAAGCATTAATACATTTTATTTTAAACATAATTAAACATGAATATACCATTTTGCTTTTCCCGCTCTTCTCTTCGCTCCCTGGCTAGTCTTTGCCTTTCTTCTGTTCTCAGAGTGGAGCCATCTATCACTACAAAAAAAATGGATAGGTAATCGTCAGTCATTTAGAACACAGAGGTTTAAAAAGAAACAAGTTGTTTTAAATATAGATTACGACATTATTATTGAACCCATTCTGAGGAAGACACCCATTCACCACAGTATCGTGCACTTTATACAGGTTAGAAGAGTATCCAACAAACATTTCCCCCAGTAAAGGAAGCAGGTACTCTGGAAAACCTCCTCATTCACCCTTCCCCCCACAATAACCAATCCAACAACCTGAAGGGGCTAGCAAATACCAGCCATAAGATTAATAGAAATTAATTGGCCCAAAATAGAAATGTTATGGCCCAACCCATAAAATTAACAGAAAGCCTCAGCAAGCAGGTAGGCCCTGCATTATGATCTAACCAAAGCCCATATTTCTGGCAGGTACAAAATCCAGAGGTGAGAGGCTGTCACCAAGAATGACCAGTCTCTGGCTCCCACAAGGTTACTGCAGGTACATTTAGCTCAAGTGCTGCTGTTATAAAAGCACATGTTGTGAAGGACCTAGGGGACAGTGGTCTTTCAGTTAAGTGGAGCCCAGACCATTTGGGTCTTTGAAGATAGTACCAAAACCCTTAATTGTACCTGGAAGTGAACTGGCAACCGGAGCAGAGTACAGAGCACAAAAATTAATTGGTCTTCACTGTTCTGCCCTATTCAGAGTGGGCAAGCTGCACTAATTGAATCCTGGGAAGAGCAAGAGCCTGAGTGGTGTCCTAAAACCACTGGACCATTTGCCCAACCCTTAGTTCTCTAAAAGGAGAGAGCAAAGCTGCTTCTGAAAAGTTCTGTTCAACCCTGTCAACTCCCAATGGGAGTCAATGGCACTTTCAAGATCATCAATAGTCAGAGATTATACCTGGTTTAGTTGCTGTCGTTATACTTATTGCAGTTTGGACTGGAACAGGGCTAGCACCACTTTGGTTTCTTCTTTCTTCTGCTATTGCTTGGGCTGCGGCAACTGTAAAAAAAAAGTCACAATTTAAAGAGAGAAAGTTACTACCAAGAAGACTGTCATCAACAGGGCTCATCATTTATTGATTTTATTCCTGAACTCTTGTTAGGTTCCCTTTCCTACCATTTTGCATGTTTCCTGTACTGCGGTGCCATCTTACACTTAAGCTAGTCACCCAGTTCTCTCAGTTAGAGTGAAGCAACTGTGAATGATAAAGTAAATGCATGAGGAGAACTATACACGGTTAAGGAAAGACAACCTTCCGCATATCGTCATGCACAATTAAGAGGCGGAGACCCCTTTCATGAGTGATGTGTACAACACTCCCTATTTTCCTTCCATGTAAACCCCTGTAGCCAAAGTAATGAACACAGAACTAGGAAACCACCTGGATTCTTTCAGGAATCAAAACAAGACAACCTCAAGAACAACCATCAAGAAGCCAGACACAAACATATAAGCATGACTTAATATATACTAAAATAGCTAGACACATTTGTTTTAAACAGCAAAGGTTATTCTAGTCAATTGATTTAGAGATTATAGTTAAGGGTGGATTATTATTAAATTTGATATTTTTCCTAAAAGAGCCAGTGTTGTCACTGGCCTATTGGCTTTCCTTTAAATGGGTACTACAGAATGCAAAGGAAGACCATTTCTCTTCTCCATGACAACTAGTTTTGTCATGGTAATAATACTCCCTAAGGCTGCCCAAGAATATTCACCTCAGAGCGTAATCCCATGTGATATCAATGATAAATGCTAATTACAATACTTATTCAGCACCTCTAAATTGTCAGCCTCAGGTGTTGCCATGTCTTAAATTAATATCTCCCGGCAGCATCAAACAAAAGCGCTCGTTCCTCAATCCAATCTATGTATTCTATTACATCTTTGAGGATCTTTTCACATAAATAAGCGATATCAGATATTGCAACGTGGTATTCTAACCAGCTGGCAAAGTATAAAAATGGGCAAATCGCAATTTTACTAAGTGCACTAAAGATTAAAAAGTCAAAAAGCTAATTTTGTACATTATGGCATTTGTCATGAAGACAATATTAATCCAACTCAAAGCAGAGAACAGAACACAATTTTTCCAATTATACAAGGGCTAACCTGAGAATGAGGCATAACACAACACAGGTTACAGCAGTAATATTGGAATACAGGCACAGTCACAGCGCTTACTGCACCAGTGAAAATTATCAACAAACCCTTCAATTAATAGAAGGCTAGAATATGACCAATCTTACAACACAATTGAAGAATAAAACTGAAAAGCCTTTTGACAATAATACCAGGCTATATAGCCTCATCTCCTACTGAGACAAAGATGAGGAGGTATAACAATTTGTAGGAGGTAGATCAAGAGAATTCAAATTAGTAGAGATGGAAAATTAACACTACAGACCAAATTCAGCCCTGGTGCAAACAGGTTAAATGTCCCATGACTTCAATCATACCAGATTATTTATACCAAGACTGAAATTTTTACCTCAAGACTCAAAATAGATTTTAAACAATCGTTCTGCTGTGTGATTTATTCTTGCATGAGGTGAATCGCAATTTAAACTGGAATCAAATTTTGAGGAAGGAGTTAACTATATGCAAATATTGGGATACCTCTAATTCTTAAATTAATGACTTGTTGATTTACTATGCAAATGAAATTAACTGGTTCCTTTGGCTTCAAATCCTCATTAAAGATCCATTTTAAATGTTTTAATACTAAGAATTTTCCATAAAATCTATTTATAGACTCAATGAAGCTGAAATCAATACATAAGAAAAGGTGGTAAAAATAGGACTACATAAATTTCACAAAGTCATGAGTTCTACCTTCTCTAAAATATTTCCATTTCTTTAAGTGAATTGTGTCAAAAATCTCTTGGGATGGCATTTGCATCTCTCCCCACCTCAGACACAGAGAAGTGCTGTTTTAATTTTTAAAGAGGATATTTGTGGCCTAGTCACAGTAATTTCACATTCAAAAGTTTCCAACATTCACATTTAAGATCCTATCCATTTTACCAATTTATTTACATGGGCTTTTTTGGAGACTGTGAGGAAAGGTAGTGATTAATGATTGGCATTTTTGTGCACTCTCTTTTAGATTAATTTCTTCTGGTTAATTAACACTGATTAAGTGGCTAGAGCCAGTTTGGTATATAATTTTGCAGGTCTGACTAGAGCATACAGAACACAAAGAAGCACTTTTATTCTTATATAAAAATCCAATTAAACAATGTATTCCCTATATGGTCATTTTTAAACAAACAATAAAAATTGTTTAATTTTTACATTAATTATCCTATAATTTTTCCATGGCACCTATCACCAGTATTCTAAGTATATTTTAGTCATGGCAAATTACTACCCAAGACGATACTCTTTCCTTCTGCCTTCTACCTTCTGTAACGCATTTGGAGCATGTTGCGGTTTTCCTATATTCTGGTATTAGACCAGGTGTCTTAATCAGATTTGATGTAGAAAGCTCAGGGTTCTTCTAAGATATTTTGATATAATGTACATAATATATACATATATAAATATGTAATAAAGCATTTTGAAGAGGGCAAAGTCTTCCTCTCCAAATCCACTCATATATATTCCCCAATCCTTTGAAAAATTTAAATAAATTAAGTAATTTCCCCACTCAAGCTGGCAATTTTTTTTATTAAGTTGTTTATTGCATTCTGTTTACAAACATTTATCTAAGCACTAACCTTCTGCTATAACTGACATTGTCCATAAAAGACCACACAGCCCTACAATCCCAACTGTGTCAAGAACAATGGCCAAGCACTACGTATAGTTTCTTCTCTGTCTAAAAGCATAGTGTTAACTAAATGATGTTTACAAGGAAGCAGGGAAAACTGGACAGGTTGAAATTGTTCATTGTGCTTCTTTGTGAAAGAGTGATTCATCAAAAAACATTTGAGCTCTACATGAAATTCTTCACTAAAATATACCTACATTAACAAAGATAAAGCATTTGAGCCAAAGAGGATGCTTCCCCCTGCCCAGTTTCCATGGGCCAACAACCACAGAAGCTTCTTGCCAGTTAGAAAGCTTCCACTGAAAACCACGTTCACTCCCCTAAAATAAACAAAACTAAATAATCATATTATAATTTTAAACATCTTTTTTAAAACAGGATACCAGATTTCAACATTACTATCCTTACGTTGGTTGGGATGTATCTTAATCACAACTATACATCATTTTCATTCTCAGCAAGTGAACGAGAGGTGCTACACAAGTGTACGGGGAGATTTTGATATACCACATGATAGTGTAATATTATCATTTGTTGCTAACAGTAGCCAAACTTGGTAGGCCCTTCTGCAGGCCTGTGCAGCCTTGGCATGACTAAGCCTCTTGCTCAACCTTTACCTGACCCCGCACCCGTCCCTGATGCTCTGGTGGATGTGCTGAGATCTGTGTTTCAGGAAAAGACCAATAAGCTTATTTATGCATGCCCTCTGGGAAAGGTTCATCCTATTGTCTACTAACAAGGATAAATAGGAGGGGAGAGGCTTGGACTCTTTGGGATCTCTTCTTGGACACAGCTCCTGGATCCTCCAAGGACAGCTGGAAGATCAAGCCAATCAGAACACTGTCTCTGTTTTCACTTGATAGCCACCCCAGACTTCGGTAATTATTAAGGGTTGCGTGTTGGGGTGTTTTACTAACCTGTTGGGGACGTGTATAAGTTCTTGACCCTAAGTAAAGTATAGCTTTAAAGTAAGAACACTCTCGTGTTGTGCTTTGTAGGAAGAGCACTTTTGTGTTATACTGTTTCTACCAGTCCATCTATCAGCTGGACGGCCGTGTTTCCATTTGGCTTATTTCCTGACACCACCTTGCACAAAGTAAAGTTACCACAAGCTTTGGGTTGGCAGAACTCCAGGTAACACAAGCAGTGCATCCAAGATGCACAAAAAGCAGCCAGATCTCAACACTGATCTTGGTGCATGCAGTACTGATGGTCTCCAACCCAGTCATGCTTCAGTAAATCCTCAGTGCTGACATGTTCCTTTTTATAGTAGTTTAGATTGTCCTTTTACAATGCCAGAATAAAATGTTTGCTTCTCATTGTCTTCTTCAGAAAAGAATTGTATGAAATTTAAAGAATTAAACTCCAGTATTTATTAAAACTGAAAATCATTGCACCCAAATATCTTTGTTAAGGTACAGTTTAGGTTGAAGGCACATCTTATTTATAATACAGTTGTACCTACAGACCCCAAACATGTAATAAACTCTCTGGGGCAGAGACCATCTCTTTATCACCTGGATGTGTGAAAAGATGACAGGAGAATGAAAACTAACAAACAGAATAAAGGCAGGAGAAGAGGACAAGGTAACAGTTCAAAAAGTATGCTTTGCATAATAAACCAAAGTCTCAGCTCCCCTTTGTCTAGCCACTCTCAAATGAAAGAAGTCAGTCATTATGAGGAATTTAAAGGAGAATAAAGTGATTCCTGCCAGTTTGGTCAGGGGACTGATGACCAAGGCCTAGCATACCTAGAACACAACGTGGATCAATAATCTGTAATTTAAATGAAAGCATTACATTTCTTTCAAACAATTTGAGAAAGCTAAGTGAAATTGAAAACTTTCAACAATAACAGGATTCTGTGTGTTTAATTCCAGGTCTCTAAAGATACACAGCTCTGTAGATTCCAACTCTTGGGTCCGATTCCAGTGCAAAATAAGTCAGGGACTCACAGAGTTTTAAATATCAGAGCCTTTGAGGCATCTTAGTTGGAGAATGTGGTTTTAGGGCTATTGCAATACTTATGTCATCCCCCTGGGTTCCTGAGCAGCTCATTTCAATAGCAAAAGGTGGTACGCTCAAATTAAAGCCAGCTAAAAAGTACTAGCAGAAAAAGATTTTAAAAGTTCTTTGCAAACTCTGAAGGAAGGAGGCTGAAGGAGCAGTAAATTAGAGACGTGGGTCTTGTAGGAAGAACTACTAATGGTAAGCTATTTACTAAAGATAGCCCTCTGTGGATCCCTCTCTTGCATATTAACAGCTCAAGGAATATTTGAAAAATAAAATTCAACAGAAAACAGATGCCATGCAAAGAGAAGACTAACTTTGCCATAAAGAGAAAACAACAACTGTAAGTATATCATAAATTACCACGCTGACATTTACTGCAGATAACCAGGGCATTAGAGATATTTCTAATGTCAACTAAATTACAACTTTCAAATAAAAATACACCAAGTGATAACTTATTTTTCTTTTCTTTATGTATAATTTGCTCAGATTCAACACTACTACTGTCACTTATAGACCTGATATTACTACAAAGGTCTGTGTTACTGGATGGTCATGTGTACACTCTGCAAAAGCTAACAGCCAACTAAGAAATTATCTCTGGTATCTAGTTTGAAGTGTTACCAAACCTTAAATTTTAGTTGTGGTAAACTGAAATGTATGCATCTGCTTTATATTTAGATGTTCTGATGAACATACTCCCCGTAAAAACAACCCAAATGAAACATGCCATCGTATTACAGAAACTTTTTTTTAATACTTCACATTTTACATTGACAGGTGTTGAACTGTACTACAAAAACATAAATAGGGATTTTTACAATTTAACCTATGGTTTCTGAAAGTCTGACAGGTATTATTTTGTACTGGTTTTAGGTAATGATTAACAAAGATCTCACTACTGCACTTCACAAACACACATCCCTGGCAATGAATAATACAGACTCCAATTTACTTCCATGGATATCAGTATCATCAGTATTTATGCAGTAGCTATCAGGTAAACAGGTTAAAATGTGTGATAAATATAACACCTCCTGGTCATTATGTAATCATCATCAATTGGTTAGTACAAAGTTCTAATTAAACGTTTACAATAAAAACACTGATGAAGTGAAAACAACAGATCCCAGGACACACAGAGAACAACCTGGCAACTAACCTTTACATGAGGTTTTGAAGTGCGCAAAACTATTGACTCAAAAGATGACTTAAATAGTACTTCACTGCCACTGCCCTCTTAACTTTAAATTAGACTTAGGCAGTTAAATTCCTTGATTTTGTTTAGCCAAGGGCATCATTCCCAACAGATTTGTGAATTGGAAGAGAACCAGATATATATGTTTTAAATAGCATCCATCCCAGCTTTCGATGGTATTTTTCCTCACAACTGCAATAGCTTTTAAATTCTCATCAACAGAAACGTAATAAATTGGGAGGATAAAATGCCTCCTAAATATTGTGAGGTTTTTAGATAGTAAAGGATAGGCATAAGAAGCAGATGAAAACACTGGAATGCAACCCGGTTAGGTCTTATCTATGCTATTTTGGATCCACAATTCCCAACACAGGCAGAATTCCACCAATGAGAGCATCATTGGAATGCATAGTTTAGCAAGATGAGACCAGTCTTTTCTACACTACTGCTTCATTTGGAAATTATGGATCTGAAAATTCTAGTACAGATGAGGCCTAAATGTCAAGGCAGAGTGGTTCTGAGAAGCCCAGTTAAAGAAAAAACAAAATTGAGATTTAAATGTTGTTAATATTTTCACTTGCCAAAGAATTATTGTAAGTCTTTATTTTTATTTATACTCAGTTTTGGTGGAACGTTATGAATTGTCAGTTCGCAACTACTTTTCAGTCAGGCAAAATAAATTTCTAATGGCCTTTCATAATTTGGAGCAATTGAGGGAAAAACTTTCTATTTGCTATCTAAATAAGCCCTATGTAAAAGATAGTTAAGTGATCTAAGCTCTGGATAGATATTGCTAAATTCTAACCTGGGAATTACTGAAACTTGTACTCAGTTAAGCAATTGATGGGCTTACAGCAATCCTTGCACAGTTTACTAGCTGCTGTTGGTTTGCTTACCTTCCAGAAGTACAGATCTTCAAATCTGCAATCTACTAATAGTTTTACAAAAGTGGGTGGAGTTTGGCCTGCAAAATGCAGATTTAGCTAGACAGGCTAATTCTGCATGCAGCTCCTACTGTAATCAATGGCAGATTCTGGCCATCAACAGATACTGTGGTGACAGATGTGCTAAATTATAGAAAAAACAGAAATAGATTATATTAAATTTACTCAAACTTTTCTTAGTGTTTCTGGACCCAATTCTGAGAGGATACTTTATAAACCTTTATCTTAGATGGAACAATCTGTGTTTGAGCTGCATTCTCAGTATTTTACTCAACAGGAATTGTTTCACATGTTTTAAATACCTTTCTAAATAATCAAATGCAAATTAAAAAATGAAGCAATCAGGGATATCTCTGTAATATTGACTACAAAGGGATATTACTTGTATATAACATATATCCTAGAATTTATCACCAAGTTCTCAAATCACGTTTATGAACATTTGCTCTCAATCACTCTGTTGTAGGTATTACAATTCGGATTTCAAAGATGGGTGCACTAAAACAGGATAAGCCGCCTACCTAAAGTCATATTACCAGACAATGAGAGAAGTGAGAACAGGACACACAAGTCTTAATTTCCAATCCTATGCTTTTGCCACATGACAAGCAAAACCAGTGGTCTATAAATCTAACACAGTGATCTACTGATGTAATCTTTTCATTGGAGATGGATCAAATCTTGATCCCATACATGACCCTGTAACTTTCAAAAGACAAGATCTGAGAACATGCATCAGAATGGATTACCTTGCAGCAGTCTACATAAGCATATAGATATAGAGGTATATAGATTTGTATTTTGTAATTACAACCAAGAATTGAAAAATACATTTACCCACTCACTGATAGCAAGAGTGATACTCTCTCTGATCAGGCTCAGAAAATTTCTGCAGAATTTAAGCATGCATTAAAAAATTTTTTCTAGTCCTTACAACGTAAGATAACCTTCCAAATGTGGACAAAGATAGTGTGAGGGGAAACTTGTTTCAAGCAAGGCCATTTTCTAGTGTTATCTTCCTAAGTCTACATGCAATCAGCTCCAGAGTCTCTACTACTGCTTATAATCTTACCAAATAACAGGAGAATTAAATTAAGAGTTAGCCCTGGTCTACGCTACAGAGTCGACCTAACTCTGTAAATGTCTACACTAAAATATAGTTCCCACTGATGAAAGTCGCCCACTACATTGACTTAACTCCAAGTAGTTAGGGTGACGTAGTGTCTGAGTAGACACTGCATTACTTACATCACCTGTTGGATGTCAGCCCCCTGCAGGGCTCCAGCTGTCAGTGCCCCACAATGCTTCATGCGATTAAATCATTGGATGTGCTCCTGGAGAGGATGCCCAGCTGACATAAGGACCATAGCATAGATGTGAAATGCTGCTTTAATTACTGCACTGGCTGCATGTCAACTTAAATCGGCTTAATTTTGTACTGTAGATATGCCCTTAGCCTGCTGCTCCTATGCAGAACTGTGGGAGGAAGTTAAATTGTCAAGAATCATGTCAATTTCATGCAGTTGCTTGGAAAGTCATCTAAGGCAGTGTTTCTGAACCTTTTTGATAGCAGGGACCAGCTTGCTGCCTTCCTACACTGTGTCAGGGAGATCTTGGGGATCGGTGCTGTCCACCGACCAATCACTGAGAAACACTGCTCTAAGGTATGAATATGGCTCTCCTTAACATAGCACATGAGTATAACAGCAGGAGGCTGGCCGAGGGGAGTGCTAGTGGAGATCTGAGAGAGGGGCACAGAAAACGTTTTGGAGACTGCTTCTCATTACTCTGCAGAAGCTAGCAGGTGCTAGATTAGGGATCCCCAAACTGTGTGGTGCGCCCCCCTCAGGGAGGAACATTCAGGGAGGTGTGGCAAGGCCAAGGCCAGCCCCCAGAGGGAAGCTGGGAAGGAGCACCACCCTGTGTTGTTCTGCCCCGAGCTCTGGATCCCATCACCCCCGCCCCCAGCCACAGCCCCTGGCCCCAGCACCTGGTTACAGCCCCTGACACCCAGCTGCTCAGCTCCCAGCCTGTGGCCTAGGCCCCCAGCCACCCCGGCCTGCCAGTTCACTCCCAGCCTTGGCCTCCGGCCCTGACTATGGCCCTGTTCCCAGCTGCAGCTGCGCAGGACAAAGACAGGGGTGGGGGGCACAATGTAAAAAGTTTGGGGACCCTGCTCTGGACAGTACAAAAGAGAAAGAAATGAGTCTATGAGTCTATGAGTCTATGAAATCTTTCCCTCTTCAAGCAGCAGAGAACTATGTGGAGATTAATTCACCAGACACCTAATAGAGCGCACAGCCTGCGACAGAATCCCATCTTTCTTCTATTTTTTCAATTGCAGTACTTGGACAGAGGTGTGCAGCTCACCAGAGCACTGCCTTGGAATTCACCAGTACTTGCTCTCTTTTGCATATACCCCTGACTTGTCTCTGGGCAGCAGGCATCTGGCAAGTTTTTCAAATCCAAATTAAAATCATAAATAAAAGATATGAGAACTGGGGTCAAAGAGTGAATTTGGTGGCCTTGTCTGTTCTGGACTACCTATCTGAGCACCAGTTTCAAGACTAGTTATACATCATTCAGACAATGCAAAACGAAGTTATAATTATCTACACTATGACTACTAAAGAAGAAATCTGTTCTGAGATAGACAAACAAAACCAGGCACATTGTAGACACAAAACCATCATTCTGTGCTTTCAAAGTACAGTTCTACTATGAAAAAGGGTTATTTAAAAGTGACATCCTGAAGGTCAATATTTTATGTCTCAGTGACTCCGGAGCAGATTTGTTCAAAGCATTTTTTTCTAAACAAGTTACACTGCAAACTATACCTAAGATCAAAGTCACCCATCTACAACAGTAACAAAGATTGTGCAGGTTAAGTGTGGCTGCAAAGGTGTAAATAATTCTCTTTAGTGGGGCTGGACAGGTAACTGGCCTTGCAATTTCAACACAGGCCCCAGGCCTATAAATTGCTCCATGCAGGTGTACCTCCTCTGCGCCCACATAGAATTCCATTAACTTCTATGGGGAATCCATTCATGCAGATCAACGTGCAGGATCAGGACTCTGGTTAGCAATTCTGTTGAAACATTAGATGCAACAGAAGCCAGCTCATTCTCCAAAGCTCTGCTGATTCTGCAGTGGTAATTTGGGGGGTGAGGGGGTAGGAATAAAAATCAAACCTTACTTTTGTGTCACTAACATGAAGAGATAATATCTTATTCAACAGATCTGCTGCATTTGTGTATTCATGTTATTTTTATCCGATCACTTTTCTGGTTAGAACCTCACATTTCATTAGAGATCCACATGGAGCAATGTATTAGTTAGATATTGAATGAATTTACTAATTATTTTTAGAGGACACAAGCTCTGACCATACAGGGCTTGGCTAGCCAAGAGATGGAAACCACACCCACAGATCTGTCAAAATAGATTCACAGGAAGAGGGCACCATGCTGCTGTCCTAAGAAACTTGCAAAGATTTCCCACTTGAATATATAGATCTTTGAAAAAAGTAGGATCTGGCACTTAAATTCTTTTGTTTTTTAAATACCCATCCCCACAATTATTCGATATATATCAGTGTGACATCTCCCAAAGAAGGAGAAGTTAATGGAGTCAAGTTCTTGCAATGTAACAACAGCCAGTTGCCAACTAGATCACAACAATCAAGATAAAGCATTTAATGACTAATAGACTAAAAAAGTAAAAGCGGCCTATTATAACTTAAAATAATTTCAAATATTTATTCTGATTACCAAATGCCTTCTAACTGAGCAAGCCATAGAAAGCAACAGACTAACACCCTCTTTCAAATCTGTAAGGGCTCAGCAGCAGTTACCAAATTAACACATCAGTAAAAACCCCTTTTTTGCCCAAAATAAAAGGCTATCACTTTGAAAATATCCAGAGATCAGCTCAGTGGAGTAAAGTGATGACATTTATACACAGTTTGAGAAAACATAATCATATTTTAGATCTAGATTTAATACATTTCCTGTGCATGCATCATTCATGTAAGTGTTAGACAAATTCTAGTTGTGGGACCAAATTATACTCTCATGCTGTCTCCCTGAAGGCAATAAGGGTGAACAGATGAAAGAACGTGCAGAATGTGAACACAATGGAATCACAGAATTGCCACTGAGGGCATGATTTGGCCTGCAGACTCTTTATTACAGGCGATGCATGAAGAAAAAGCACAATTTTCCCTGAGATTGAGTAGGCACAGCTGGGAATGAGAAAAATCCATGCTTTTACTTTAAATTTAGGAAATGTGGTAAGGAAGCTATTGAGAAATAATAAGAGCAGAACCCCATGATGCCAATTTCAGGGCTTGAAACAGTGACCAGACTTCAACCAGCCAGAAAGCTAAACCTACATCCAGAGGTTGCTATGAAAGATTGGAGGCAGGGGAGAGGAAGCCAGTAAGGTCCAGGGCAAATGTTCAGCAAAGAAAGCTAGATCCCACCCCCAGCTACTAGGAAAGAGAAAGGTCTTTGGTTTCATGGTAGGATGCTGTCCATACTACACATTAGCATCTGGCTAGCAGATATTTGAAAAGTTTGTAGCTCCCCTCCCACTCAACTCAACCCAACCCTCTGTATGCTGGAAGGCAGAAAGTTATAACCCTCCGCCCCTGGCCCCCACACAATCAAAGAGCCTGTTGAGGTCCTGTTTGCTGCTGTACAAGGTTGGCACTGCCAGTGGGGATGTGGCAGAAGGGTCTTCATTACTCTCCTGTCCCACAGCCTCCTTTTTCAGTCCTCATCTCCAAAAAGCTTCTGTCTTACTTAGTTTCAGCTCACAACTTTGCCATACAGCAGAAATGAAGTGACATAATTCTTGTCAATTTCACAGCTGCCACAAGGTGCTGACTATAGGCTCTGAAACTGACCCTTGGCAATATCACTCTCTGACTGCTTGGAAAAAGTCATATTGTAATTGTCTGTTTGTGGATGCAAAAACAGCACTACTTTAATTTATGTTAGTTGTCTTTGTAATCAAAAGTACTAAAATATGTTTTATTTAAAGTTCAGATTCAGCACCATCAATTTTTAATGAGGATTTTTCAAGCCCTGTCATTTTTAATGTCACTTTTTATTTTTGTTTTGTTCTTTTAAAGATCTTCACTTTAGAAAGGGAGATGGGATTGTATGGCTCTGGGAACCTTCCCCTCTGGTTATCTGAATTACTCTAGTCCAAGACAGCTGTTATTAAGAGTGGATGCCATCTGCTTGGTGGCCTCTGGAAGGATTTGATGGTCTCTGATCTAGATTTCATTAGACAAGTGTCCATCTCACAAAGCACCATAAAAATTAGTAATTTCAGCAGAGGACAAGAACAAATTGGACGCAGAAAATAAATGACCCTTTCACTCTTAGTTAAGGTTCCTTTAGGTCAGGACTGAGTTATGTTGGTGAAGCTGCATTGCTATTACCTGCGCTCTCTAGTCTGTGGACAAACAGCTCTTGAGTCTGATGTCCTCTGTCAAATCATTATTTTTCACAAGCACTAAATTTAAAAACACAGAAAGAGAGAGCGAGCGAGCCAGCCAGCCAGCCAGACAGAGAAGGTGTGTGTGTCCACATCTGACTTTTGTACCAAAGGAGGAAGAGAGAATTCCAGATCCAAGCTGAAGATTCAAGACCTTAAGACCAATTTGTAAGAGTCACCGGAGCGCTTACATCAGTAATTGCATTGGTACATAAAGAAATCTCAGTCTCAGAAACAGACTGACAATTTTAAACATTGACAAAGTAAATTTGTACACAATCTAGATTAGTTAACTTTTACATCAAGCATGCAAATTAGAGATTATAACGCTCTTATTTCTCTCTTCAATGTACTTAGTCTGGAATAATCAAAATGTTTTAGTCTGTATTGAGTCATCCACAAATCTATTGTGTGCACACATGTACCTTGACATGCATAACACTCACTCTGCACAGAACACAAACTGGATTAAGGACCCCAATATGTAATAATGACTCAAACAGGAAAGAACAAACCAAAGTAGTTTCTGACAAACTAAATTTAAATATCTTTAGCCCTATTACTGGTATCTTAATTCGAAAAAAGTGTTAAAGCATCATTGAGAGTTTGATTAGGAAGCAAAATTTCAGAATTCAGGCTGTCACTTCATCCTTTGCATAACAACTGTGATGAGCTATCTGCAAAATCTAGAAAATTGAAACAGAAGACTCATTAAAGAAATACAAGGATCTGGGGGTCACAAAGGCCTCAAGTGGCACTCATTCCTGTCTATGTATTGCAGCCATCTCAAATCAGCAGCTTAAGTCTCGCATGGAAATTACCACACTGCGGTTTTATAGGCAAATCAGGGTGGGCAAGGGTAAAAAAGAGTGGGTTGCGTTTTTAAAACGTAAGTCAGACCCTGCATTACATCTCTGGACTGGAGTGAGGAGAGAAGGGGGAAACAATTCTGTTTCCTATTCCAGTCTAGGAACGTTCTGATGTTGAAACCCAGAGGCAGGGAGGCTGGGATTTAAAGACTCAGCAGAAGTTCCCGATTTCTCTTCCAGAATCCCGCTCCCACCGCACAGCCAGCCCCGCAGGAAGAGGGCCAGACGTGCAGCACAGAGAGGAGGGCGCGGGGGAGGGGAAGAGAAGCGGGCTGGGGGGGCGCACACACACAAAAAGGGGAGCGTGGGGGACGACGGAAGAGGCTCGTGTGGTGTGCGGGTGAGACGGGCAGCCAGGTCGGGACGGAGACGTGGGGCAGGACGGGGGGCTCGGGCCAGTGCGGGAAGGGGGCGGACACGCTCTCCCGGGGCCCGCCATCCCGGCTCTCTGCCCCGGGGGGTCGTGAGGAGCCCGCCTGAGGGCCGCGACCCTGACTCCCCGGCCCGGCCCCGCGGCATGAGAGGGGGCTTCCTCCGCTCCCCGCGCCCGCCGCCGGCGGCGCAGGAGAACCCGGGGCCCGCTCCCCTCTCGCCCTTCCCCGGGGTCGGCTACAGCCAGAGCCCCGGGCCGCGCGGCGCCCTGCCGGCTCTCACCCATCTGCTCCCGCAAGCCTTTCAGCGACGAGCCGCCGCCCTCCGCCATCTTCAGCCCGGGGAAGGACTGAGGGGGGGAGGGGGGCGAAGCCGCCTCTGCCGGCCGGGCAGCGCCTGAGAGCGGGAGGCGCAGTGCGCAGGCTCCGGGCCACGCGCGCCCCGCAGCAGCGCCGCCGCGAGGGAGGGGAACGGCGCCCGCCGCCGGCTCCTTAGCCCCGCCCCTTGCGCCCCGCCCCCCTCATTGCCTCAGGCTCGGCGCGCCTCAGCCTTCTTCGCCGCCCGTCCCGCCTCAGCCCTTCGCCGCCCTGCCCCCGCCCCCGCCCCCTCCTTCTCGTCCTCCCCTCGCTCCCTGCAGCCCCCTCGTCCTGAGCCTTTCCTCATCCCCTCCCCCCTCAGCCCCCCACCGCGCCCTTCCCCCAGCCGCAGGACGGACACACGTCCCTCCCCCCAGCCCCGCGCTTCGCCCCGGCTCTTTGCCCCCAGCGCGGTCCCTGGGCTGCGAGGACAGTCGGTGGCCGGCTCCCCAGACGGGCTGGAGAACATCCCACGGGGGATGTGGTGCCCGGCCCCCGGGGGTCGGAGCCCGGCGCGCGGCGCGCTGGCCCCTGCCCTTGGGCAGGCTCGACGACTCCGTCCTGTGGTGCAAGGGGAGCCCCTCGGGCAACCGCTGGAGTCCAGCCGCTGGGGCGGGAGGAGACGCGCCAGCGCCCGCGAGGCTCGTGGTAGCACCATCGCGCCGGCGCTTTGCTCGGCCCTGCCACCGGTGACACGCTAGCAGTGAGTTCCGCTGCCCCTGGGGGGCGGGCTGAGCCGGTGGGGAGAAGGCGGGGCCCTGGCACACAGCTACTGGCTGGCTTTAACAGTCAGGGGGAAGCACAAGGTGGGTAACAGAGCCACGCAACTTTGGACACACAAGTGTCTTACTGTGGGCCTGGTCCTGAAAGATGCTGAGAGCCCCCACGCCCCGGTAAACTCACCACTCAGGTTCAGTCCCCACAGAGGCAGCAGTGCCTCCATGGGCAGAATCCATGCTCCGTTCAAGGGCAGCAGTAATTCGAAATATAGGCAGCCATGTTGGTTAGTTTCTGTTTCCCTAAAACGGGGGGAAATTAATGTCAAATGAAGAACTAAACAATGAAAAAAAAATATTAAAAAAAGAGATTATACCTTTGATAATGTTACGCAGGTTTAACCATACTAAGGAACAAGCCACATCAAAAGCTTTTTGCAAATCAGTCATGTCTGCCATCTGCACATGACAAGCCTCAAGGTTTGGAACAGCTTCATTAACAAATTCAAAGAGCTGTAGATGTGCCCCTATTAGGTCTAAAACTGAATTGTTCATTAATGAAGAGTCTATTTAAATTCTGAAGTCCTTGCATGGGAACATCTTTAAATATTTGTATCAAAGATGATAATTTATGGCAATTGGATTATTCTCATTATTAATTATGATAAATTATCAGTATTAGAAGCCAATAATCTATCCAAGTAGACATCCTCCAGGTAGCCTGGACCATTTATCTATTACACTTGTTTTCCACAAATCTAGTTTTTCATCAGTGAAACTAAAACAAAACAAATATGCAACAGGATAATTTTTAGACAATGGGCCAACATTTTGCTCTCAGTTTACATTGGTGTAAATCTAGAGAAACTCAATGGAGTTACACTGGTATATCTAAGAGCAGAATTAGCTCAAGACTATAGAATACTTAGCCATCTGAAAAAGCTAGTTTGAACTGGTAGCTGTTGGTACTTAATGTATCTGTAGCCAAGTTAAGCACTGGGTATTATTGCTTATTGCCAGAAACAGGTTACTGGATTTGATTGACCAGTGATCTAAAATGTATGTATATCTGATTTGATCAAACATTCTGCATTACTGAAATATAGGTTGATTGGACGGTAACTCTGAGCTGAAAAGAAATCAACAGCCACAGATGTAGTCAGTATTTAGAAACATTAAAATATCCAGAATAAATTAAAAATATATAGTGGGAAATTAGCACAAATGTGGTTTAGTATGAGTTCTCCAAATTTGCCAGTCCAGCCTGAGGGTATAAATCCTACTAGCAGAATGAGATGGAAAAAGCAAAGCATCACTCTCCCTGTCAAAGATGATGGCAGGCAGACTCTGCTCATTCCTAACATTTTACTGTCTTTTAGAACAGCCTAGGTCAGACTGGGTATCAGATCTCTGCCCATCCAGGGACTGAGAGCCTGGTATTGCGAACTGAACCATAGTCCTGTGGCAGCACAGAATACTGCCACCATAGTACCTAGTGACAGCTTTATGGTTTGGGGCTCTCTAAACAAGAACATAGCCTAAATCTGCTGGAAGCAGATATCAGATCATGACTTGCTGCCTAGTCTGGTGCTTTTGCAGGAGGGGATGGTCTGAAGGGTGGTGTTGCTGCCAGTGTCTGCCCATGAGTTGCATCGTTTCCTTGGGATACCTGGCCAACAAAATAGGGAAGCCACAGGAGCCTGATTGCTTTGGGATTAAGACTAAAAACATAGTTACTTACCAGTAACTGTTGTTCTTCGAGATGTGTTGCTCATATCCATTCCACTTAGGTGTGTGCGCACCCTCGAGCACGGCTCTTCGGAGAACTTTTCTAGCAGCCCCTGCAGGGGCCGGTCCCAGTGCCCCCTGGAGTGCCGCCCTCATATGGCGGTACATATAGCGCCGCCAGCCCCTCCTCTCCTCAGTCCCTTCTTTCTGCCTACTCCGACAGCGGGGACGGAGGGTGGGTGTGGAACGGATATGAGCAACACATCTCGAAGAACAACAGTTACTGGTAAGTAACTATGTTTTCTTACTTCGAGTGATTGCTCATATGCATTCCACTTAGGTGATTAACGAGCCTTACCTGGAGGCGGGTAGGAGTTAACGGCGGGCTGCCCTCAGCACGGCCCTGCCCACGTGCGCATTGTCCCTGGCCTGCTGGACGACGGCATAGTGCGCGGCGAAGGTGTGTGCGGAAGACCAGGTGGCAGCCCTGCAGATGTCTTCCAGGGGAACCCTCTCTAGGAAGGCCGCCGATGCGGCCTGGGCCCTTGTTGAGTGCGCCGTCACTGGTCCAGGAAGCTGGACGCCCGCACGCTCATAGCAGAGCCGGATGCAGGCGGTGATCCACTTGGCGATGCACTGTGTGGACACCGGGGAGCCTCTCATCCTTTCTGCCACTGCGATGAAGAGCTGCGTGGTCCTTCGGAACAGCCTCGTCCTGTCCAGATAGAACGCCAGCACCCTCCTCACGTCGAGGGTGTGTAGTCTCCTCTCATCCTCGGACCTGTGCGGTTTAGGAAAAAACACGGGGAGGAAAATATCTTGCTTACAATGGAACCGGGAAACTACCTTAGGCAGGAACACTGGGTGAGGCCTAAGCTGAACCTTATCCCGGAAGAACACGGTATAAGGGGGCTCTGAGGTCAAGGCTCTTAGCTCAGAGACCCTCCTAGCTGAGGCAATGGCCACGAGAAAGGCCACCTTCCAGGACAGGACCAGCAGGGGGCAGGTGGCCAAGGGCTCAAAGGGGGGCCCCATCAGTCTGTCGAGGACCAGGTTCAGATCCCAGGGAGGCACTGGGTCACGGACCTGCGGGTACAGCCTCTCGACCCCCCTGAGGAACCTCACCGACATGGGGTGGGAGAACAGGGACCGCCCCTCCATCGGCTGGTGGAACGCTGAGATGGCTGCTAGGTGCTCCCTGAGGGAGGCTAGCGCTAACCCCTGTAG
This sequence comes from Mesoclemmys tuberculata, assembly GCA_007922155.1. Taxonomy (NCBI): domain Eukaryota; kingdom Metazoa; phylum Chordata; order Testudines; family Chelidae; genus Mesoclemmys; species Mesoclemmys tuberculata. The sequence continues at coordinate 4,908,133 of ML675622.1, forward strand.
CCTAAGCTGCAGCAAGTAGTCAAGAACCGCCTGCATGGGGGACGTATCGGGGGTTATGCCCCGCGACTCCGCCCAGCAGGTGAACCTCCTCCACTTGGCCCTGTAGGCGATCTGTGTGGAGGGCCTCCTGCTTCCCAACAGCACGCGCTGGACCTGCTCTGAGCAGGTTCTCTCCTCCTCCGTCAGCCAGAGAGCCTCCAGGCTGTGAGGTGCAAGGAGTCCAGGTTGGGATGCAGCAGGCGACCGTGGTCCTGGGAGAGCAGGTCCGGTCTCCTCGGGAGCTCGATCGGGGGAGCGACCGACAGGTCCTGAAGCAGGCAAAACCAGTATTGCCTCGGCCACGCTGGGGCGATCAGGATCACATCCGCTCTGTCCCTTTTGATTTTCAAGAGGACCCTGGGCAAGAGCGGGAAGGGGGGGAACGCGTATAGGAGAGTCCCCGCCCATTCGATTAGGAACACGTCTGAAAGGGAGCCCGACTTGCGACCCCTGAGCGAACAGAACCTCGGGCACCTCATGTTCCAAGCTGACGCGAACAGGTCCAGACGGGGAACACCCCACACGCGGAAAATTCTGTCCGCCACCTCCGGGTGGAGCGACCAGTCGTGTTGGGGGAGAAACGACCTGCTGAGGCGGTCCGCCTCGTCGTTTCTGCACCCCGGGAGGTGAGAGGCGGTTAAACAAAAGTTGTACCTCACTGCTAAGTCCCCAAGTCGAAGCGCCTCCTGGCACAGCACCGAGGAGCACGCCCCCCCTTGTTTGTTGATATAGTACATCGCAGTGGTATTGTCTGTTAACACCACACCATTCTCCCCAATAAAGTGTGGCGAAACACTTCGCATGCCAGTCTGACTGCCCTCAGTTCCTTGACATTGATATGGAGGGCAGCCTCTCCCTGGGACCAGTGTCCCTGCGTGGTCAGACCACCGGTGATATGGGCCCCCCACCCCAGGTCTGATGCATCCGTGATCAGAGTGACCGAGGGGGTGGGTGCCCTGAAGGGAATCCCTTCCAACACAGTCCTGGGGTTCACCCACCAGTTCAGTGACCCCAATACCGTAGGGGGCACCGTTACCACCTTGTTCAGAGCATGCCTGCTGGGCATGTACACCTTGGACAGCCAACCCTGGTGGGGCCTGAGCCTGAGGTGGGCAAACCTCACCACATAGGTGCACGAGGCCATGTGGCCTAACAGCTGCAGGCACTGCCTGGCTGTTGTCGTGGGGCACCTCTGAAGTTGCAATATTATCATCGTCATGGCCTCGAACCTCGAGCATGGGAGGGAGGCTTTGGCCCGCACCGAGTCTAGGTGGGCCCCTATGAAGTCTATGCGCTGCACCGGACACAGCGTTGACTTCTGCTCGTTTATGGGCAGCCCCAGGGCATGGCAAGTGGTCTGGACGAGGGAGACTGCCTCGCGCACCTGCGACTTGGTCCTGCCCCTTATCAGCCAGTCGTCCAGGTAAGGAAATATTTGGACCCCCCTGCGCCTCAGGAAGGCCGCCACCACTGCCATGCACTTCGTGAACTGTCTGGGGGAAGAGGACAGGCCAAAGGGCAAGGCCGTAAACTGGTAGTGGGCACCAGCTACTGTAAACCTTAGGAACCGCCTGTGGGCAGGAAGGATGGAGACATGAAAGTACACATCCTTCAGGTCGAGGGCGGTGAACCAGTCCCCTGGGTTCAATACGGGAATGATGGACGCTAGGGACGCCATGCGGAACTTCAGCTTTCTTATGAACCTGTTGAGCCTGAGGCCTCCCTTGGCCTTGGGGACGAGGAAGTACCTCGAGTAGAACCCCTTCCCCATCTCTAGCGACGGAACCACTTCTATGGCTCCTTTGACTAGGAGGGTTTGAACCTCCTGACGGAGTAATTGCTCGTGAGAGGGGTCCCTAAAGAGGGACGGGGGGGGGTGGGGAATGGGGAGGGGAGGCCAATAGCTGAAGGGCGTAGCCCCAGCGCACAGTGCTGAGGACCCAGCGGTCCGATGTTATTTCCCGCCACAGGCCGAGGTAAGGCCTTAGCCTGTCCCGGAACGGCGGGGAGTAACCCAGGGAACATAAGACGGTGCCACCCTCGGGCGCACCGTCAAAACTGTCTCTTGCCCTTAGAGGGTCCTTTGAAAGAGGAAGTGGACGACGCCTGGCAATCGCGCAATCCAGAGCCCCTATTCCTATCCCTGCCCCTTGCAGGGGGAGGAAAGGCCTAGGCGGTGGCCTAGTTTGCTGCCGCTGCCGCTGCGGCAGCTGCTGGCGGCTTTGCAACCTTGCCGCCTGGGGCGTGTATAGGCCCAAGGAGCGCAGCGTCGCCCTTGAGTCCTTCAGAGCATGCAGTTTCTCATCCATCCTCTCCGAAAAGAGGGCGGCTCCATCAAACGGCAGATCTTGGATGGAGTGCTGCACCTCCTGTGACAGGTCCGTGGATTGCAGCCACGCTGCCCGCCGCATGGCGACGGCGGAGGCCATTGCCCTGCTGGCCGTGTCCGCAGCGTGTGACGCAGTTTGCAAGGCTGCACTAGCCACAGTCAACCCCTCCTCCAGGACTATAGCAAAGTCTGCGGCCTGGTCCGGAGGCAGGGACTCTGTAAACCTTTTCAGAGAGTCCCACAAGTTCAGGTTATACCTGCCCAGGAGAGCCTGATGATTGGCTACCCTGAATTGGAGCGCCCCTGTGGAGTAGACCTTCCTGCCAAAAAGGTCTAACTTCCTGCCCTCCTTGTTTTTAGGAGAAGCGCTCTGAGCACCCTGCCTGTCCTTCTGATTGGCAGCATCAACCACCAAAGTACCTGTGGCAGGGTGCGCATAGAAGTATTCGTGCCCCTCGGCTGGCACGTAATACTTCCTCTCGGTGCCCTTGGACGTGGGGGCAACCGAGGCAGGGGTCTGCCAGACTGTTTTAGCCAGGCGCAGGACCCTTTCGTGGACGGGGAGGGCTACCCTTGACGGTCCTTGCATCCCCACATGCCCGAAGAGGGGGTCCACCTCTTCCTCCAGAACCTTGACCTCTAGACCAAGGTTCGAGGCCACCCGCTTCAGGAGCTCCTGGTGGGCCCTGAAGTCAATGAGCGGGGCCCCTTGGTCCCTTACAGCTGCCTCATCTGGAGACGACGAGTAAGATGGGTGGCGGGGTCCAGTAGAGGGGCCCTCCCTAGGGTCCTCCTGTTCCTCCTCCCCAGAGGAGTGGTCACCCTCCTGCACCGAAGGTGCCTGCTGTACATGGGTGACAGAGGCAGGGGCCGACATAGTTCCCTGCCCCATCTGAGCTGCCCACTGGGCCCACATTGGCCACTGCCAGGGAGCCTGGGGCCAACTCAGGGGCGGCACTGGTGCCGAGGGCAATGCCGGTGCCGCAGCAGTCGATGTCGGTACCGGGAATAGCGCCGGCTGCGGTGCCAGCTGCGGTGCCGGTGCCGGCTGCGGTGCCGGTGACAGTACCTGTTCCTGGCGACGGGTCCGGGATCCCAAGCCAGGAGAGCGACGGTGACGATGACGCTGGGAGGAAACGCTCCGGGACTCGCTGTGCGACGACCCCGAGGAGCGACGTCGTCTACGGTGCCGATGGGGCGACGCCGAGGACAAGGAAGACCAGTACCGAGTGAGGGACGACTTGCGCTGCCTCTTCCGCGGTGCTGGGGAGCGGTGCCGAGAGCGCCGTCTCGGTGCTGAGCTGGAACTCGTCGAGGAGGACCAGTGCCGTGACCTGGAACGGTGCCGGGACCTGGAACGGTGCCGCGACGCATCGTCCGAGGACGAGGAGGGAGAGGAGCCTCCGAGCTTGACTCTCCTGCGTCGGGTGGTGGGCGGCCGATCCTCCGGTGCCGGGGCCGCCCACCCTCCGGGGACACCCAGTGCGGGTTTGCCCCGGGAAACAGGCCCTGACTCTCTCCGACGAGAGAGTGCCGGAGATGTGGGCAAAGCCAACAAGGCCTGTGCCGCCTCGAACGCCTCCGGCGTTGAAGGGTCCTGAGCAGGGGGTCTCCCACTACCAGGAGTCGGTGGGACCTCCCTGTACGGTGCCGGTGGCGGTGCCGAAGCTAGAGCAGGAGCCGGCGGCACGTCGGAGAGCAACAGCACCTCTGAACTCGACCCCGGCCGCTCCTGCGGTGTGGGGGAGTGTTGTAAGCACGGGCGGCGCTTCTTCCTTTTCGGCACCGTGGCCCCCGGTGCCGGGGGTGTGCTCCACACCGAGGACACACGGCGCTGGAGTGGTCCGCGACGGCTCGGACGCCAGGCTTAGCGCGGACTCCATTAAGAAAGCCTTAAGCCTCACTTCCCTCTCTTTCTGAGTCTGAGGCTTAAAGCACTTACAAATACTGCACCTATCTCTGCGGTGCTGTTCCCCCAGACACCTCAAGCAACGGTTGTGGGGGTCGCTAGCGGAGAAAACCTTCCCGCAGCTAGCACATGGCTTGAAGCCGGGCGAGCCCGGCATGGCTGGGTTGCCCCGAGCCCGAAGGCTTCCTAAACTAACTAAAACCCTTAGCTAACTGTAAACTAACTAAGTTCAAGGTGAACTACTAACTAACTACTCACTTTTTAGGAGCAAGAAAAAACCTGATGAAGAGCAGGGGTTGTTCTCAACCGGCCATCACGGGCGGAAAGAAGGAACTGAGGAGGGGAGGGGCCGGCAGCGCTATATGCACCGCCATATGAGGGCGGCACTCCAGGAGGCGCTGGGACCGGCCCCTGCAGAGGCTGCTAGAAAAGTTCTCCGAAGAGCCGTGCACGAGGGCGCGCACACACCTAAGTGGAATGCATATGAGCAATCACTCGAAGTAAGAACTCTATCCTACCAGGCTGGTCAAGTAATGTGAAAATGACACTGCACTCAGTAGAATTGTCTGCTCATAGGCTTGATTTTGCAACCCATACTCACATTTGTGGGCACCTTACTCATACATGACTAGTATATAAGAGAAATAAGAACATAGGAACAGCCATTTTGGGTCAGATCAATGGTCCATATTTCTGGTCCAAGCCCGGTACCCTCTCTTCCGACAATGGCCAATGCCAGGTGCTTCAGAACGAATGAGTAGAACAGGTAATCATCAAGTGATCCATTTCCAGCCTCTGGCAAACAGCAATACCTGCCTATCCTGGTTAATAGCCATTGATGGACTTATCCTCCATGAACTTATCTAGTTTTTTTTGGCTCCCGTTATAGACTTGGCCTTCACAGCATCCTCTGGCAAGGAATTCCACAGGTTGAGCATGTGTAGTGTGAAGAAATACTTTCTTTTGTTTGTTTTAAACCTGCTGCCTGTTAATTTCATTTGGTGACCGCTCGTTTTTGTGTTATGAGAAAGAGTAAATAACACTTCCTTATTTACTTTCTCCCCACCAGTCATGATTTTATAGACCTCTATCATATCCCCCCTTAGTTGTCTCTTTTCCAAAATGAAAAGTCCCAGTCTTATTAATCTCTCCTCATATGGAAACTTTTCCATCCTCCTAACCATTTTAGTTGTCCTTTTCTGTACCTTTTCCAATTCCAATATATCTTTTTGAGATGGGGTGACCAGATCTGCACTCAGTATTCAAGATGTTGGCATACCATGGATTGATCAAGAGGCAATCTGATATTTTCTGCCTTATTATCTATCCTTTTCCTAACAATTCCTAATATTCTGTTAGCTTTTTTGACTGCTGCTGCACATTGAGTGGATGTTTTCAAAGAACCATCCACAATGACTCCAAGATCTTTCTTGAGTGGTAACTGCTAATTTAGATCCAATCATCTTTTATGTATAGTTGGGATTATGTTTTCCAATGTGTATTACTTCACCAATGTGCATTACAGGACCACAGCTCCATTGACCTCAGTGTGCCTACACATGTGAGTAAGTGCACACCAACAGCTGTAATGTTGTACAATCTAGTCCCATATGTTTAGCACTGCTGTTTGTTCATGGTTCCAAATGAAGATCTAGGTATGAATGAGGAAGTGAAGCCGTTCTGGAGAAGTTTACTCAGGGCAGGTCTACATTTAAAACGCTGCATTGGCACCACTGCATGAATGTAGCTGTGCCACTGTAGCACTTAATGAAGACGCTTCTATGCCAGTGGAAGATCTTCTCCCATCTGCGTAGTTAATCCACCTTCCTGAGAGACGACACAAGAAGCTCTCCTGTCAACATAGCACTGTCTACACGGGTGGTTTTATACATGCCAGAGTGACATAGTTATACCGATATAGGTCTGTAGTGTAGACCTGACCTCAGTAGCTTGGCTTAATAGAATTGGCTTAGTTCTCTTACAATATCACTATTGTACAGTAGTCAGGATTCTTTGCTGCTTGTTTGTTGTTTTGCTGCCTCCTTGCATGTTTATTTCTCTGCTGGCATAATTTCTGCACAACTTGCATCTGGGTTGTTACTAATCGGGAAGAATTATATTATAGCAAAGTCCTCATTAAATGATAGGTTCTGAAGTTTTAGTGCAAGAAATCTACCTCTGAAATCAGTAAGGCTCGAAATCAGTGGGAGGTTTGCCTGCTTGAGAGCTACTGGGTTAAGCCATAAATTGGAGGAGTTGAGGAGAAGCAGTAATTAAATCATGCAGCATTTCAGAGGTGCAAATAGAAAACTTAGAACTATTGTACAACAAATAGGTTCCATTTTAGCTTGGGGATTCTGACTACAGATTTGCCTTTTTTTGTTGTTCTTTGTTATTGTTGCTTTCACTCTCTTGTCTGTGTATGTAAAATTACACTCATCTGTTTTTTTTGTTTCACGTGTTTCCTCTTGATTTTATACAGTGCCATCTAGAATTTGTTTTCTTTTAAATAACATAGGTAATTTAACAGGGCGAGAGAACAGAACATTACTGAATTCCCAAAGATAATTTGGTGTTTAGAATATGTAATAATAATACTTTACATTTATATATTGCTTGCAATTTGAAGATCTAAGTGCACTTTACAAACATTAAGGAATTAAATCTCACTGTGAGATATGCAAGTGCATTACCTTCATCTTCAGATGAGAAAACTGAGTCACAGAGAGATTAAAGACGCTACTTGACAAAGTCACCCAAAAAATACATAATGACAAACAGAACCAAGTACGCTGACTCCCTGTCTGGGGTTCTTATATTTTTTCCATCTTCCCTGCCCTCATAGAGATTGTAGAAGATTTCCAAAATGTTTCTGTGTGAGTTTTATATAATATCACAATGGGTAACTAAAATGGTGAGACTATATTGTGATTTAATCTAAATGTCTTCATGTCTTTGCATGTCCTCTGAGTAACATGCCACTTTGAGGGTGTTTTTTCATATGTCTACTGAATGTTCACAACGTATATTCACTGTACATTTGAAATGTGATTATTAGGCCAAATGCTACTGTCCTCTGAGTGATGAAAATTCTTGTTAGGCATTATGCAATAAAAGAGAGAAAATGTCACTATATTCATTTTTGCCTTCAAGGAAAACATCCCAAGAAGAACAACTGTGTTGTAAGAAACTCTTGCAAATTAGAGAACATGGCAGGGGCATCCAAGAAGTTTTCATGTTTCCTTTCAATACGCTTAACACATCTAGAGCTTCATCCCACCTTATAAAACAGTTCTTGCGGTTTTTCACATCTATTCTTTTGCATGCACGTCAGATTTGAAGGAACAAATTGCATGCATGGATATAAACTGGGGAATTACATCTAACTTAGTTTGCACATACAGATCAGAGTTTTTGAATATACAAAAACTAAGTTGTTTAATATTGTGGGCACAGTTTGAGAGCCTGATTTTTCTTTTAGGTACCACAATCCAGTTTTTATGAAAAAGGAAAAATATCAGATGAAAACCTATCGATGCAAGTGTTGCATACATTGTACGTATGACATGTCAGAATGCAATTCACAGGTGAACAACTTCACTCCTATTCCATACTGCCTGCTATGCAGGGAATGAATGCCTCCCAATTCAAGTTAACTAGGACATCACAAAAGTCTGCATCCACATGTGTGCTTTTCCCAGTGCATGCTGTCTTGTGTATCTTTCTTTTAGACTAAGCTCTTTGAAGCAGGGATTGCAATTTTGTGTGTGTTGTACACAGAACAAATTGTTGGGGCTAAAACAATAGTTGAGGTAACAAGGCCAAATTTGCAAAACTGGTTGCTAAACTTCATATGTAAATCCAGCATCTGTGCATGCAAATTGGAAATGTTATGCTTAAGTGCCCCCATCAAATTCCTATTTATATTGGATTGCAAATTTATTATTTACATTTTCATGGTGCCCAGGTGCCCCAGTCATGGACCAGGATCCCTTGTGCTGGGCACTATACATACACAGAACAAAAAGATGGTCCCTTTGTTACCAGAAGATTTTAGGGAAGCCAATTTGTTATTACTGAGAGAATTTAGAATAAGATGTTACCCCTAAAACCTGCTGGTGTGGCAGTCCGCTCTACTGGAATTTCCAGGGAGACAATCCTCTCTTGAAGGGACATGGATACAACCCTCCGAACAAGATAGTCTACATAAGCTGTGATACTTCAAAAACAGATACCAAGTTTATTTAGAAGTGAATGGTTACTGTCACACTGGACCCTGGCATTATCAGTGGGCTACCCTGGGCACAGATGGGTCACAGTTACATTAACTAGAAAGAGATAGAAATCAAGTATGACTTGTAACCGTATAACAATATATATCAGAATACAACTATTAGAAGATATACGGTACAGAAAATTGTACTTAGACTACTAGAACATATAAGAAAAACTATAACACTATAATACTTAACACTATTAATCTAATAAGACATTAATTAATAACACTCTATACATATATTATTAGAAATCCTTAATCTATCATCTGCAAATGTTAGCTAGGTGGTTGCTGGATGGGTAGAGAGGGAGAATCTCACTCAGACCACAAGCATCCAACTTTATTGACATGCAGACACAGGTGGCCTTTACTTATACAACCTTTAAAACATTCCTCTGTTCATCACGGAAGGCCCTTCTGTTCAGCCCAAAGTTTGCTAAGAGAGTTAACTCAGGCTCAGAAAAGAGCAGGGACTCACTTAGCCTGGTTGGCTGTATTAGAGGCATCTGTGCAGGATTATCTTAGGCTTGGACACAGAGCGGGGACCTCAGCCCGTTTGCCTGGAGGCCTGGAGGCACCCACGCAGCTCTTCGACACAAGGATCACCTTAGGCCCAGACACAGCGTGGGGACTCAGCCCGTTTGCCTGTAGGCCTGGAGGCACCCACGCAGCTCTTCGACACAAGGATCACCTTAGGCCCAGACACAGCGTGGGGACTCAGCTCGTTTGTCTGTAAGGCCAGAGGTACCTCTGTGACTTCCTAACAGAAGGATTACCTTGTCTTAGACACAGCGCAGGGACTCGGTTAGCCCAGTTGCCTAAAGTCAAAGGTGCACCTTTGCTTCAGTGATGCTCACCATTGTTCAGATGTTTTTGGGACATCCTGAAGGTCTTGTCATGGAGCTCCTTCCTTTGCCACAGCTTCTTTCCAGCTCTTTTCTTCCAAGTGATTTTAGCTCTTCTTTAGGTGGTCAGCTATCACTCCTCAGGTGATAGCTCTCCAGAAATCTTAGCCTGCTAACTGCGGGCTTTATATAGAGTTTGGTCATCCAAGCTCAGCCAATCAGCTTGACGGCCAACTAATATGTTAATTAGGCCATGCCTCCCATGTTAATTAGGTTCTGATGTAAAAATACTATAAGCCAACCAATTACTTAATATGCTAATGAGCCTGGCCTTCTATGCTAATTAGCCTATCTAAGAATCCAATTGCTAAAACTAATCATTATTCTAAATGCCATAGAATGCCCAGACACTGATAACACTCTCTTTATCTAATTAATTACTGTTATTTTTGTTGTAATTTTAAAGCCTTTCTGAGGTTTTTCTGCAACCCTTTTTGCCTGATTATTCTGCCTAGCAGATTCAAATAGCTTGAGACAAAAATCTCTAGCTACACCTTCCCAGAGTTTACAAGCTATGTAACCTAAATAGAGGACATGAATCGTAGGGGGATTTGTAGTTTAGGTGGCCAGTTTTGAAAAATGTCCCCCCATGTCTGTTGCTGTGATTTGGAGCAGTTCATTCCTCAGGTAAACGATTACGATGAGGATAGTTACTTGTCTGAAGGTGCAAATCTCATCACCCAGAATGATTATGCAAATTCTACATTTGAATGCCCACTTTCCATCGTCAAGATCATTCTGGCATTTATGTTTGCATTGTGATGCAGTTTTACTATTTTTTAATCATTTTTAAATTTTCCATCATTTTTATGTGATAGCGTGTCAATGGCATTGAGTGATAGCGTTTAACAATGTAAACTGTGATATGGTAATCATTATCAACCTTAACGCCAGATATTTTAATCTTATCATCATGCTGATGAGATAATATAGTCCAACACTGGCATTTTATGAATGTTATATTCCTTCACCCGGCATTGTGATAAGATACCATTATGCAGAGTTACAGGGTTATGCTAGCAATACTATGGCTCTGATTGAGAGGGCATTTTCATTTGAAGACTCTGTTTTCATTAGCTTATAACTTTCCTCAGCTCTGCCTAATGGGTTGAAAATGCTTATTCTCAGCTTAGAAGTGGAAACCAATGAGAATATTGAGAATGCAAAGTAATTTTTCAGTTACTTAAGCATGAAAATAATGTTTCTTAATCATTAAACCTTGTTCAAATTTTTTTCCTGCTGTGAATAACTCAAAGATGACTTCATTTTAAGGGCCAGGTTCCAAAGGAGCCTCCTAAGTTGAAAAAGAACAGGTAATTGTGCAAATCAATGCCTGTTTGCTAGCACAAATGCATATTTTTGTATCTGCAATGGGTGCAGTTAAAGAGATTTCCTAGTTGCCATGTAACTCTGCCTTGTTACTATTGGAAAAGTGGCAAAAAGACAGAACTTAATGGGCAGATGTAGCTGAGCCTGGGGAAGGCAGGAGCTTGAGCCTCTTTTTTTCAGGGACTGAAGCTATGGCTGGTACCTGTGTACTTCTGAGTTCGTTGAAGTCGGTGGCTTGGAAACCTCTGACAGACTCCAGAAATGGACTTGTGAGGAACAACTCTATTTGCCAAGATCCATGGAAGCTTTTTGCCTCACACTGTCACCTGCTCCCCTTAGCATTCTCTGGACTTCTTTGGCAATGCTGGGCTTGATAACCTTGTTGCATTATCTTTATTCTCTGTGTGCAGCTTCAATATATTCATTACGAAGCTTTATGCCTGCGAGTTCCCATGCCAAAACGAAGGTGGACTCCCGCCAAAGAGAACGTCATTTCTCTTTTCAATGAGCATCATAATTTATTCACAAGAACATTAACTATTTCTGCAAAGGCAGGAGTTATTTTAACCCTTGTTTCAGCTCTTCTAAATGTTTTTGGAGCTGCCTACCTTAGTAACCATCTCTCTTTCCAGGTCATATTACTCCAGTTGCGATCAGTGGAGCTGCTCAGGCAGGAGCCCATTGCTATAAATAGGAGAGGGGTGCAGTCAGGGCATTTGAGGGGATGTCCTTTCAACTTTGCAACTTGTTCCCTCTCTTGGTTTGTCAAAGCCCAGGCAAACCTTTTCTTGCAGACATTTGGGAGGGAGTGGGCTGATAAATTCACTGTAAGAGGCAGTTAATAAGCTTGTTCAATGATGATGTTTCTGGTGAGAATGTATTGAACAGAATTGTAAAATGTTGTTCATGTGAGTAACTCTGTTACAGCTGTACAGCTACATAATGAATGGGATTGGCATAGATTCGTACCTACTAGGAAAAACAACAAGAGTCCAGTAGCACTTAAAGACTAACAAATTTTTCTGCAGGCATAAACTTTCATGGGCTGTAATCCACTACCTACTAGGGTTGTCAATTAATCTCAGTTAGTGCATGTGATTAACTCAAAACAAACGAACGGTTTTTTTTTTAAAAAATGAGCATTAATCGCACACCAGAATGCTGTGCTCAGGGGGGCACTGCTGCGTGCCTCCAGGGCAGGGGTGCCCTTCCTCCCACCACACAACTCCACTGCTGCTCCCGCTTCCCCACATCCCATGGAGCCGCCCTGGCCAATCTGCTTCAGACCAGGAGCCTGCCTCCAGTCTGTTGCGCATAATGGGGAAGAGGGACTGATGTCAGGGTATCCTGCTCCCCCCACCCGTGTACCTGGTCTCCACTGAGCTGGGGTGGAGGGACAGGGAGCCTATCAGTGCTGCTGCCTCTGGGTCAGGAGTGGGAGAGGCCAGTGACTACTGCTGTCAGAACAAGTGTTCAGGCTGGGAGTGCTCTGCTTAAAGAGACAGCGCTCCCCTCAAAAAAAACACACACACACACTCTCTCTCTCTCCCCCCCCAACACATACTCTCTCGCACACTTCCCGACACACACACACACTCACACACTTCCCCCTAACATACAAAAATATTTAAATCAATGGTTTCCTATTATTGCTTAACGGTATGATTAAAACTGCGATTAATCACAACTATTCTTTTTAATCTCGTAATCAATTGAGATTAATTTTTTTAGTCGTTTGACAGCCCCAGCACCTACTACACTCAGGAAGGGCCAGATTCACTAGTAATACAGGATACATGTCCACTACTTTCAGTGGACTTGCAATCTGCTTACTCTCATGGTGAATTTGATCTGTTCCATTCAATTAGCCCAACCCCATTGTATTTAGTAGAAATGGAGTTTGGGAATGAAATATAGATCTTGGCCAGGAGGTACTGGGATATATCCTAGCTGTTTTATGGTATTTTACTGTTTTTTTAGATGACTGATTTAATTTCATACCAATATAAACAACACCTTGGCAAATAAAGCAGGTCCTAGTAAGAAATATATTTAGAGCAAAGGCCTCAGCATTACAGTTACTTTAACATACAATCCTCCTTCCTGTTTTGGCTTGGTGGTCACTGCTTTGGAAATTCCCTTCTGGCTTATTTGTTTTTGAGAAACCCTAATTTTACAGGCTGCTCTCCCATAGACTCTATGTTGTCCTCTCATGAAAGGAGCCCTCTACCCCGAGCAGCTGAGGCAGATTGTAAAGGGATCCTGCAGATGAACTCAGCAGGGACAAAGTGGGGCCCTCTCCAGTATTTTATACTGAAATACTGTGAAGGTCCTGTATTCCAGTATAAAAAGACGGCAAGTAGATAAATGATTCCAGTGTTTGTTTGTTCATTTTGCTTAAAGAAGCTTCTTTTTGTTAGCTTGTTCCACAGTTATCCTTCTTTCAATGTAAAATGGATCCTTTGTGTACGAATTTAAATCCCAATATATTGTTATTTGTGCAAGAGCTTGAAAATACTTGAGGCATTATCTAAAAGCTTGTACAACTTCATTCAAATATTTCCTCCAGTTCCTTGCTCCCACACATATATGCACATAGGAGTGATAAATATAGAACCTGATTCTGGTCTGACATGCATTAGTTTTACACTGGGGTTACTCCTGATTTAAACAGATGCACTTAAAATCAGATTCAGGCCCTTCAGCCAATCCTCAGAACACATTGTAGCACAGGAAAGGGTATTGTAAGAGAACAGGGCTATGTTATTTGTCCAACCAGCTCCTTAAATTATTAAAGAAATAGTAAACAACTAGACTTGAAATTGTGGCAGAGCCTTAAAAATCAAGCTTCAGTAGATCAGTGGCTGATTTTCCTGCCTGTTGGGCTTAGTTTGAGAATTCAGAATGACAGAATCACAAAGAAAATGACATTTGTTCTTTTAACTGCACTGCATTGCTGGGATAGCCAGACCAAATTATTAGCATTTGCTATAAGTGCGTTTCATTCATATCTCTATCTGATATGTCGTGGAAGGAATCACGCAGCCACTTCAATTCAGGTGAAGATCGAGTAGAACTTTAATTTTACAAACACACATACAGACAGACCATAGCTATGGGGAGCCCAGGCAGCAAACCTTAGTGCTGGTCACTGGACACCCCTGGTTTCCAGTTACAATGGGTTTATATAGATTTATCAAAGTTTCATATTACATACAGCGACCGTATAGTGGATTTTCCAGTACTTAACAAGTCTTTTACTACATATTAGGCACTTATACCTCCCGCTGGGATTCTCCCGGTGTCATCAAGTCAGGATAATTCTCCTGGTGCCAGCAAGTCCTGAGGCACCTACATTCTTTGATAGCCTGCAGGGATTCCTGACAGGTTGGGCTGGGGGTGGCTGCAAGGTGAGTTAATGTCTTATAACATAACTCACCAGACTGGAGTGATTGTGGTTCCAGTCTAAGGCCTCCTGTCTTGATTTTATTCCACAGATACATCTGTTGTATCAACCTGGATTTCACTTTTTTTTAGACTCTGAATGGTGGTGCAGAGCAGGAAGAGAAAGGCCAGGTGTTTCTTCTTGAGTATTACTAAACATCTTGCTTGCTTTCTTTCTCCAAAACACATAAGTCCCATGATTCCACATCAGCTTTTAAATTTCAATTTTGGGCATGGGAGTAGTTTGGTGAGGAGAGATGGGGGTCATTGCCCCCCCCTCCAAACTGCAAGCTTCTGGCAGGTGTGGAATTTGCCCCTCCATATGCGGCCCTGTTGGTCTGACAGAAGCTGTCACCACCAAATATAGAAGTCAAACTAGGCCTATGATTTTGGCTAATCTTCAAGGTAAAAAAATTAAAGTAAATACACTATAGCTTTTAATTGTAATAGCAGGCAGCTCTTAGCTCTCAGTGAATGGCTGCAGAATGCCATATTCATTTGGGAGCATGCATATAAGTTCCCTTTGTAATCAAAGGGATGTTTTTCCCTAACACTACACATTCTCCAAATACATCTGTAAGCTGGCACAGAATCACAAATCCTGTAGTAGGCTTTCAACCACACAGAGAGGATGCATGGTTCATTTATGAACAAGGGAATTTGCCAGTGACATTTTTTTTTTTTTTAAAAAAAGCCCTGAACAATAATGAATTGCAATTATTATAAAATGATCAAAATGTAACAAGCACCAAATACTGCACCCATGAGTTGTCTGCCTGCGGTAAATATTTATGAGTACTGTGTGCAGTCTACAAATTTTTCTATAAAAGTAATGAAGATCATGTAGATGCTAAAAGTATTACAGTACCTTTTTGTGTGCACAATAAATTAATCATTCTATCCCAGACATTGAAGTCACCATTAGACATAACCAACCACATGCTTTGCAGCCAGGTCTCTTGCTTACCTAGATGAAATAAGACCTGATGAATACTCCTGTTGCTTCAACGGATGAGTGTTCAGCTCGTATTGACTTTAGTTTGGGGTTTATTTGTTTTTATGGCTTCTCAAATGGGAAGTGAATCCAATCTGATATTTGCAAATGCAGTTGCATGCCTTGCAAATGTAATTACTGTTGAGGGTAGGGTTTGAGGTATTGGCTTTATGACATGCTTTCTTCTCCTGCAAAGACCTCAAACACCAGACCTAAAAAGTGGACATGGCCTTATGGCACAGACCTTTCCATCTGGGTCTGTCCATGCAATGAGTTCCCAGGTTTTAATGTCTATCTTAAAAGCTTTTGTGTTTGACCTTGAAGGTATCTTTGTAGTTGAGGATGCGTTGACCCTCAGAGCGAGTTCCTGTGGTCATCTGCGTGTAGAACACTGCTTTCAGTATATGGGAAACCTCCATGCAGACCACAAGTCCAATCCAGCAAAGCTGAGCCCTGATGAGCATACTCTCAGTGCCAGGGATTTGGCACAGCTAAAGGACTTCACTATTGGGCATCCTGTCCCGCCACTTGATATTGCAGATGGATCTTAGGCAGTGAAAGTGGAAGCTGTCTAGCTGTTTGATGTGGCATCGGTAGAACGTCCACGTCTCACAGTCATAGAGGCGTGAAGTTAGTACAACAGCACAATAGATTTTTGTCTTGGTTCTGAGGCAGATTCCATGCTCTCTCCAGAGCCTGTGGGTGAGCCTGCCAAATGCCAAGCTGACCTTTGCCAGGTGCTGAATGATCTCATCATCCAACATGGCGTTGCTGGAAAGTATGCTACCCAGGTAGCAGAATTGCCTGAATGAGTTGAGGGGTGCATAGTTAATTGTGACAGTGGGATCATTATGCTCATGATCTGGTGCTGGCTGGTACATAACCTCCATCTTTTTCAGGCTGATGGTGAAATCAAAGTATTTTGAGGCATAGGCAAAGAGGTCCACGATAACCTGAATGTCCTCGAGCGTGTGTGCAATGAGGGCAGAGTCATCAGCAAACAGGAGACCTCAATAGCTGTTTGATTATCTTGGTGTTGGTCCTGAGTTGCTATAGTTTGAATAGACCCCCCATCCAATCTAAACCTGATATGTGCGCCTTTGTCAAAGTCTTGGAATGCGAAAAAAAGCATGACTGAAAAGACCATAGCAAAAAGGACTGGAGCCATTACACATCTTTATGTGGTAGTGTTGGTGGCAGGGAAGGTTTCTGATGTGTCACCACACTCCATCTCCTTGCCCATCATGAAATGAGTGGATGACAGCAATCGTCTTCTCCGGACAACCAAATTTATGAAGGCATTTCCATAGGCCCTTTTTCAGATCAACAAATACCATGTACATGTCCTGGTTCTGTTCACCAGCCTTCTCTTGTACTTGTTGGGCTGTAAAAATTATGTTCATGGTGCCATGGCTAGCACAAAAGCCACATTGTGACACTGAATACATCGAGTCCACTAGGTGAGAGATGAGCCTGTTGAGGACAACTCATGCAAGGAAGTTCTCCACTATAGACAACAGTGAAATTCTGAGATGGTTGCCATAGCAGTATATTTCCCTTCCTATAAAAGCATTGTTATACGTCTGAGGAACAGTACCCTATTCCCGTATAGTCTTGAAAAGGCTGGTGAGTTGCTTGACCAGGTGAGCACCTCCACATATGTACGCTTCAGATAGAATGCTGTTGAGGCCTGGAGATTTGCCCATGGACAGCTGATTGATGACCTAAGTAACCTTGTTTACAGAAGAGTCCACGGACAGCAGCTCTAGGACAGGATGCTGTGGGAGTGAGTCGATGGTTTCATCAGACATAGTGGATTGACAGTTCAGGAGATTATCAAAGTGCTCTGCAAAGCAAGAGGGAATATTGGTTTTGTCTATGAGCAGCTGGCTACTATTTCCTGTGAGGACAGGAGCTGTACCACTGGATTTTGGGCCATATACATCACAGAGACCTTCACAGAAGGCCTTCATGTCATGCTTGTCAACCGCTTCCTGCAGTTCTGCAGCCTTCTGTTACCACCAGCGATTCTTCATTAGGCTTCTTTCTTCATCTTGATTTCTTGTCTAAGATGTAGGACTTGGGTGTGGTCTCCAGTAGCCAGTCTATCTCAGGATCATTCTAATTGAACCAGTCTTGGTGTTTCTGACTTATAAAGCCAAGTACCTTGAATGTTGTATTATAGGTGACATCTCTGAGCTTCTGCCAGTGGTTTGAGGTAGGTGGAGGATCCAGGGCTCCCCACAATGGCCCAGGCTCTCTGGAATGCCCTTATCATGGCCTGGCTCTAGCTTCTGGCCTGGCCAGGGGGCAGGGTCTTGGGGAAGAGGAGGAGCAGGGGCGTGGCCACAAAGGGGCAGGGGCTTATGTCCCTCCTCACCTCTTTCTACTAAGGTTTCAGCGCTCCTCCTCTTTGAGGTGTCTTCTGAAATGTTTGTGGTGTCTTCTGGAATGCTTTACTGCAAAGTGTAGCAACATGATACTTCTCACAAGCCAATGCTCTGATTAGCATTTGGTGCCTCTCAAAGAGCAACTGATGCACACATCTTGAATGTCTTTAGACCGTACAGTTACATAGTCATCATGTTCCACTATTTTGACCTTGGATGCATATTATATTTATTGGTCTTCTGAAAAACTGTGTGGTAATAGTGAGATTGAACTCAGCACACTTGGCAAGAAGTAGTTTGACCTCCCAATTCCATGCTGGCGTACCCCTAGCATCCTTCTCCACATGTCTGAGTTGGCTCTCACACAAGCAGTAAGAACTAGACTGGGTGAAGCTATATATGGCATATTAAAATAAAATAACTGAGTGACAAAGCCTAAACCAATCTTTCCTGGCAACAGGCACACGGTAGATGCTACTTTCTACTTCATTTCATTACTTGTTTACATGTTTGCTAAGGACAATCTTATTTATTTCTTGCTGCAAATGTAGGCTCCAATTCAGCAAAGAATTTAAGTTTCATTGAAGTAAATGGGGCATAAGCATATGCTTAAAATTAAGCATATGGTCAACTGCTTTGTTGAACTGGGCCTTTCATAGGAAGCTATTTATTTTTGGTGCTTTTCTGTCCTGTCTCTCCCAACATACCAGTTTTGCTGAGGCATCCATGCATCACTTAATTTTCCTCTAGGTGTATCATATGCATCCAGCAAAGGGATCCTTTTGTAGCTCTGATGATGTACATTACATATGTAAACACAGTAATAGTCTGGTTTTCTTGTAAGTGAGGCTTTAGGACACGTCTCAGATAGGGCCACCCATTATTACAAGTGACAGTGAATGGCGTTTCTCCTTTAATTTGTTTGCTGGAACTTCTCCTTTCAGATCTGAGGGTTCCTGGTTCAAGTTTGCAGTGGTGAGCCTACAATGGTTTGAGAACCTTCTGCGGTAAACAGCATGATATAACTTAATGTGAACACATCACAACTGTGTCTACACCTATAATGAGTGCTCCTGGGAGTGCTCTTTATATTTGTGCAGTTGAGGTTGCAGGGTTTCTTCAGGGGAGCAAGGGAATTGGGGGTAACTTGATGGTTTGGCCTTGTAGTGACTGGAGGCCCGAGATTCTCCTTTACCTCATGTGGTACAGCTCCTGCTTTTGGCTTTGAGATCCCCAGTTAAAATCCCATCAGTGCTGGATGAAAGCAGTCTGCTCTTAAACGGCCCTTTTGAAGCTTCCTTTTCTCTAGAGAAGAAAAAAAGAATTAGCCTGTGCATAATGCAAAGAGATTTGAATAGATATGCCTTTCATTCTATCCAGCCTACTTACTGTTATTCTTGTTCATCTGTATAGGGTGACAACAACAGCCCTTTGGCTTTTGTGGCACTGTCTCGTTTCAGTAAAATATAGTCTTCTGACCTGCGGCATGAGTTTTCAGAGATGCTGAGCCCTCTTGACTTCAGCTGGAGTTGTGAGTACTCAGCACTTCTGAAATTCAGGCTGCTGGTGATTTTGCCACTGTGCCAACTTTGCTGAATTAGCTGATGGAACCCATATGTATGTATATATTTCTCTACTTAAAGTGGTAACCGCTGAAATGCCAGCATTTGCCAACAGTTACTGCCCAGTGGTATCTGAGCTACCATAATTATTTCCTTATACCAAACATAGGGATATAACTGTGGTAGTTGACACCACTCTAATAACTGTTGGCAACCGTTGCCTTTTTATAATCACTCCAGCAACTAAAAGGGATGTTGTGAACCTGAGTTAGTTAATATTTGCACATTGGTCTGGTCATAATAAAGCACTAAATTCTTTATATTATTATTATTATTAGGTCACCTACTGCAACAAATGCTTCAGTACACTGCATGGTGCTGAATTATAGCTCACAAATGCTGCATTAGTAACTTAACCCAGGACCTTCTGTTCCAAAGATACACATCCCTGCTATGAATTGAAAGAGAATCTCCATTTGCCCTAGTTTTCTTCTAGAGATCTTGAACCAGCAAAAAATTTAAGCTGTGACTGACTCAATATATATGATATGGGATACTACTGAAAATGTCACTGATTTTCCTTGAAAGTTCATGGAAGAACATTTAATAGCTACAGCAATATCACACAGAACCAGTACTTTGTCAATGAAATCATTATGTCACAGCAGTATGTTAACTACTGTAGTGAATAGATGGTTGTTAGCTTCCTAAACAGAACAGGCTACGTTTGCTTTAATGATGAATTATGCTAGTATACATAAGAGGATATGCTCAGGGCTGTTGGAATAGGACATAAATGGTTTGATTTTTAGATATTAAATAGTTTTAAAAGAACAAATATTCCTCAGAGCTAAGTCTTGGTACTACTGCCTCCTGCTCACTGGTTTCCCCAATAATGTCTGAGTTCCAGTGGGTAAGCAGTTATCAATCATATTTTAGCTGGTATAAGATACTTGAGAGCAGCCTCACTACCCACAGTATTACATTTCTAAAGCAGAGGCCAAAAGGGGTTTGGAGATGCCTATCTCCAGAGAACAGCACCTTTTGTTAGCTTTGCCTGACATCCAAAATATCACACGCAGTTATTTTTCCACCCAGCGCAAACAACGGTGCCATCAGATTTTAGGTGGTACCATTGGTTTCAAGGGGAGTTTTGCTTAAAAATCTGTGGCACAGTATAGTCCATATTAAAATGCCCATGCTTTTGAATTCACTGCATATTATAGCACTATAAATTCCTTCAGCATGTGGGGTGTCTGGATTTACTATACAGCATACGAGAAATCTTTGTTGTTTCTTTGATCTGGAATATATCCCTGTTGCACTTTGGTAGAATAAATTAAATCTTGAATTATGAATGCTGTTATACTGGAGGTGTTAATGGCTGCCATCAATCACAGACCCTGATAAAGATGATGGGAATGTTAACTATCTTTCTTTCAGGCTAAATGGAAAGAGCAGTTAAGCCCCTTTATGTAGTGATAGCTGGGAAACAATCAAAGGCTACAGCCCAAGGCAATGGGCTGTCTGGCAAAACCTGGGAAGGGATTATCTCTGAGTTCCAAGTAGTTTACCTAGCACTAGTTGCAAATGTAGAGGCTAGGAGTTTTAGGGCAAGCTTATGTGTTAGAGGGAGAAAGCCAGATGGCAAGAGAAGCAGCTGTGAGAGTGGCCCTGAGGCAAAGCAGAGAGACAGCGCTCCTTGTGGCACAGGACTGGCTAGAAAGACAGGCTTAGAAATCATTGGCAAGAAAGCTGCCTCCTGTTTGTTCCTACTGTGTTCTGGGAAATAGGACTTTGTGTGCATTCTGTGTAAATAAACAGGATTGCACCAAATAATATACTTGACTCAAATAATCCGTTTCTCCTCCTAACAGAAACCAGCCTGAATGGCCCCAAATATTGGCTAATTACTCAAGCTAAAGGGGCAATAATATATATGCTTTTAAATCAAGTACATTTCCTCCCATGAAATAAATATATAAAAATTATGGATACTGTGTGGTTAATTGTGAACGTCTAGAATTAGAAATAGGCTCAAGGTGCAAAATTTGGATCTAGGTACAGTTTCTGAAATCCCCAGACATTAGAAGTGTGAGGATCTGGGGGGTATGGGTCAACCCATTACAAAGATAAAGGTAGGGTGACTAGATGCCCCAATTTTATATGGACAGTTCCGATATTTGGGGCTTTGTGTTACATAGGCACTTATTATCCTCCACCCACTGTCCCAATTTTTCACACTTGCTATCTGGTCACCCTAGGTAAAGGCCATTTTGCAAAATTCAGATTTGGATTTGGATTTCAAACACCTCCATAGTCTGGAAATTTTAGGATACAGTTTTAGCTCAGGACCATTTATATCTAGAAGAGTAGGAGTTGATGGTCACGTTGCATAGTATGTCACTGGAAAAATAATTTTCCTTATATTTAAACTCTCATGACTCTTAGACTCATGACCTCACTGTCACAATAGTGTTGGGATTCTGAATGCACAAAGGCTGGCCTTTAAATATCATGAGCTGTAAATCGTGGCATATCTTTTGAAAGGGCATTTCCCCTGAGTTTTCAGCAAAGTCTCAGATTCTATGTCCTCCATATCATGATTTTGCCCCTGATCCTGGACATGGATTCACATTGGCCCAGAAGTCATGCATGCTGGCTCATCTCTAATTGTAAATTCTCTGGGGCACAGACTATGTGTTATTTGTACAGCAGCTAGCACAGCGAGGCACTGATGCAAATCGGGGTCTTGGGATGAAGATGAAGTTGATGATGATAATGCAAATACCTGGTATTCTTAATATGCCTTTTTCTCAAGCAGGCATCTCCACTAGTAAACACCTAATACATTATGTACATAATAGCAGTCTTAGATAATAACTATTAAAAAGCTAAACCAATATACTTTAAAAGATTGCACAGAAAAAGCAATGTTTTCCTGGTGCAAAGATTAAAATCTGCTGAAACCACCCACTCTTCAAAGCCCTGCTTTATTGTTTCAGATAGATTGATAATGTCAAAATTATTTAAGAAATATTTCAAAACATATGGTCCTCCCAAGTACATTAAAGATGTTCTCAAACTATTCAAAACTTCAGGCACATTTACCGACAGCTGTCTGTGTGCATCTACTTTCTTTATCTTGGCCCAAGATTAAACTACTTACATAACAGAAAAATTCAATGCCTGTAAGAAACAAGGCCTAAGAATGACTGTGGTGTGGCAATATTGATTTTATGGACAAAAACACTGAGGCCCAGATGCTATTTTTAACTGTCTCTCTTTGTTAAAAAAGGAAAAATATCAGGACATTGAGAAAATGTGAAGAGGAAGTAATGTAGTAATGTAACTATGAGACTGTTAAGAAAGGAAATGAGTCAGCAAGTTGCTAAGTAAGGGAAGTTTGCACAGGAGTGAAAAGAGTTAAAGAGCCTGTTTATGAAATTTCTAATCTGATTTTCAAACCAAAGCTGATAGGATATTAGGATGCATTTGGGATAAGCGTGTGCAGACTACTGAACCCTCTGAGATTTGTCTATTGCTAGTACCACGGAAACAAAATATGTGATCAGTCAGACCTGGGCAAAAGTCAGAAGCCACAAGACAAACCCCTTTCCTGACTGTTAGCAAACAAGAGATTATTTAAATATTTGTAATTTTAGTACTGTTATTATTATGGCATGGATGCTGAATTGGAGCCAGACCTAGAGAATGAAACCCTCTATCTATCCACAGCACAGGAAGGGGCAGCTCAAGCATTCCCCATGCTGACATGTCAATGGGTCCATGTCCTGCAAAGGACCAAAGTATTTGCCTTGTGCTTTTATTTTTTTGCTGCTTTATGGTATATGAAAATGGGTGAGAAGGTTATTGATTTTTATTTTACAAAACAATGGCTCTGGCCTTCTTAATATATTCTGAAGGAGAGAAACAGGTCATGAAACCACTGTTTTTCCCTTTGCAGATCATTTTTAACCCTGACCTGTGATGACTGCCTGTGGGAATGATGAGAGTAGTTAGGGTGTTCATGGCCCAGTCTCTAGCCTTTCTTTTGAAACTGCCAGAAGGGGACCCATAAGAATCATGTGGTGGAGTATTCTGAGTGTCAGGAATGGACAGCTCTGCATGGGAACTAGGCTGAGACCATCAACTTATTTTAAAGAAGCCACTGAATACTTTTCAGATAGTAAGAAACTTTTGTCATTTATCATTCTGGTCTGGCTTTCCAGGGTATTCTATTTCCATAATATTTTTTCTTTTTCTCTCTTCATCAGATCCAAGCAGCCAGATGGTTGGGTCACCCTCCCAATCATGCCACCACAATAACTGGAAAAATACTTACAATTCTTATTAAAAAATGATGTCTTAAAGTTTCTCTGAATGGTTGCCCATGGATGTGATTTTGTTTTTCCCAGCATCAGAGACAAAGTGAAATGGCACCTGGCTGTGCTTAGATTCAGAAATAAAATAAAGTAATAAATGAAACAGCTTCTGGGTCAAGGCAAACCTACACTTAAGACACTTTTTTGATGTACATCCAGCAAACAAATAATCACCATTTTTGTGGCCCTTTGACTACATGCACATGGCTAATATCTGATCAGGTGTAAGCAGATACCGAGGAATTGCATCCACTTACACAAGGTCTGAATATGGCCCTAATGGTAGGTTTTCTCAAAAGTCTGCTTAATTGATTTGATCTATGGCTAGTTAAAATGTTACTATAGCTTCAAGGCATCCATGGAAAAGCAACTAGGCTTCTCCTATGGAAGAGATTAATTGAATTCAGACTTTGGAAAAAATCTTGGCTGTGGCATGTCTATTTGTGATCCAGTCCTCTGTACTTACATAGTGGAATAACTCACACAGTTCAGTCAGTCCTGTTTTCCCAATTGGAAACAACAGCTACTGAAGAAATCCTTCCTATTCGTCTGAAAGAATTGCTGCAATAATTGTGTGCTACTGTCTTTCTCAGATCCACAATCAGATGATGTTGATCTGAATATTGCAGAATTGAGAAATGAAACTGGTCTTGTCCTAATGATTTGTTTTTTCAGGCCCTTAACTGGCTCTGTTCATAAGTGTATATTTTGAAATGTCTAACACAGCAGAAAGCACAATGATTAATACCAGATCTAGTTTGCTGTCAAAACATGAGAGCATCTGTTATTTTTCACTAACACCACCTTGGCCACAGCACAAAGTCTACTACTAGCAAATACATTTTGTGGTCCCTATTAGTGCAAATCACAAAACTAAAACACTTCAGTCTCATTCAGTAACTTGACTTGAGGAAACCCATGGCCTGGGTGGCAGAAGTGGCAGGAAGTTTGCACAGCACTAGTACTGTTAGCAATCCAGTCCCTGACAACAAATCCAAACAGGATTAAGAGGATCCTGTATGGTGATGCTAGCACCACAGTGTTATAGGTAGGTTAGGTCTATATTACCACTCTTGTCTGTCTAACTTATGTTGCTCAAAGGTGTGACCCCCGCCCAAGCGATATAAATTAGACTGACAGATGTGCGCTATGTTGGCGGGAGAGCTTCTCTTTCTGCCACCATAGCTACTGCCACTCATTGGGGTGGTTTAATTATGTCGACAGGAGAGCTCTCTCCCACTGGCACAGAACAGCTACACAAGATCTTACAGCGTTGCATTGTTAAGCTGTGCCTCTAAGCTCTCTAGTGTAGACATAGTTATAGTGTGCACACACCACTAGAGCGCTCCCTCGGGTCAGGATGTGACATTGTAGTGAATCTTTCTGTCTAGCACCCCCTTGTATCCTGGTTCTGCAATGGTCTGCTACTTTTGTGGCCTAGTACTCCATACAAGTCAGCTTTCAGTCCAGTCCCCTTCCAGGTTTAACAGCTACCTGGGCATTAACCATCAGTCCTCAAAGAGATCTGAGGTTAAGCCCATGAATAGGCCAGGTCCCTTGTGGCTTCATCTAGTACTGTCCCTAGTAAAAGCAGACAGCTGTTTTTATCTGGCCTGTTGAGCTCTGATTGACCTGTCTGCTCTTGACCCTTCTCGATGCCTGAGGAACAGCTCTCACAGGTTCTGTCTACATCTGATCATGGGAGGCCTCCCGAGCCAATCCCTGGAGGCCTGAACTCACAGCCAAGCTTCATAGGGTGGGGTGTGCCAAGGCAGTGGTGCCTCTGACACGGGGCAGCAAATGCCCAGTACATCCCATCACATACAGGCTTTGGAATTATGGCGCTGAAGAGAAGGATCAGGTCTCAGCAGCCTAAACTAAAGTAATATGGTATTACTGTAGAGTCCTGACTCTGTTACCCCTGCTAGAATACTATTATATTGTGTCTGCACTCTCCGTGTGTGAGGGCTATTGCTCCATCACTTTCATAAGCACTAAACATACACCTGTGTTTTTACACAAATGTGAGAGTGGATGGGGCTTTAAAGAGAAAAGAAACTATGATTAAAGACATCGGGCCAAATCCCTTGTGTAACTCCATTGGCTTATAACTTCTGTGGGATTACATTAGGGATGAATTTGGCCTATTGGTATCAATGATCCTGAAAATGGCTTTAAAAATTAACATTGTGGGTCAATTTTAGCAACATCTGCTGCTGTTCTTGAAGAGTTGCTAGTGGGTTATGGGGAGTGGTGGTAGAAATTGCTGACCCCAATTGGTTGGGATGACGAGAGTTACTGTAGCTGGGTTTATCTTCTTATGTGTTGTGTTTGATTTTTATTGTTCTTGTATGTAGAGCCTGGGATAGGGACAATTTAAAAATGAAATAAATCCTATCCAGGTGATGAGATGGATTGAATTGCTGTGACAAAGATAATGGCTGGGTGGCAGCAAGTCTCATTTTGTCAATGAATTATATGATGGAGAGCTGGTCACACTTCAGTGACCTTTTTTTTGTCTTGGGCGTAAGCAGTAACACCTGTCTGACAGATCTGTTTTGTGTGAGCTGTCTCTAGTACATGTCAGCTTGACAAAGGTTATGTTTTATAGGGTGGTGAGAGAATAGTGTGGCTAGATTCTGATCTCATGCTGGTGTAAATCTGGAGGAACTCAGATGAATTCACTTTGAAATGGCCCCAAGAGCATAATTCACCCCTCATTCTTTGAAAATTAACTTCCTAACAACCTCTTGACTTGCTTTCATTTTTTTTTAAACAGTTTATTTTTTGGCTTTTATTCTGTCTTCCATTTCAGCATTTCCCTGGCAAAAGCTACCTGCTGTGCGCTTAATAAATTTCAGCTATAATTGTGTGGGACAACAGTGACACCCAGTGGGTACTAAGGCTAGTGTATAATCCATAAACACATCTCCACTCTATGGTCTATTTTCCCATTATAAGCTGCTGTGTGTCAGATAGAGTAACTATTATCTTGGCACATTTTGTGTATGGTTATAATAGATAGCTCCAACCCTAACAATGCAATGATTAGCACCCCTTCAGAATAAAATAAAAATGAAACCCCACTAAGTAATATTTTTCTTCAAATGCATAAATACATTGTAAGCAAAGGACATTACTAATATTTGATGCAGTTATATTAAAAAAAATAAACAAATAGCTGTTTTGGTAGCTTATATACACAATGGTGTAAAATACACTGCAATCACCGAATCAAGAGATCCTGTTAAGCTGAAAATCCTTGTATTGCGTAATCTGGTCTCAAAGACAAGTGTCAGGCCTCAGAGTGCTGTATATAAAGTCTGCCTCATAATGCATTTCTTTCAGTCACTTGTACAGTAAGAAGTGTCACCCCTTTTTTCTGAAAGCCCTAACTGGACTGGTGCCTAGCATCATGGCCACCTCTCATGCAATGCCCATTCATGGCAGCACCCAATGGATGGAGCTGAGGTTCTTCAAGTGCTGGGCCCAATGTGGATTCCCAACGTGGCTGTGTATGTGTGCCATGTGCTGGATCCAGAGGTGTTCATAGCAGTGTTTGTCAGCCTGCATGCGTGTTGTGCATTGGCCATGTTGGCGTCCGAGGTCTCATGAGGCTGCACGGGTCAATGTCTCTCCAGTTCCCTCTTACCGCCGCATGGCCAAAATCAGAACCCTCTTCCTCTGTCTGTATTAGTAGCCTTTTAGCATTCTTGTATATAGTTTTACAACAGTTAAACATAGTTTTAGAAGTTAGTAATTAGCAGTTGTTAACTTAGGAATTTAGTAGTAGTTGTCCTACAACCTAGTTGTCGGTTTTTGGACCGACCTTATTTAACCTTTTTATAACTGACCTTGGCACAAAGAGCGGGAATGTGTTAATAAAATTTGCGGATGATACGAAGCTGGGGGGTATTGCTAACACGGAGAAGGACCGGGATACTATTCAGGAAGATCTGGACCACCTTGTACACTGGAGTAATAGTAATAGGATGAAATATAATAGTGAAAAGTGCAAGGTCATGCACTTAGGGATTAATAATAAGAATTTTAGATATACGTTGGGGACGCATCAGTTGGAAACGTCGGAGGAGGAGAAGGACCTTGGGGTATTGGTTGATAGCAGGATGACTATGAGCCGCCAATGTGATATGGCTGTTAAAAAAGCAAATGCGGTTTTAGGATGCATCAGGCGAGGTATTTCCAGCAAGGAGAAGGAGGTGTTAGTGCCGTTATATACGGCGCTGGTGAGATCCCACCTGGAATATTGTGTGCAGTTCTGGTGTCCCATGTTTAAGAAGGATGAATTCAAACTGGAACAGGTTCAGAGACGGGCTACTAGGATGATTCGAGGAATGGAAAATCTGCCTTATGAAAGGAGACTCAAAGAGCTTGGCTTGTTTAGCCTGGCCAAAAGAAGGCTCCGGGGGGATATGCTTGCTCTATATAAATATATCAGGGGGATTAACGTTAGGGAGGGAGAGGAATTATTTAAGTTTAGTACTAATATAGGCACGAGGACGAATGGGTATAAACTGGATATTAGGAAATTTAGACTTGAAATTAGACGAAGGTTTCTAACCATTAGGGGAGTGAAGTTCTGGAACAGCCTTCCAAGGGAAGTAGTGGGGGCAAATGACTTATCTGGCTTTAAGACTAAGCTTGATAAGTATATGGAGGGGATGTTACGATGGGATAGTTTAATTTGAGCAATTGATTTGGATTATTGGCAGATAAGTCTGCTCAATGGTCTGTGGGAATGTTGGATGGGATGGGAACTGAGTTACTGCAGAGAATTCTTTTTTGGGTGTTGGCTGGTGAGTCTTGCCCACATGCTCGGGGTTTAGCTGATCACCATATTTGGGGTCGGGAAGGAATTTTCCTCCGGGGCGGATTGGCAGAGGCCCCGGAGGTTTTTCGCCTTCCTCTGCAGCGTGGGGCATGGGTTGCTTGCTGATGGATTCCCTGCAGCTTGAGGTCTTCAAATCTCACTTTTGAGGATTTCAATAACTCAGTCATGGGTTCGGGGTTGTTATAAATGTGTATGGGTAGGGTTTTGTGGCCTGCCTTGTGCAGGAGGTCAGACTAGATGATCATATTGGTCCCTTCTGACCTATGAGTCTATGAGTCCTTTTACCCCGTGTGTGTCATCCCACCCACTTAGAGGGACTATGCCCTGACAAGCCGACTTTAAAAGCTTTGCATCATGTCTGTGCTCCTTCTCCATGAGCGATGAACACCAGTGTTGGTTCTATTGTTTGGGCAAAGCCCACATCATTGCTTGCTGCTCCATCTGTCGCTGCTTCCCACCGCGGACTTGTGAGACTTGAGAACTCCGGCTCTGAAAACACCTCATGGCATGTGCACTTGGCTGGCATGCTGGTGGATCCGCCAGCACGTTCAGCCTCACCACTGGTGAGTGCTTCACTGGCTCCATTCAGAGTGACATCCTTGGCTCCAGCACCATTGGCGGTACCAGTGGTACCATAGAAACAGCACCGTGCACATAAGAAGCACATATGTGGACACAAGGGCAGCTCCCCAAGAGGGGCTGCCTTGAAATGCAGCATTGCCTCCCTGAGTCGTGCCAGGTCAAGTGAAAAGTTGCACGACGACTTGGCTGCTCCTCCACCCAAGAAGTCTCGGATGTAGCACAAGTTGAAACTGTCAAGACCAACCAGCATCATCCTTGACTTCTGTTGGAGAGCAATCACCTCCACCACTGGCTCCATCCACACCACTGGGACTGTCAGGAATCCCACCACCCAATGCTGAGCACACCTGGCTGCCTGTCTCCACTAACACCTACAGCCAAACTTCTACCATTTGCCAGTTTACCACCACGTCCAAACTGTCCGGAACCATACACCCTCCATCCCTGTCGGATAAGCCGCTTCTACTAAGCCACTGCCACTGTTCTGCCTCCTGTTCACACTGTCAGAACAGCAAGTGAGCACATCCTTGCAGAGCTGCTCTGTACTGGCCCTGACAGTTCCAATGGCACCACCATTTCTGGACCAACCTTCTGACTCAGAGTTGGTCCTTAGAGCAGGAGTCCACCTTTTTACTGGTGCTCTCCTACAGCCCGGAGCAGCAATGCCTGCCCTATGCACCAGCATATGGGTCCACCACTGATGTTTAATTCCGGTACTATTGTGGTCCATCAGCACCATCAGAGCCGTATGCTTGGCCTTATTGGCACTATTGGGACCCATACGGTGGCCATGGGGCACCATGGCTGCCTCAATGCTGCCCTTCGCCAGCCTATACAGTTCCTCCTTCTGTTTACAAGGAATCCTGAGGTGCTGCACTATTGGTACCACCGGCACTGCTTGAACTGATGGAGCCACCTATCCCCATGGGAATGTCTTCCTCTCCACTCGAGGCCCACCCTCCCTTTCCCCGGACAACCATGGTCAGTACTAGGACCTGCTCTGACATATGGCAAGGGACCTTAGCCTACTGGCAAAGCACATACAGGACCCCTAGGATGAGTTCCTGGACATCCTGCAACAATGGGAAACCTATCACAACCCAATCTCCTTTGAGAGGAACCAAACATCCTCGTCCAGAAGGGCTCAATAGAATGCATTCTATGTCAATATCACCGTGGATTTGACTCCCCCTATTTCCTCATATCGAAGAAAGGGGGAAGTCTTCACCCCATTTTAGAATGGAATAGCCACCACTCCAAACATCTTCATGAAAGTCTTTGTGGTAGTGGCAGCCTATATGAGGCATCTTGGCCATGCGTTGTTCCCATACCTGGACAACTGGCTCCTACTTAGTTCATCCCAGGAACATCTTTTGACCATCATCTGTACCCTACAAAACCTCCTTGCAAGCCTAGAGATCTGCGTCAGTGAGAACAAGTTGACCCTCATACCTACCCATAAGCTCGCTTTCATAGGAGCTCAGCTAACCTTCCTTGTAGCATGGGCCTTTCTGCCGGTGGACTGCTTTACAGTCCTCACTTCCCTCATCAAACAACTCCATCACTGGTCCCGCACACGTCTCTGACAGTGCTCCCTCCTTGGCCATATGACAGCCTGTACCTCTGTCACACTGCATGAAAGCTTTCACATGCAATGTCTTCAGCTATGACTGCTTACAGTCTAAAACCCACAAGTGGCCCACCTCCACAAACAGGTACTTCTCTCCTCCTTGGTTTTAACTTCCCTCTCTTGATGGTGCAACCCAACCAAGGTCATGGCCAGCACCCCTTTCAACTCTCCCACGCCTCATGATGGATGCTCCAAGGACTATGGTCCCCCAGACAGCCAGAATGCACATCAACATCCTGGAATTATGTGGAATCTGCCTTGCTTGTCAGGCATTCCTACCCTTTCTTCGATCCTGTCATGTGCAACTCTTCTCGGACAACATGATGGATGACATCTAGATAAACAGGGTGGAGGCCAATCTCCAACCCTTTGCGCAGAAGCCATTCACCTGTGGAACTGAGGCTTTGGGTATGACCTAACACTCCATGCGGTCCAGCTTCAGGGCAATGTCCTTGTGGATAAATGGTTAAAACATAGCCAGAGAGAGGGTAAGCAGGAAAAAGCCCAATGGCTTCTGAGAAGCAGATGACTTTTCAGATATGAAGTGTCAAAGGGGGCTAAATGGTGCAGTGAATTAATGAACTAGGGATCTCAAACTTTTTTTGCTGGGACTCCCTTTGAATATATTGCAGACTGTGACGACCCCCCCCCCCCAAAACACTGGTGACCCCTCCCATGCCATGCCATTCTTACTGGCATGCACAGGGGGCGGACAGCTTGCGACCCCCCTCCATAATGAGCTCACAATCCCCTGAGTGGTCATGACTCCCAATTTGAGAACCCCTAGCCCTTCATTTCTGGGGACAAATCCTTAACTGTTTCAATGCTGAAAATGACGTGGGTGAAGGCAAGGCCACAGCATGCTACATTCCAGCAATCCCCAGGAGTATAACAGCTCCTATTAGTCTTCACAACTAGATGCAACTTAAAGCAGCTCCGAAGGTTGCTCAATGTTGCATTGGGCTGCAGTGGTTTCTGGCAGACCAAGGTAACTGAAGGGGCATAAAGGTGATGGAATGGCAAGATGTGCTGAGCACTGCAGCATACAGTGCAGTATGTATCTGAACTTTGTATTACGAGCGTTACTGTTTTAAGTGAGAGCTTCATCATGGGAGAAACTGTTGCTAGGTGATTAGTGTTTTTCTAGCAGTCACTGACTCTTTTAATGTTTATAGGACTGCATCCTTAGCAGCAGCAATTCCAAGAATCTGACTGATACACTCCTTACATAGTTATCCTCCCAGGTAAAAGCCATCAATGCTGTGTTTAGCTCCCTTCTTTTACTAACTAATCATGACATCTCAGAAAGTGATTTCAGTTTGCAGCATTCTTGTTT
The DNA here is from genome assembly GCA_007922155.1 of Mesoclemmys tuberculata. NCBI lineage: Eukaryota > Metazoa > Chordata > Testudines > Chelidae > Mesoclemmys > Mesoclemmys tuberculata. Next base: position 4,940,095 of record ML675622.1, read on the forward strand.
AAGTGAATCACACAGGATCAGGTTCACTGGGTACAGCAGAGAGGATGCCCTGATTCTCTCTCCAGGCCTAGCCCCATGCACAGTTTAGAGCAGTTTGGGGGCTCCCTCTAATCTGCTGTAGCTGACTATGGTCCCATAGGAACCATATGCGATCTGAGGGTTTCTGGAAAGCATTGGGCTCTGGCCACTCCCCCTGCCCTCTTGACACATCTGCATGGGGCATTGTGGGAAGGGAGGCATAGGGACTAGATCCACTGGCTCGATATTGGCTTGGGACTCCCCCACACTGTGAGAGAGGAGGGATGGTCCAGTGGTTAGGACACTAGTCTGAGGAGCTGCAGGTTCAATTGCCTGCTCCGCCACAGATTTCCTGTAACTAAGGCAACACTTAGTCTCTCTGTGCCACAGTTTCTCACCTATGAAATGGGGATGATATTCCTTCCCTATCTCACTGGGGGGGAGGAGAAGGGTTGGGAGGTGCTTGGGTACTATGGCAGTGAGGCCCATATATGTACATAAGATAGATTGATGGGTATCCACAGATAAAGACTAAAGGGAGCAGAGCAGGGCCAAGAATCTGTCCCATATAATTTGTCCAGATGTACCTGCTACAGTGACATTTTCTACAACAGATACATTTGTAATAATGCAGAACAAAATAAAAGAGTAAAAAAGACTTTTACGAACATTGTTTGCACCAGCATGCTGGGCCCGATGCTCAAATCGCAATAGCTGACGATTAAAGCAATAGTATGACCATTCGCCAATTATGTGGCTAAATTAATGAGGATAAACTATAATCCTAGTGAAAGAATCAGATCTTTATGAAGGATAGCAATACAACGGGCTATGATGGCAATAAGAGAGATACAAAAGACCATGTACAAGGAATTTTGCCAAAACAGCATAGCTGTGTCACTGTACAAATGTAAAAGAAAGCTGGAATGATTTTGCTGAACACAGAGGGGTGAAAGAACATAAGAACATACAAATGGCCATACTGGATCCTACTGCTATATTTGTATTATTCAAGCAAGGGATTTCTATCCATAGAAATTCTATGGTACAGTTTGATTCATTTAAGATTTTTACTGTATTTCACTCCATGCTTTCTTTCTCATATAATGCCACGCCCCCACCAGCATGACCTACTTTGTCATTCTTGTATATTTTGTACCCTGGTATTACCATGTCATTACCACAACTGTCACCAATACGCCAAATTTCTGTGATGCCTATTATATCAATATCCTCATTTAATAGTAGGCCCTCAAGCTCACCCATCTTAGTATTTAGACTTCAAGCATTTGACACTCACCACAAATACACCCAATGCACTGGAAAGTATTGTTTATCATTTTAGACTGACATTGTTCCTGCCTAGTTCTACAGCACATTCTACCACAAGGGGGAAAGCAGCGCTGAGGCTCAAACTTGGACCTTCACACGTGAGACAAGCAGGGACACTAAGTGTCATACAAGCAGCGTACTCAGCCTCTAAGCTTGGGACCAGAGGTCACCCATGCCCAAGTGACACAAGTCCTGTAGGTCAGTTATGGCTGTTTATGGAATGTCTAATATGTTTAGTACATTCATAGAGTTCTTGGCTCCCTTGATTCCCCTGCTTCAATTGGTCTCTGAATGTGGCATTTGGGGAATTGAAGAGACATATATGATGTGGCACTCCTGAGCTCTACAATGAATTTTAAGGCTCTGGTTTAGCTATCATGAATGCTTTATGAGATGCACATGAGGCTAATGGTGCTTTATGAAGAGTGCATAGTTGTCCATGTCATCTTTTTAAATGATCAACATGAATCAGCACTGAAAATGTTCCTTGAAGGTGTATACAATGTTCAGTGTGAGTGGATGGCATAGAAAACTTCAGTTAATAGGATACAAAACTTCAGTGTCAGCTAATTTCAGCCAGGAGCAACTGATAACCATGAATTCATCCATAACTGATAACATTTTTAATCAAATTAGTGGATTCATTCATTTTTCCTTAGACCTTAGGTATGCATACAGTAACCTGCTAAAACCAAACTGTATTAATATTAAAGGACTCCAAAAATCTGAATCTTTTGTCACATTTTTAAGTGAGTAAAATCCTTAAAGAGCTGTTACTATAAAATGATTTGATTGATTCCCTACAAATTTCCAAAATAATATACTCTTGCCCAAAAGATCCACAAATTTATCAGTCAAAAGATTTTCTCTGACCAAAGATATAAGATGAGTGAAAATTTCAGTCTGACAATTGACATCTATGTATGACATTAACATCTTGTATGGAGCAGCTCCTAAGTGGCGGCACAATATATTATTATTTATAGCTTCAAGAATTTTGGAGGAATTTTCCATCATAAAAGCATTAATCTTTTTCCCTTGCTCCCCTTTTCTTATTTATTTTAGTAAACTAATCTAATCTTTTACAATATAGCTCACTAGATGGGTTATGTTTTATGATCTAATACGTTACTTATAACCTGTACTTCTGCAATCGTTAACCACTTTGAAGATTAATGATCAGAGGTTGATCTGAAGTTCAATCCAGCCTGCTAGTTCTGCAGATGGGCCCTAATTCAGTAACGTGCTTAAGTGCATGCTTAATTTTTAACAGTGAGCAGTCCCACTGACTTCAATCACTGCAGACTTGAGTGATGGTTTTTGCTATCTTCTCAGTGACATCAAGGAAGAAATACGCATCACAAAATAGAACTGGTTCTCTGGGGGCATGAGTAGCAGTGTTTTTTAAATTTGTCTTTGTAATGTTGCTCTGCTATTACATGAGTGCTTTGTTCTGCTTGACATTATGAGCCAATGATGTGAGAACACTGAAGAAATTCAAAGTACATTCAAAACCAACAGTATTAGGCCAATATTTTCTCAGTTCTGTAAGTATTCTCTTAGAAGGATGTGGCAGTCACTCCTTTGATTGGCACTACCATTTTTTTGAAATTTTAGTTAATTTTTTTACACTTTTTCTCATTTAGACGATTAGTATTCCACAGCGCAAAACAACAATTTACCTTAACTATTACTTCTAGCCGAATTACTGACTCTCCACTTATTACAGAAACATGGAAGTAACATCAGCATTTACAGTTGTTGAACAGTTCCCATTAGAAATTACATTTTGAAGCTCTCTCTCAAATTTTCTGCCTGAAGTTTAGTTTTAAGTCATATGAGAATTTCGGAGAAAGATGGATGTTTTTGGAATAAGTCATTTTTGTCTAACTTTTCTATTTGTAAAAGTATGTATCAAAATGTCTTGCTCTATAAACTTGTATAAAGTGTAGTTGTAGGTGTGTCGGTCCCAGTATATTAGAAAGACAAGGTAGGTGAGGTAATAGCTTTTACTGGGCCAACTTGTGTTGGTGAGAGAGAGAAGCTTTTGAGCCACACAGAGCTCTTTTTCAGGTCTAGGTAAGGAACAACCAGCATCACATCAAAACGCAAGGTGTGGTGTTTAGCACATATTGTAAGCAACCATTCAAGGTAGAGTGCACTATTAACACCTCAGCAGCCATAGGACATAAAGAGGAAGTAAGGGCTTGTCTACACTACAAAATTAGGTCAACAATTTAGATTGACTTACTGCCAGCACAGTAATTCAATTGGCTGTTGGGTGTTCTGCCAATGGTGCACACCTTCACCAGGAACTCTTGCACCAACTAAGTGGGGCATTGTGGGGTACTGTCAGCTGGGTGTTGGGCACTGACAGCCATACAGGCCTCGCAGATGGATCCCTCCCCACCTGCCCTGGAATGACAGCCCAGAACTATATTGGGCCCAATTTCACAGCAAAAAGCCTACCAGCCTTTCCTGTCAATTTCACAGCTACATCCCACTTACAGCAGCAGCCCAGAGCTCACAGCTGGAGCCCCGAAATTGTCAAGAAAGACTGGTAGGTTCCATGCTGCGAAATTGAGCCCGGCACTGGACTCACAGCTGGGGTGGGAGTGGGGGGCTGGGACTCCAGCTGTGAGCCCTGTGCATGGGTGACAGCTTTGGGGAGCCAGCTGTGATCCCGCAGGCTCAATTTAATAACAGGGAGCCTACTAGCCCTTCTTGACAATTTCAGGGCTCCTTACTTGATCAGTGGTGCACATCCTTACCAGAAGCACTTCACTGACCTAAGAGGGTCAGAATGGGGAGCTAAGAGCTCGGTCTCTCAGTTCCACTGGCTGCTCCCTGGCTGGAGCCTGGCTGCCCCACAGGCCTACAGGCTGCTGGTGGGCTGCCCCGCCCTCACTCCCCGTTCCCCACCGGGAGCTGGGATAAGCTGCCCGGAGCTTTTCCCCTCCCCATTGCCTGCCAGGAGTCGGGGAAAGCTGCTCAGGGCTTCTGACTCCCAGGAAGCGGGGTCCAGCTACCCCAGCTTCTAATCTCCCCCCCACCCCCAAACAGGAATGGCAGCCTTGTCAATTTCACCTCAACCGTGAAATTGACAAGGCTGCCCTGGCTCCTGACAAGGAGCAGGTGTAGAAGCAACCTGGGGCATCTTGCCCCACTCCCAGACTGGAACAGGGTCCAGCCTCTCAGCTGTCCAGGGCAGCTGGGCTCTAGCTGCCTGGCTTTCTTGTCAATTTTATGGCTCTAGCAAAGCCATAAGCCCGACACCTCTTGTTGAGGTGGTTTTATTATGTCGGCATAGCAGGGGAGTTACATCAGTGGGAAGAGCATTTCAGTATGTACACCTCCAAGCTGACTTTTGTGGACAAAACTCTGTACTGGAGACCAGCTGCAAGCCTCACTGTCTTTATGCCTTGCAGCTTACATGGGGTTTAATTATCTGGTGTTAACGGGCCAAATGGAACGATGACCATTTGCACCAGTAGAGAATTTGGTTTAGGGCCTTTCTTAGGCAAGGACAGAAAACTGAATGCTTCTATATGAATGGATTGTGTTATGTGCGGCACTGACATAAACGCTACACCTCTTGTGGAGGTGAATTTATGTTGTTGATGTTGCAGGCCACTTACTTTGGTGGAAGCAGCATTCTAGTGCAGACACTGACATACTTTGACGAAAACTGCCCTATGTCAACTAACTAGTGTAGCCAAAGCCTTAGTGAGTTACAAATTATTGTAATAAACCATGTTCAGGCCATGATTTTTGGTGTCTAGCTGAGAATGAATTTAAGCTCCCAGACACGTCTTTTGAAAGTGTTGTGCAGGTTTCCTTTGATGATGTGGACTGATAGGTCAAATATTGAGTGATCACTTTGTGAAAAGTGCTCACCCATAGGTTATAGTGTGTTTTTGTCTTTTATCATTTTCCTGTGTGAGTTCATTTGAGAGTGTAGTGATTGTCTGGTTTCACCCACATAAATATTATTGGGGCATTTAGTGCACTGAAGGAGATATACCACATATTATGATAGGCCTTTGTGGGATCACTGGATCTTGAAAGGTATATTGTGGGGGGCGTTGATCATTATAGCAGTGGAGATCTGTCTGCAAGCTTTGCATCCATTGTTCCAGCAGGGCCTGGTGCCACTTTGAGTTGGTGTGTCCTGGTCAATGGGGCGTTTGATTGTAATGATTAGCTTGTAGAGGTTGGTGGTGATTTGAAGGCCAGCAGTGGGGCTTTGGGAAAGATTTATTTCAGGATGGGGTCACCATTAAGTATCGGTTGTAGTTGTTTGATTATACCCCGCATTGCTTCCAGTGTGAGGTGGTATATGACATGTTGGGGTGTGTGGTCAGAGAGGGTTTTATTTCTGTATTGAACCAGCTTTTCTCCAGGTATTTGGGTGGCCCATTCCATGATGCAATCTACTTCTCTGGTGGAGTGTCCTTGTTTGGTGAAGGTAGTTTTAAGTGTGTTTAAGGTGCATATCCCAGACTTTCTCCTCAGAGCATGTTCTATGGTATCTGAGTGCCTGGCTGTAGATAACAGGTATCTTGGTGTGTTTGGGGTGGTTACTGGTTCTATGAAGGTTGGTGTGGTGATCCATGGGTTTCTTGTATATCGTCATCTTTAGGGTTCCATTGTTGAAGCTAGTTGTGTTGTCCAGGAAGTTGATGCTAGTGTGGGAGTGTTCCGGAGGGAGTTTAATGGACAGATGGCAGTTGTTGAAGTTGTGGTGGAAAACTATGAAGGAGTTTAAGCCATCTGTCCAGAGGATGAAAATATCATCAATATATCTCAGGTATATGATTGGTTTTGTGGTGCATTTGCCCAGAAATTCTTCTTCAAGTGGCCTATGAAGAGGTTGGCATATTCGGGGAGCCTTTCTAGTACCCATGGCTGTTTTCATGGTTTGGACAAAATGTTTGTTGTTGAATGTAAAATTTTTATGGGTGAGGATGAAATGGATGCGTTTGGCAATGTGTTGGGGTGGATATCTGAGGTTTGCCCATTATCTTATAAATATCTGAGGCAGATACCTATGCTGTCATTGTGAGTGATGTTGGTGTACAGGAAGTGGCATCCATGGTGACAAGGATGGTGTTCTGAGGGAAGCTGTAACTATTGCAGAGTTTGTGGAGGAAATCAGTTGAGTCCTGGAGGAAGTTGGCCGTTTGTGTGGTGAGTAGTTTGAGGATGGTTTCTATGAGTCCTGATACTCCTTCAGATATGATGGGTCTGTCTGGGTTCCCTTATTTGTGTATGTTGGGAAGCATGTAGACAGTCCCTGGGGTGGGTTCATGGAGGATGAGTTTATAGACTGTCTCTTGGAGTGGTTTATAAACTTGATATTTGTTTTACACATTTGTGCTTGGCAAGAATTAATGTATTGATAAGGAGGATGAAATATTTTAGAGTTATTAGATGCAATCTGAATCTCTGGAAGCTGCTTAAATGTTTGTACAAGCATTATAAAGTCCTTGAGATGTGTTTTAGAATTTATAAGCAACAGAAGAGAATCTGGAGAACTTGGAAGTTCCATGGGACATAGATTATGACAGCAAAAGTTTCCATTGTAAGCCCATTTTTATACCCGCTGCCATGTACTCAGACCATAGTGGGATGGTAGGCTGTGGAAGGTTCAGGTTTCTCGCATATATTTATTAAAATTAAAAAAATAAGAAATTAGTGTATCTGACCCAAAACAAGTGTTTGAGTAGAGGAGGTTTGTGGTAGTAGTTATTACAGTGGAACCTCAGAGTTACGAAAACCAGAGTTACAAACTGCCTGGTCAACTATACACCTCATTTGAAACTGGAAATATGCAATCAGGCAGCAGCAGAGACCAAGAAAAAAAAAAGAAAACACAGATCAGCACTGTGTTAAATGTAAACTATTTAAAAAATCTGACAAGGGAAGGAAACTGTTTCTGTGCTTGTTTCATTTAAATTAAGACGATTAAAAGTAGCATTTTCTTCTGCATAGCAAAGTTTCAAAGCTGCATTAAGTCAATATTCAGTTGTAAACTTTTGAAAGAACAACCCTAATGTTTTATTCAGTTACAAACGTTTCAGAGTTATGAACAACCTCCAGTCCCCATGTGTTTGCAACTCTGAGATTCTATTGTATAGGTTGGTTCTCAGATCAGTATGTAAATAGTGGGAGGGAACAGGCCTGATTCAAAGTCCACTGGCATCAATGGGAGACATTCTGTTGATTTCAGTGGGCATTGGATTAGGCCAGGGGTCGGCAACCTTTACTATCAAAAGAGCCATTTTGCCCCCTCTTCCACTGACTAAAGAAAAATAGTCTGGAGCCGCAAAACATAGCTTACCGCGGCTGAAGAGCCGCATGCAGCTCCGGAGCCGCGGGTTTCCGACCCCTGGATTAGGCCTATAGTGAGGGACTTTAACTCTTATTGGAAGTGTACTGTATGTGGGCATAAGGAAGCTTCTAGCCTAGAAATGGAAGGTGAGTATGGGTATCAGCTGAGTAAACCTTCTGGGCCGGAGTGGTATCTTTGTATATGTCTGTATAATGTGCAGCACAATGAGGCCTCTTGTACCATAAATATAAAATAAATAAAACAATAATACTAATAAAGATTAAGGCAAATGTTAATAAAGATTGTTGAAACATAAAGCCTCACTTCCAAACATTTAGTGATATCAGTGTTTCCAACTACAACAATCTGAGGTTTTTTGGCTTAAAGGATATATATTTGCTGCCTTAATAATGGCTTAAAGATGCATTTTGTCTAAGCATATGCATATACTACAGTAGATTTATCTAGTAGAAAATATGGAGAATCTAACACTAAAGCTGTTTGTACACATCCATGCTTTCAACATTCAAACAGCTGTGATAGAAGAAAATAACAAAAGTGAATAAATGTGATAGCAATTCTCCTATAATTACATAGTTTAGTTTGGGAATCAAATGTAAATGTCCAGCTGCATAAAGGAAGCTCAGTCTAATTGGGAAATGAATGTTCGCCAAACACCTTTAACTGATGCATAATGCAGAGCTGAGGTATTTTGAAAAGGGCACTTAGAAAGTGATTAATGGAGTTCTTTTGGAAGGACGACAGCCATTCTGTGCTAAAAGGTCTAATAGAAACAGTAACTGCTATTAAGGCTACAGAGATATGAATCTTTCCATTTCAATAAAATGGCTGGTGGCAAGGTACGTTAGTGAACCAGACACCCACATTCCTAATCCTGAGAATCTGAAACTCCCAGCAGACAGGCTTTCAGGCATAATTACAGTATACAAAGGTTTGAAAGATCTTAAATATCTCCATAGCAACTGCTATGGCAAAAATCTTTGCATATCCAAAGAGGAGCAAAAACACCTGAAGGAGGATTGCATATCTGAACATTCCATTTGGGTCTGAACAGCCAAAAATGGTCTTTGTGGAATGGCCATTTTGTACTAGGTTTCATTTCATTACATTTACTGCATATGGAGATTTTTTAGCTTTTTGTGTCCCATCTTCCTCTAAGCTTCCAAAGAGATTTTTCACTCGAGAGCCTGGGGCTGTTGGTTATTACACCCAGCTTCTGATATAACTTGTCAGAATGATTGGTAATTGGTATTAACGAAGCCTATCCCAGCATGTGCTCTAGGCTCTCTCAATCACTTCTAGTAAATACAATAAAAATGTTATTTAAAGCACAGTAAAAATGTCAGTGTGATTAAACTTGCATCTGAACTAAACACCAGAAAAACAAATGGAGGGGTATGGCAAGAGGGGGAAAGGGAAGTGCTGTGTGCTTTGTATAAAGACACTTAGTGGTCACAATAAAAACATTTGCACTGCTAGGGATCAGCAAAGTAGCTATAAAGTTGGCTTAACTGGTACAACCAGTAGGTGGCTTTTAAACCAACCCACCAGATGAAACATGGCTGCCAAGTGTTGAGTAGCTCCATGAGGGATAGTTTGTGCAAATTATTTCTAAATATACAATTTAGCTCATTAAATATTTTTCATATTTGCCAAATATTTTGCATATTTGCATTTTAGCTTTTTAAATAATTTGCTTATCTGTAAATCATTAGTGTAGGGCCATACACTTATATATATATATAAGCAGGGGTGGGAGCAGGACATGGCACTGCACAGGACTTGGCAGCTGTGGCAGGTGGGTGGGAACTGAAGGGTGTCTGGGGGGCTGTTGGGTGGGAGCTATGGGGGAGTGAGCAGTGGATTTGTTAGGGTATCCAGCAGGAAGCCAAAGTATCTAGGTGTAGTTAGGTTTGTGGAGTTGTCTGGGGTGTAGTTAGGTTGCTCCAGGGAGAAGCTGGAGACAGGTGGGTTTGTGAGAGGTGTCTGTGGGGGATATGAGGTTACCTAGGGAAGGAGGCTTTGTGGGAAGTAGGGTGGGATGCCAGAGGAAAGATAGATGGGTGGAAGGGGTGAGGATTGGATGGAAGCTAGAGGCAGCTGGAACTTATTTAGGCCTCTTGCTGAGTGAGGAAGTCTGGGGCTAGTACTAGGTCCCCTTCACCTGCATGGCTGGTGCTTCCCTGCTCAGGTCCCCCATAGGGAGCTAGCTCCAGTGTAAGGTCTGAGCCAGAGGCAAGGCATTCTGGGCTGGATGCTGTCCACGCAGTAGGAGACACAAATGAGCTCCATCTGGACTCCTTTCAGTGCTCTGTTCAAACCTGACTTTTTCTCCAAAGCCCAGTCACAATAACAGCAGCAGAAAGAAGGAGATGCCAAGTAGAGAGGAAGAGGGAAAGAAATCCAAGGAAAGAAATGCCAAGTGCTAAGATAGCAAGAACAATATCCATCTTGAATTAAAATGTTATGTCAATCATCCTGTTAAACCAGATACTTAGGTACTGTGGAAAGAAAGTAAAATAACCCGGCATTACCCTTTTGCAGAGGCTGCTAGTTTCCGATCCATAGAGTCTTTCTTGGCAGTTGGCCATGAAACCTTTAGAACCCAGCAGTGTGGAGAATGAACTATTGAAAGAACAGGTGGGCCCAGGAGAGGGTCTCTGGTATGAGGTGATAGAATTATAGAAGATGAGGGTAGAAGGACCTCAGGAGGTATCTAGTCCAACCCCTGCTCAAAACAGGACCAACCCCACTAAATCATCATGTGATGCGGAGAGGGAAGAGGTTGGAGAACCACTCTGGGGAAGTTGAAGCCACTACTCATACCTCTGTCACTTTCTAAACAGAACCAAGCAGAAGCTCATCTTTTCCAGTTCCACTTGACATTTGACAATGTTGTAAGCTCTGGACTTCGCTCTTGCAGGTATGGTATGGCAGGAGTCAACAAATCACAGCCAGGGTAATAAAGGAGAAGGCAGTTAGGACTGGGTTGTTGTTACAGAAGATTTAACAACTCGAAGGGGTGAGAACTCAAAATGGAGATTGTCTGATATTCACTAGCTGATCCACTTAAAGCTTCAAAACACCCTGTCTGATTCCCTCTTTGTGCCAATAATGCTCTTTGTTGTCTGAAAAGGGTGAAAAGTGTGCAGCGCTGGGCAAAAATCTACTTTGATTTTCATTTGCTGCCTCCCTATCAGGTGAGTTTTTTAAAGGTATTTTGTAACAGCTATACAGTTTTTATATTTAAATGGAGTAAAAGTATAAGATTGACTGCTTGTGTAAGACACTAAATGGAAAGTTGGATTTAATTTTTTTCTAATCGCTACATTTTATAAAGTCTTTTAAACTACAGTTTCACAAGTGCAGTAATCTACTTTTTTCACTCTAACTGTGCAGATGTTTATTATTAGCTCAGTTGCTTTACTGAACTAAAATTATGTTTAGTCCATTTGGCTGTAGAGGGACCACTTCCATTTTTCACAGTGCTCAGGTTGTAATGACTATTAGCACAGAATGCAAGGCAAGATCCTCAGCGGGAATAAATCTGCACACACTCTTGAAATCATTGATTTTATTGGAGCTTTCCAATTTGCACTTGCTGAGGATCTGTCTCACGGCTTACAAATTAATAGAAGCTAAATACAACATGGTTAATTAAAGGCGCCATCCTGCAGAGCTCTAAACTCGCGGGTGAGGTGCTGAGTACACTTGAGTCCCACTGCAGTGAGTGCAGGAGATGCTGACAACTCACAGGAGTACTGAGCACTTGCCAGAATAGCATCCTAAACTTCCAAGAGACAAAGCTAGCAGCTAGGGGCTTTTCTAGACACAGAACAGAACAGCTTTAACTAAAGTTTCACAAGGTTGACTTAGTCACCTAAATCCAAAGTTAGGGCACCACTGACATTCAACCAGTGCTTAGCTGCCATCTAACCCTGTAGGTACCTAAATCTTACAGTACCATCCTCCTACATTTCATGCACACAGTCAGCTCAGCCTTGACACTGCCAAGCAGCTCAACTCCTAACTCCCAGCAGGATTCACAAGATAGGTTCTCCTCCATCTGTCTCGCCTGCAGAGCCTGATCTGGCAGATGCACTCTAGGGGAGCCTCTGAGCACATCAACTAGATTGGAGCCCCCACAAAACACACAGATGGTTCAGGGAGTGTGTCTCCTACCTCCTCAGTGATTGCCCTAACCACTGGGCCCTACAGCCAACTGTTCTTGCTTGCTTGCTCTCTCTGAGCCAATGAATAATTAATTTTGTAGTACAAAGGGGAACAACTTCTGCAGGAGAGACTGAGAGAGCCACACCTCAGAATACCCCACAGCCCAGTTAGGCAATCAGTGGGAAGGGGGGAAACCTGGATTCAAGTCCCTGCTCCACAGCAGGCAGAATGGTCTCCCGCATGCTTTGTATGTGCTCTAACTAGTGATCTGTTGGCTAAAAGGAGGACATGATCTTCACCTTCTTTTTCTTCCTCCTTGGTTTTTTCTTAAGGACTGGCCTGGTTTATGCACCTAAATCCAGGAGAGGGTTCACAGCTGTGAATTCTGGGTGGAGGGAGGCACCTCCCTCCAGCCCAAGCCCCTAACTCCCTTTGAGGGGAGGGGTTTGGCCCCCACACCTTTCTCCTCACCATTTCCTGTTGGCTAGATTAGGCAGCTCCCCACACAGCGTGTTGGCATCTGTGAATCCTTTTTAGGTTCCTAACTCCCCTCATGCATAGTATAGGGAGCCTGGATGCTTAACTCAGGTTGTGAATTCCATTTGGCAGAACGGTAACTAAAAGATAGGTGCTGCAAAGCACAGCCAAAGTCTCCCTTGGGAATCTAGCCCCTGGAGATGTTTCGTGAAGACGAAAGAAAGAGTAGGTTCTAGTCCCAGCTTCCCAGGAACAGGTTTATGATATATCCAGTAATGTTGACATAATTAGCCAGTAACCTTGTCTAGAGTGTGTGGATTTGTTATAACAACTATCTGTTGGGAAATGGATGGAGGCCACCAGTTCACTTTTCATCTCTTGGGTAGATGCAACTGACACAAGGAAAAACTAGAAGTAATACATCTTTTTAGTATCAAATTATTTGCTAATAATAATTAAATGTTTCGAGGTCTAAGAACTTTGACCTAAAAAAAAAAATATTTGCATAAGAACAAGAAACTTCAACTTGATTCTAGTTGTCTTCTGGGCATATAACATTTTTGATACACAGCGTTATCGATGTCCATGAACATTAGGACAAAGAGTTTCAAACGAACCTAGAGGGCACTGAAATCCGATGGGATTTGGGTTCCTAAATCTCTTAGGCTCCTTTGAAAATGCCAGCTTAGATTTACACAGTTAACGTGAATTTTGCTAACGAGTTAAATATCAATTGCATTTGGGGCTGATAGAATCTCCAAAATATGGTCTAAATTGGAAGCAAGCAAGGTTGTTATTGAAAATATAAATACCCAAGTATGGGATGTCTTGCTTTATAAGAAGGCAGCAAGTTTAGAAGTGAGGGCAGGGGACTGAAGTCAGGACACCTGGGTTCTTTTTTTATGATTGCCAGTGATTCATGATCCTGAGCAAATCATTCACCTGTCTGAGCCTCATTTTTCTCATCTATGAGATGAGGATTATACTGTTTAGTCATCTGTGTAACGTGTTTTGAATTCCTGAGCTGGAAGGCTCAATGAGTAAGTGGATGTTACCATCTCTCTTTCAGAGTATGCCTAGAAATGAAGACACGTACATGGAGATCTGTACAGCACTCTCCTGACAAGTTTCTTTGTGTCCTGATTGTCTCAGCCAGTCTTCTCTTTCTCTCAGGTATAATTATTTCTCATCTGTGAACACTTGACTCTGAGCTGAATCCCCACAACCGGTGCACAAGGGCTTGGGAGGAGGGTTTAAAAAACCTCTACTACACTTGTCCCTCCCCTGCCAGTTGGGCAGCATACCCTAGCACCCAAGGGAAGAGAGGTTATTGGCCAGTCACCCTGCCCCAGCTGGCTCCTGGCATATACTGCTGTCAACAGCAAGTGCTATTTGGCAGCTGGACAAGGCATATTTTACACCTGCTGTAAGGAGCAGGAAATTGAGTTTGACAGCACTTCCCATCCTCAGGGACCCTGCCTGGTACCAGCTGGATGCATCTGCCAGCTTCCTGGTGATTTGCTAGGTTGGCTGCTTTCACCTAGCACAGGATCTAGCCCCTGACATATGCTGTACAAACACTGCACCTGCACAAGCTGTTTTTTACTATGAAAATGTAAGTAAGTGGTTTGCACACAGGTGTGAATGCACTTTTTTCTTGCCCTCACTCCCACATATTCTTCTCAAAGACTGCATCTCTTCCTTCTACTCAAAACAACAAAAGGTTCAGCTTCCTTGGCCATTCTTCCCTCACATCCTTCTTTCCTGAGCAAACCCTGGGCCAGCCTCTCAGCTGGGGTAGGGCACACCTTCACCACTGCAGCTGACCTAAACTCTCCTGGGCCACAGCTGAGAAACAGGGTAGTTATATATTTTGCACATCAGAAGCTTACGAAAAATCAACTGCAAGGGTACCTGAGTAATCTTTATTTGCATCTAGCAAATTATCCTGCCATCACTGCACTTCTCACACGCAGTGATGATAATATGAGGCAAAACAGAGCAGGGAGTAAATGCCTATTTTTGACTCCTCCATAGCAACTGCCCACACTTAGGAGGTAAAGTGCCTGCTTGTTTGTTTGTTTTCCTGTGAGGTTTCCTTATCCTTCCACACTTGAAGAGCTAATAATTTCCCAGGCTCATTTTACTCACCATCAAGAGAGATCATGTATTTGCTAGCTTTAATGTTTAAGGAAAAGTCAAATGCTAATGCTTGTACTGAATTGCCTGGAAATAACTCAAGCATTGAGTCAGTTACTATTTGTTCTGTTTATGAACACACCAGATACCATACCATCTACTCCTGGATATACCTGCTGAATGATAATTGTTTCCAAGTCATTTTTGCTCATTTAATTTATTTATCTTGACTTTCATATTCTAGTCTCAAGCATAATTAAAGAGTCAAGGATAAGTCAAGCTTTAAAAATGCATCCTACTATATAATTAATCTGAAGCCATTGTCAACACTAAACCATTTCCCAGTCAACAAAAACTGAGCTTCTTATCCCCAGCTATAGGCACCTCTGCAAAAAGTCTGCGTAAACAGCTACACCTCACCACTGTGAAGAAATGTGGACCCATTTCTCAGTTACTGCTGAGCTGTGTTCTTCACCGCAAGGCAGAGGTGGATTTATGCCATCTTCACCCACACTCCTGCAGAATCTCAGAACTGGTCAAAGGTTGAATTAATTCCTTTTGCAATTTAGAGCAGCCCAAGGCTGCTGTAAGTTATGATTGGATGCAGGGGCTCTTAAGAGGTTGCTCTATGAGCTGGAGATTGCCGAACCACGATAGTGCTCTGGCCATCCACTGACACAAGGAAGGAGATAGGAGGTTAGCTTAGATGACCATGATGGTCCCTTCTGATCTTAAAGTATAGATATCTGCTGTGTTCTCCTGCACTGTTTGACAACTGAATACCCACTACCGGGCTGAAAGTGATTCTCTGCCTGTCTGTCCCTTTCTGTTATGATATCACCATAGATCTTGTTCTGCAGCCCTGACTGGTGAAATGTTCACTGACTTCATGCCCAGAAGTTTATTTATGGGATTCCCACTGCTGGGTTGGGCCCTATTTTGTAAACCAACCAAATTAAATACAAGGGCCCAGGTTTTCTTGAGCCTTGTTTACTCATGTAAGCCTCGACCCAGTGGGTGTAAAATGCTGCCTTTCTGATTTCAACTCCTGTATACCCTTACTCACAGGTGTCAATGGTGACACCACATGCAAGACAACAGGCCTGATTCTAATCTGGACAGGTGTAGGTCAGGAATAATTCCATTGAAACCAATGAGCTGCACTGGTGTAAATGAGATCAGCCCCAGCATACTAGGACATAAGGTTGATATAATGACTTTGGAATTCAGGGACTCACACATATTAGTTATCAGGCAACACTGCTTTTCTGAATCATAGCAAGTACTTTACTGACACTGTGGGAGAAAGAGACTTTGGTAAAAAAAGCTAAACTTCCATTTTAATTGACCGCAGAGTTAGACCATAAATCAATCATTGCCTTTGATTTGAAGTATATGGAGCAGATGGGGGAAGTGTCTCCCGGTTTCACAAGTTCATGATATGTGTAACCTTTATTTGAAGTGCAAATAATCACTTGAAATTTACAGGTCTGGTTTGACTCAGGGGATTTACAATGCTTGCTTTGTACAGATGGCAATCAGGGTTTGGTGGAATTGATGTCATTAGAGAAAGGGATTGGAAAAAGCGTTGAGAGAGGATAATAAAGGCATCAGCCACATGCCAGATCTCTCCTAAAAGGAATAAATCTTTAATTAATGAAACACATGTAAACATGTTAGGAGGATAGTAAGGCAAACCTATAAATCATCACTGCAAGGACAGCCTGACATATACTTTGTGTCTAACAGAGGCCTGGTCCACACTACAAAAGTAAGTTGACCTATGTTAGGTTGATTTACAGCCCCTGCTTTAATTATGTGGGGAGCTGATGTCCACACTCCCCTCCTTGGGTCAGTGCTGTGTGTCCTCACCAAGAGCACTTCCACTAACCAAAGAAGGGCAGTGTGGGAACTGCCCCACTCCTTGCTCTCTACTGGGAGCAGGGGCCGGCTGCCCCAGCTTCTCCTTGTCCTCCCACTCCCCACTGGGAGCGGGCTGAGAAGCTGCCTGGGGCTTCTCCCCTCCCTGGTCTCAGCTGGAAGCAGTGTCCAGTGCCCAGGCTTCTCATCCTGCTCCCAGACTGGAGTGGGACCCAGCCACTTAACTCTCCAGGGAAGTGGAGGGCAGCTGGCCCTAGCTGCCTGGCTTTCTTGCCAATTTCATGACTCCAACATAAGCCCTCCACCTCTCATGGAGGTGGTTTTATTTTATCAGGGGAGTTACATCGGTGGGAAGACCATTTCTGTGTGCACACATCCACTGTTTTGTCGACAAAAACTGACTTTTGTGGACAAAACTCTGTAGTGTAGACCAGCCCTAAGCCTCATTGTCTCTATGCCTTGCAGCATACATAGGCCCAAATTATCTGCTGGTGTTAATTAGCCCAGTGGAGTGGTGACACCAGTGAGTACTTTCAGTAGAGAAGTTGGCCTATGGCCTTTGTCAAGTGAGGACAGAAAACTGGATGCTTCCATATGACTAGATCACATTATGTACTGGTGTCCTATGTTCTGTGGGATTTTGTATAGAATAAATAGTTCAGTTTTGCAGCCTAACTTAACAGTTCTCTGGTGGCAGTAGCCAACTTATCTCTGGGCTCCTCCTGAAAGAAAAACAATAGAGTTTAAAGCCCGGTTTACACTTACCTTTGCAATTCAGCAGCAGTCGACGGGAGATACGCAAATGATGTAAATCGCTTGCGCATCTCCCGTCGACTTTGCAGCGTCTCCTCTGCGTGAGGTCCATACTGCGCTGTGTCGAAGGGAACAGCACTCCCTTCGATGCAGCGCTACGCCACTTACCAGGGTGGTTTTCCTGCGTCGCTTCCTGGATCGACTGAGTGCGTCTATACAGACCACTCAATCGATCCAGAGCAATCGATGTGATGGCGGCGAATTTGCCACTGTCAGTGGAGACCCAGCCTTATTTCTGGACTATAGTTGGTGTGTTCTTTTTCATCAGCATTTACTTAGGTTCTAAACTGATGAGAAAGACAACAAGAAGCAACAATATAGTCCTGCCTTTCTTCCTACTCCTCTTCATAGTAGTTAATGACTAGAATCAGGTGCTGGGAACAGCTAGCATCAGGAAGCACCCACACTGAGCAATGACTTCATCTTTGGGAATGTAGGTCTATGAAGTGATGGCAGGGTATGACAGCTTCTTGTTCCTAGTATGGCTGACGAGAGGTTCTCTGCATGTGCTGGCAGCCACTACTTCTCCGATGCAAAGAGCTGGAAGGCAAGTACCCAGGCTTACACCCATGACTGAACTGCAGCAAACGTTATGGGCTCTCCTAATTTTGTGTATTACTAGGGATTTGTTTGCTACTCAGTGTGATTAAAGGTTGCAAAATCAGGGGCTTTCTGACCCAGGACTGGGCAAGTGAGTCGATACAAACATGCTGAAAATGCTGAAACATTCAGGTTAAGAGAAAAGGGCACCAAGAGATGACAAGTGTAAAAAAATAATTAAAACAAACTTTTCTGAATACTCACAAAGGCCCCAAACCTATTATTGTCACAAATGCTACTTTGCATGAAAGTGCCCATGGAAGTCAAGGATACCAATACTGTAGAAGACAATGGGACAACTTGAGTGCATAAGGGTTTGCAAGATCAGGAACCAAGTTCTGCAAAACTTAAAACATTTTTGTTTTAAAGGGGCAGGGAAGAACCCTTCCCTCAGTTCCCCTGAAATACCCGACTGAGTACAGTTAAGTCAGATGGTGGGAGTTGGGGCAGAATTGTGCCCCAGAACTTCAATTCTCCATTCTTTGGCTTTTTTGCACCTCTTTGATGGTGCAAAGGGACTGGAAGCCATGAGGACCGGGCCAGCAGTGAGTTCCCACTGTATAGGGGGAGACCTCCTTTAGTACAGAGCTGGCTTAGCAGCACAAAAGGGCCAGTGCAGAATGGAAAATGTGCCCAAATTCTGCCCTAACATACACTCATGTGGTCTCACTGAAATTTTTGTGTGGTCTGAAATCCAAACCCAGGTCCAAATTCTGCAAATAGCTTCTGTCTTCAGAGGGGGCTGAACGAAGATCTCTGATCCAAACGCCTGTACTCAGTGTTGGGGCATTTGAAATCCAGAGCTGAATTCTATGCCCATTTCTATTTAGCAGACTTTTAAATCACTGACTTTTCTTTGTTTAATGAGACCTACTTAGGTTCTCTTTATCAGTGGTGTAGGAGTCCTCAGTTCTGCATTTCAAAGAGAGAAGGAACCAGAAATAGAAAAAAACCTTTAATTTTTTGATCATCTTGTGATATTGCTAAAGAGAGTGATTTGGAAAACGGCTGTCATATGATGGGTACAATCCATTTACATGCAGCAATTATCCTAACAGAAAAGTACCTGAAAGAGGTCATGTTGCAGCTTTCTCTCTGAAAAGTGACATTTTCTTCTTCTTTTTCACCCCCCTCCTCCCAATTTTTACAGAAACAAATTTGCTGAAAGGAAAAAAACTGGATTTATTTGGAAGGAATGATAAGTATGTATCCTTGGCCAAGAACAGCATCCCCCACCTGTGCCAATTCACTGTGTGCATTGATCTAAACAGAACCACAAATGTCAGTTCTTGGACAGCGTTTTCATACAATACAAACAACAGCAACTCCACTGACATAAATGACCTGGCGCTCGCACTCTGCGGTGAAAACAAACATCTCCGACTGTATCTTTTTGGCACAAAGACAGACATTGAGTTTGATTTAACTCTTTGTATATGGCACAGTGTGTGCTGCACATGGGACAGTAAAGAGAGACTGCTGCAAGTCTACCACAATGGCAACCTATTATATGATACAAAAATTGACGACAGAGGTACCATGTGCCTGGAGCCGCATGGGAGCTTGGTGCTAGGGCATTTGCACAAAATCCAGAATGGCACTATCATTCGGGACAGCAGCAGCTTCATTGGCAGCTTGTACTACTTTCAACTATGGGACAGAATAAGAGAGCAGAGTGAGTTAATGGAATGTTCCCCAGGAAATATCATCAATTGGAGGATGGATTATTGGCACTTTGATAATATAGTTCCAATCGTTGACCCTCATCTGCGCTGCGGTGAGTAGTGTGCAATCATTTTTTCTCTCTGAGGATTTAGATGATGATAAAAACTGGGCATATGTAGCATGAAACATAGAAATCACCTGAAAATGACATTGGTGCCTATAGTGTCTGCGATTGCACAGCAGTAGGTAATAACAAAGAAAAAGTAACATCTACAAGCCTCAGAACTTTTACCTGTTACACTGTGTGAGGCCAAGAATGTTACTGCACTGTACACAGATGCTTTGAAAATAATTTAATTTCGTTACAGTGTATGTTCTAAGCTTCAGTATCTTCAAAGCTTAAGGTCGGACCCTAGCACAGCCCCTAGACAAACCTTGTTTTGCTCTTTCACTTGCATTTAAAAGTAACAACTCCTATGTAATGCACAGATGCTCAGCGTCGTGGCTAGCCAGGTTCAGAAAACAGGACCAAACCACAGAAACAACCTGGGCCAGATCCTAACCACCATTAGGACCCATCAACACTAAACTGTTGCCGATGCAGAGCAACTTCAGTGCTAGCTTAACAGGCTGCAAGAGGATCACACCAGCGTACAAGCAGCTTCAAGGGGCACAGAGCTGTACCAATCCTCCTCCTTGAGGCTGACCCAGGGAGTGTGGATGAGAGAAAATTGGTGGAGCCAGGCCCTCTTTCCATTCTCTTGATTACTAGATGCTGTAACAGCCTCTCAGCAGCTGGTGCAACTTAGAGCAGCCCTCAAGCTGCTGTAAGTTGTGCTAAAGGACTGACCTGGCACACACCTGGCCCAGCACTGAGGGAAGTAAAAGGGGTTCAAAGACACTTCTGGATTTCCCCCTTTTAAGTTGCACTGAGTACCCCCAGGCCACAGCTCAGGATCTGGGCACCTTGTAATGATACAGTCAAAAATTATTGACAAATTCGACAAATTGTCAGGCAACATAATCTGTTTGACTGGGATAGAGGTAGGCTAGCAGTGAAAGTGACCCATCATGTCTTAACAGGTCCAATAACATGCTCCCTCATGACATGGGGCTCCCCTAACCACTTTCCCTTTTAGGCTGTGATAAATGCTATATGCTAGGAGTGTGTGTACTAGCAAAAGAGGAGGGTTGAGGAGTGGGTACAAGACCCAATCTATACGATCTTGCAGATTATTGCTTTATATTGTCCTGTTGGCACCTCAATATTACAATTCCTAGAGAGATTTTAAAATGCTTTCTCCTAACCAGATGGGAAGGCAACACAATTATCTGAATGTTCAAACTAATGGTAATCACTCATTTAGGAAGGGTTAAGTGGGCAAAAGAGGAAAGGGAGTTGTACTCTGTCAAAAATGGCATTACAGGTTTTTGAGTCACTGATAACTCAGAAGAAAATGATCCTGAATACTTACGGATGCAATGTTAATTGCAATGTGCCTGACAGAGACAACCAAATCACACCAGAGAACAGGATGACTACCTCCTTACGCACCCATTTATAATGTGTAGGAAAAAAACCTGTGTGATCATGGGGGCCCTTCAATTTGAATGACACATACTGGAGGTCTCATGCTGTCAGTACTAAAACATCCTTGAAATTTCTAGACATCATAGACGACAATTTCCTAACTGAAAAACTGCTGCAGCCAACATGGGGAATTCTTTATTCAGCCTTGTCCTAACAGATAAAGAGGAACTCATCACAGAACTAAAATTAATGGTTGCTAAGGTACAAGTGATCATGCCTGAACACATGTATAATGTACAAGCAGAATAAGTCCAGATCAGTATATGTATACTTGGTGCTTTAATTTCACAAAGCTGAAAGCAATTGAGACAAATCAGCTGGGAGGAAGAATTTAATCAGAAAAATGAGAATGATAAGTGGCAATCTTTTGAGAACATCTGCTTAGATGCCCAAAAATCTACCATCGAGAAAGATGACCATACCATGCTGTAGAGAGGAAGTGAAGGCAGCTATAAAAAATACAATATTAATATATAGCAAATGGAAGAAAGAGGAAGTTTATAGTAATGAATATAAATCAAAAGTTAGGAATTATAAAAAATGATAAGGGTAACAAAGGGACACTAGGAGAAATCTATGGCTAGCAGAGCTAAGGACAAGAAGAGAGTTTTTTAAAATATAATCAGGAACAAAAAGAATCCTCAAATGGCATTGGTCCATTACTAGATAAAAATAGTAGAATTATCAGTAATAATACAGAAAAGGCAGAATTGTTCAGTAAATATTTCTCTTCCATATTTAGAGACAAAACAGATGACATAGGCTTGTTATATGGTGTTGAGACATTTTTTCCATTCCACTAATATCTCAGAAGGATGTTAAACAGAAGCTACTAAAGTTAGACATTTTAAAATCATCAGGTCAAGATAACTTACATGGAAGAGTTTTAAAAGACCTGGCTTAGGAACTCACTGGACTGTAAATGTTGCTTTTCAGTAAGCCTTGAAGCACAGGAAAGTTCCAGAAGACTGGAAGACAGCTAGTAATGAGCCATTATTTTAAAAGGGTAAATGGGTTGACCGAGGTAATTATAGGCCTGTCAGCCTGAAATTGATCCCAGGCAAGATAATGGAGCAGCTGCTTTGGGACTCAATTAATAAAGAGTTAAAGGAGGACAATGTACTTAATGCTAATCAACATGCGTTTATGGAAAATAGATCCTGCCAAACTAATTTGATATCTTTTTTTGATGAGATTACAAGTTGGGTTGATAAAGGTAGTAGTGTTGACATAATATGCTTAGACTTTTGTGAGCATTTGACTTAGAACTCCACAGTATTTTCATTAAAAAACTAGAACAATATAATATTCACATGGCACCACATTAAATGGATTAAAAACTGGCTTTAACTGATAAGTCTCAAAATATAATTGTAAATGGGGAATTGTCAGTGAGAGGGTGCATTTCCAGTGGGTCCTACAGGAATAGGTTCTTGGCCCTACACTATTTAACATTTTCATCGATGACCTGGAAGAAAACATAAAATCATCACGCATAAAGTTTGCAGATGACACAAAAATTGTGGGAGTGGTAAATAATGAAGAGGACAGGCCACTCATAGAGGGTGATCTGGATTGCTTAGTAAACTGGGCACAAGCAAACAATGTGCGTTTTAATATAGTTAAATATAAATATGTATGTGTAGGAACAAAGACTGTAGGCCATATTTACACAGTGGAGGACTCTATCCTGGGAAGCAGAAACTCTGAAAAAAGATTCGGTGGTAGTGTTGGATAATCAACTGAACTTGAGCTCCCAATGTGACCACGAGGCCAAAAGAGCTAATGTGATCTGGGGATTCATAAACAGGGGAATCGCGAGGAGGAGAGAGATTATTTTACCACTATATTTGGCACTGGTGTGATTGCTGCAGCAATCAGTTCAAGAAGGATGTTGATAAGTTGGAGATGGTTCAGATAAGAGTAACGAGAATGATTAAAGGATTAAAAAACCTGCTTTATAGTGATAGACTCAGAGCTCAGTCTTTTTAGCCTTGACAAAGAGAAGGTTAAAGGGTGATTTGATTATAGTCTATAATATATATAGGGAACAAATATTTCATAATAGACTCTTCAGTCTAGGAGAGAAAGATATAACACGATTCAATGACTGGAAGTTGAAGCTAGACCAATTCAGACCAAAAATAAGGCATAAATTTATAACAGTGAATAATTAATCCTTGAAGCAATTTACCAAGGGTCATGATGGATTCTCCATCACTGTCTATTTTTAAATCAAGATAGGATGTTTATCTAAAAGATCTGCTCCAAGAAGTATTTTGGGAAAGTTCTATGGTCTGTGTTAGCAGGAAGTCAGATCAAATGATCACAAAGGTTCCTTCTGGCCTTCGAATCTATGAACCACTTTGCAATCTTCCACTGGACACAGTGCTTGGCAGAAATGCTTATATGTTGTCCCTGAGACTGAGACACCACAGCAGAGAGTTCCTGTTGTGTAATTCAAGGGCGTGGTGACCACCTTGCAGGGGTTCTCACAGTGTCATCTCCTGGCAACATTTACTTGGGAATATCTGACATTGGGATTATATCTGGTGCATTACACTGGCAAAAATATTCCCTCTTCTGAAGAAGTTTTGAGCCCTAGAGATGGGTCAGGCTTTGCAGGGACAACTTTGTGAGGAGGTTCACTTCATTGCAGTCAGGGAGGGAGGGGGGATGTCTCCCCAGCCCTACTCATTGTTGGAACACAATAGCACTGTGGTATTTTATGAAGGATGCAGTCACAAAGTCTGTGCCTAAAAAAAGTGAGCAGTTAGAGCTCTATGTACTCTAGCACTGAAACCATACCAGCTAGAAATAACCAAATCAAAAATCCCTTTGTTATGGCATTGGGGAAGTGGCCTACATGGCTGAACTTGAACAAGGATAGATGCTTATTTCAGAATCCTAATGACAGCACCCGATGAACCTTACTTTCTGCTGCCTTCCATCTTGGGTAGGCATATTTACCTGTGCAAAGTGAGCAGAAAATAGTATCACCAGTGTGAATGGAGAACTCTGCTTTGATACCATTTCATTTGATACAATTTCACACCCACTTTGGTCTCATTTTGTACAGGTTTAATTGATTACCCAAGGAGAAATCAGACCCAATAAATGTACTTCATTGCTTTGGTTGCAAAATGAAATACACACTATAGAAATACTGTTAATTATAATAGAGGAATTAAGAGAAAGGGAACAATTTACTGTCTGCGTTAGGTTAGCAATTGAACTGGTAAGGGAAAATGGAGTAAACTGAATAAATGAATCATTAATACAACTTTTACACTATCAATATGAACACAAAAAGTTAACCTTAAAGATATTAAACCAAAACGTGAATAATGTGTAACACAGACAAAAGTATGTCCAAAGAACATTATTAAGGTGGAAACGTCAAGCTCTCAAAAGTTAAGAAATGCCAGAATTAAAACTGCCTCTGTGCCACCTTAATTTGCCCCCCTTGTGCACACTTATCATGACTAAGATATAATTCTGTCATGGATGCCATGGATTCTGAGACTTTCCGGGACTCCTTCTGGGAGGGCTGGAGCAGTTGTCAGTCCCAGGGCTGACAGAGCAGTGGCTACTAACAGCTGACCAGTGGCCAGGCCCCAGGGCCACCAAATAGCTGACTGGTGGCTAGCCCCCGGCCTGCCAAAGCAACCACCGAGGTTGGGTCAGTCCCTGCCATAGGAGCTCTCTGTTTGTCTCCCACTCTCAGGTATTTTTAGTAAAAATCATGGAAGGTTGCAGGCCTCTGCAGATTTTTGTTTAGCGCCCACGACCTGTCCCTGATTTTTACTAAAAACACCCGGGAAGAATCTTTACCTCAGTCATGGCAGGCTTTCATTACATGATTACATACTATATTTTCCACAGGACTCCTGTCTCATTCAGAGCACAGGATGGATGATGCTTAGTTAACGAGCATCTATACAGTATTTTGTTTCATCCTCATTGTTCACTGTGTGGCCCTAAGCTTTATTTACCGCTCTGAAGACAGAATTACTAAACCTTCTCATAGGCTTTTCTATAGCACTCATCACTATAGAATCTCAGTGCTCTACAAACATTAACATTTATCTTCACAAACCCTGCTGAGGAGATGTGGTACTATTATTCCTATTTTACAGATGGGGAACTGAGGCACAGAAAGATTAAAGTAAGAAATGTCCACTAATTTTGGGTGCCCATTTTGAGAAGCCCAGACCTGAGTTTTCAGAGTGCTTAGCTTTATATGGCACATCATATATTTAATCATAGCTCCCATTTACTTCAGTGGCAGCTGAGAGTGCTCCGTTCTTTTGCAAATCAGGTCCCAGGGTATCAAGATGGGCACTCCAAAAATGAGAAACACACAATTAATGGCCCTCTGTGATGTTTGGTTTAAGTGACTTGCCCAACACCACATGGGAACTCTGGGCACGGACCAACTCCAATTCTCCAGGGCAGCATTCAACTGCATTAACCTTGAGAACATCATCTCTCTTCCACCTTCACTACACACCTTCCAACTTCTGCAACAAATGAAGCAGGGTGTTTGCAGAAAACAGCTTCCTTTACTACACAACCCTGATTCACCCCACAGCAAGTCCATCCTGTGCTATCAGTAAGGCAGGGGTCTGATGGGAAAAATAGTATGTGATCTTCTAATTACAGACTACCATAGTGCATAGACATAAGGGCAGCCAAATTAAGGCAAGTTTAACCTTGACATTTCCTAACTTTGGAATGCTTGGCTTTGCATCTTTATGTATATTGCTTTAACAGTTTGATTTGGGAGAGAGTATATTTTTCTAGGGTTTTAAAAAAGCAAACTGAAAAACCAGAAACAGAAATTCCATCATGTGGCATCATACGGACACCCACAAGCCACCACCAGGGCTGAAACCTCTTGATCCACTGCACAGACCTGTCATTTAAGCTAACAGAATAAATGATGGCAGTAGTAGGTTGTCATCCTCTCTGTGGACCGGTGCCAGGGGGGATGAGATGCACGCTTTGCCAGTGGGTTATACAGATATCTACTAGCAGCTGAGGAAAGGTGAGTTTTATTCCAGACTCTGGAGATAAGTGTTTTATAGTGGGCACTGACTCTTCCTCCCATTTCCTCCATGCTTGACCCCTTCTGCCCCATCTCCTCCAGGCTGTTCTTATCCCAGTTCTGAAGCTTCTCATCCCAGTACCAGTCTCATTGCCCAGAAAGTCATAGTTTCCCATGCTGGCCTCACTGCCCAAATCCAGATCTCCTCCGATTCCCACTCTCTCCTCCCATCCCTCATCCAGTCCCAGTCTCCATTTCCAGTCAGTCCCTGGTGCCTCCTCCCAGCTCCTTGACCAATCTCTCTCCCTTCACCCCCACTGACTCTCAGTCCCAGTCTTCCTCCCTGGGCACCTCATCCAATCTTCATCTCCCCCCATCCTCTCTGGCTCCTTGTCCGAGTCTCTTTGCCCAGCCAGTCCCAGTTCTCCACTCTCCACTCCTAGCTCCTTATCAAAACCTTCTCCTATTCCCCCCCTTCGCTCCCACTAGCTCGTAGTCCCAGTCTCTTTGTCTATCCCTTCTCTGCTCTGCCGGGATAGGAGGGAGCAACAGGGTCACTGAGAGCATATGAGAAACCAGTTTGACCCCATTTGTCCCATAGCAGCTGGCAGCAGCAACTACAGGGAGAGTTATTCTGAGTTTCCACAGTCCTGGGCTGGAGCACGTTCAGTGCTCTATGGGGTTGGTTCATGCATAATCTGTTCAACACAAGGTGCTGTGAGGGATGGATCATGCTTATGGAGGACAAAATCTTCAGGGAATTTAGCAGCAAAAATTTAAGTCTCCCCTGAGTATCTGCAAACTGATTTTTCAAAGGTTTATAACTTCGGCCCTATTTGGGCAGGTTTTCACAGGGAGGACAAAAGGCACCTGACACTAAGGTTAACCTCCCTACACAAATTTCAAGCCACTGCTTTGAAGTATGGGGATGCTAGATTTATTTCAAGAAAAGGTGGTCAGAATTTTCCAACATGGTACTTTCCCCTAACCTTGTTCTTGGAAATAGCTGAACTGTTTCTGGCTGAAATTTTCTAATAAAATTCAGCCTAAGGCAGACACCTGGCATGGGAAATTTCAGACCAAACATTTAAAGTCTGGGAAAGTTATAAGCAACTGATACCAGAGTTGTAATGGGCAGTGTCAGGTAATTTTAATATTAGGCCCTGCGTATAATGTTAGGAAATTCAGAAACCTGGATAGATAGAGTTAACACTGTAGATTCCTATTTTCCTTAAGAAGGACTAAGACTACAGTTCTGTAAATCTACTTACAGGAGGGGCTGTAAAGTTTAATTACATTTGTGAGTCTGTTGTGCCAAATCTTGGATATATTTTATGGGAACATTTGCATATATTATATATTTCCTCCCTTGCTTTTTATTACCACTTTAAAAAACTGAAACTTCTGAGCAATCTTTTGTACTTAGAGACACAAAATGGAAACAAACTAACAAAAATGACTCACTTGAGATAGCAATGGGTGGTATAAGTGTGTGTGTTAATCAAAGCAAGTGATGTTATGGGATGCAGGTGTCTCGACCTATGCCTGTGTATCAATAATGATTGCTGATGTGATAACATCACAAATTTTCTTCAGGTAATAATAATGAGGAAGAAGAATTTAAATATATGAAATTGTAATGATGCTTAATTTGTCATTATTTAAATTATTTAAATAGAGTGGGTTTTTTTTGTTTTGTTTAGCAATTTGTGTGTTTTTTCCCCTCTGCTAGACTTTTCTGGATCATAATACCTGATCCCCATTGACCTTGTATGCATCCCAAAAAGCAACACGCTCTGAAACATGACACCATTAACACTCAAAACTTGAATGCAATCCACAGCAATTAAGGTCTGATCATAAACTCATGTTATTTGGAGAAGAATCTGCAGCATATGTCACAGCTATAAAGACAAATTAAAACCTAGATTTGTGCAAAGCACAATCAATTTAGTGCTTGATAAATCTTATTCAAAAAGCACTTTTGTATTTCTACAAACTAGTGGGGGAAAAAACTAAAACTAAAAAATAAAAGTTTCTCTAAGAGCATGGCCTGGTCAGGTGACATTTCGCTTTCATGGTTTCTCATTGCTCTCCTTAGATCACAGTAATAGGCAGGAATTAATTAAGGCTAAGTGGGACCAAGGTCATGATAACTTTGCTAAAATTTTGGGGCCTGTTTGAAAATTCAAATCCATGGCTCTTTGTTCAGAGATTCCCAGATCAGAAGAGACCATTGTGATAATCTAGTCTGACCCCCTGTATAACACAGACTACAGAACTTCCCACAATAATTCCTAGAACAGATCTTTTAGAAAAACATCCAGCTTTAATTTAAAAATGGTCAGTGATGGAGAATCCACCATGACCCCTGGTAAATTGTTCCAAAGGTTAAATACTTTCACTGTTATAAATTTAGGCCTTATTTCCAATCTAAAGTTGTCTAGCTTCAACTTTCAGCCATTGGATCACGTTATACCTTTCTCTGCTAGATTGAGGGGTCCATTATTAAATATTTGTTCTCCATTTACATACTTGTAGACTGTAATCAAATCTTAACCGCCTCCTTGTTCAACTAAATAGACTGAGCTCCTTGAGTCTATCACTGTAAGGTATATTTTCTAACCCTTTAATCATTCTCAGGGCTCTTCTCTGAACCCTCTCCAAAATAACAACACCCTTTTTTAATTATGCACACCAGCATTGGACACAGTATTCCAGCAGTGGTTCAACCAGTGACAAATACAGAGGTAAAATAACTTCTCTACTCATTATCCACCAAGACCCCCCAATTTTTTTTCAGTCATTGCTTCCCAGGATAGAGTCCACCATTGTGTAAATATGGCCCATATTCTTTGTCCTAGATGCATACATTTAGGCATATTAAAACACATTGTTTGCTTGTATCCAGCTTACCTTCTTCTGTTCCTTCTTTCTCTCGTCTTCCTTGCCCTGACAGGCACAGGGATGGCCATTGGGGGCAGGTGATGGGGGTCTGGGTCCTCTTCACTTTTTTACTAACCTACACATATCACTGCAGGACTCATGCATTTTCTTTCCTGGTTCCTTCTTCCAACTTATGCACATGGTTGCACCTCTATAGACAGATTCATCCTTCCTGCTTTGAGTGGATGCCTTGATATTGCCCTCCTAGGCCTGAACCTGCACCCACTTGTGCAGGATCTGTCTTTTGTTTAATTCCATGACTCACTGCTGTGTCAGGCTCCCTGAGACCATTAAACCCAACTCCCAAGGTCCTTGGAGCATAAGTTGAGGAGGAGGGGAGGCTATGGGAACCCCCTTGTGAAATTTCAATGTAAGGCTTTTTGGTTTGCAAGCTGCTGTTTAGAGCATGGACCCAGACTCAAAAATCTCTGAAATATTAAAAAAATTCCTTTGCAAATGTGGATTCTGTTTTGCAGAGCAAAAAGCTTTTCCTGTGAGAGAGCCTGTGGAGTTACTGTGTATTGAATCATATCTCCTGCAGGAACCTTGTGACTTATCCTGTGTATCCAGGCAGTTTTTAGGTTGACTTGGTCCTGCCTCAGCTCAGGGGACTGGACTCAATGATCTTTCAAGGTCCCTTCTAGCCCTACATTTTTATGATTCTATGAAACGCCTCCTCACCTTGGGTTGAAAGGGAATATCAGAGGTGAAGTGTGTGTGTGTGTATATATATACATATTCTCCCCCCACCCCCCCGGACCTCTTATTTCATCTCCCCATAGGAATGTAGACTTAAAGGAAAACACTTACTAGCTTAATGGGCATGATGGCGTAAGAAAGTCACAATGCATGTGACAATACATACTAAGTACGTGTTATAAGGAACATCAAATTTTATTATCCTTTAACATAAATATTGGCTTTGGATTTGCTGTTGTCAACAGTCACCTTTCAGGTCAATACATCTTCTGGTTCACTTCAAAGGAAGTCAGTATCTGCATATATTCCTGCCATCTGCTACATCTTTGTTATCGTTCCTCTGTGTTGGTTAATCATTGTCATTGCAAGTTTTCCTGTGATGGTGGCTGGCACAAATGGAACCTGCCCAGCTGAGGTTTCCATAGATTAGGCATTGAAGGTGTCATTTATTCTGTACATGCCATGATCACACTAAGGAATAAGACTCAGATACCTTGTTGATGGATGCAGACAGATATGCAGAGCCATGAAAAAGAAATGGGCTTCCTGCAGCCAGTCTCTTAGCAAACTTACCCTCCTATTGCCACAGAAAGTCTGATTTCAAATTTGGTCCAAACTCTGCAACTCCCCTTTTCTCTCCCTGGTGTAGTCCAGTTATCTCTGAAGTAATTAGCACCATCTGACTCCAAGTCTGTTCAGTGCTTAATTTGTAAGGAAAGAGATGCCAGAGCTCAAGCAATTAGGTGTTGGGGATCAAGCAATTTTTTTTACTTTCATAACTGATATGGCAAACCCGGAGCTGCTGGGGCTATAAATTGCCAAGCCTAGAGATGCCTGCCGGGGCTCAGCCCTGCTGAGCCCCAACACAAATTAAACACTGGGAGAGTTCTGCAGCAGTCCTTGTAGTAAGAACAGTCCTGTGTTGTATTGATCATTGCTGAAGTTTAGGCTCTTTTACAGTGACTTTACTCTTACATATGCATTTTGCCTCTATAGATTTTTAAGTCTTTTATTTATCTTCTCAGCAGGCTCAGGGGAAGTATCGTCAACAGCTGCTACTACATTATCGCCACCCACATCTACTAATGGTAGAACTCCAAGTATGTGCCTTGCTTGAAGATAACATTGTAAATGCTGAAGTGATCAACACTGATAAGTACCTGATTCAGCGTACATCCATGATAACACGGACTTTTAAAATTTCCATTTATTATAGTTTTATCTAAAAATGCACCTAATTCTAGACAGTGAAATGAAAAATGAAACATGGGCCTGATTTTCTCACTGATGTGAAATTAGAGTAACACACAGAGTGGTAATTTGGGCCGTATGTCTAGTATCGGTAAATGTTACATATGCCCAACAGACACAGAGACCTCGTTTACCTTACAGTGCTAAATCCTCAGCTGGTGTAAGTCAGTGTAGCTCCACTGGGCCCTCTGTCTTCTGAGGTCAGAGGTCTGATTCAGCAATGGATTATTCCAATTTTATGCTGTCCCATTCTATTTAAATCAGTGGAGTGACACAGGCATAGGACTGGAACAGCACAAGCTCCAGAAGAGCAAGTAGGACACAATTTGGGATAGAAAACTTAAGCAAATTAGTCTGATATTCAATAACACCTTTACATGTATGTCATACAATCTGTGTTGGGATACAACATACTGGTTTTTGTGGGAAGTTGCACTGAAATCTTCGATTCACGTTGGCCTTAAAAAGAAATTCCTAAGTGTTAATTATCCAACTATAATGACATGATGAGTTGGTTTTTTGTGCCTAACAAGGATTTGTTAGTTACGAAGGGCTGATCCTGCAAGGTGCTAATCAACTCCTACAGCTGACTTCAGCTGGGGTTGAAGGTGCCCTGCACCTCAAGATCAAGCCTAAAATGGGGGACTCCTGGTTGCAGCCAAAATGTAACTGCATTTGAAGGTTGTTATATTTGGATTGAAATGTATTTCAAAATGTTTAGCTTTCACGGCTGCCACTGGAGCGACAACTGAAGATACAAGCATAGCTGTTCCTGGATACAGTACTATACATTATACAACCCTACCTGTCCCTGAGCCAACAGAGGTGACAACATCTGAGTCCTCGGCTACTGCTGCAGCATCTCTAGCACCTGAGACCACATCAATGGCTAACCCTGATGGGACCACATATACACTCATGTCTTCTTCCACACCCATCCCATCAGCTAGTGCGCCCGGGACCACTCTTCCATTGATATCTGCTGGGACCACAGCTTCACCCAAACCTAATGAAACTATTCCTACCTCCAAGCCTGGTGAGGATACATTACAACCTACTGTAACTACATCTATCACAAAACCTGCTAGTACTAGGCCGGTTTCAAGACCAACGGTGACAACCTTACTTACAGATACCAAAACCACATCCAAGCCTTCCAGGTCCACATCTATATCTACATCTGATCTGTCCACTACAGTCAAATCAGATAATAAAGGTAAGGGATATGCATAATTTTCTGTGGGTAAAGAGTAGTGGATTCTACATTAAACCATGAAGAGAAACATCCCTTCTAATGATCCAGCCCTAATAGCAAGGAAATGAGAGGAGAACCCAGATAGTTCTGTAGGGCACTGTTCAGCCAGCTAAGAGCATCTCATTTAATTCATAGCATACATCTTGCTTAAAATGAAGGAAAGCAATCCTGACAACCTGTTTGACCGAGTGTCTGTTTTTGCAGGCTCTCGCATTGCTGTCCCTGCAGATTCGCTGTGGGCACAAATTAGCAGCCATGATTGTATGGATTTGTAGTTAGCTGCCTAGCTGCCTATTTGTCTACCTCCGAGGGTTAGATGCTAACAAGTGTAAGGTTACCATATGGCCGGGTTTTCCCAGACACTTCCTGGACAAAGAAAAGCAGCTCAGAAAAGAGGCTAAGTTCTCAAACAACAGGAAACGTTCAGGTTTTTGCAGAGCAGACAAGCTGCAGCTCAGAAAGAGCCCCGATTGGTCTGCTTCTCAATTGGTCCCTCCCCTGCATCCACAGCTGATTGGTCCATTCCCCTGCAAGCCACAATTGGTGGATCCTGCCCACCTAGGCCCCAATCCTGGGGTGGGGGGGCCTGCAGGCAGGTGCTGAGTGATGGCTGTCTCTGCATCCTAGCCTTGTGCCAGCTGCCCTACCACAGTAACAAGGAGAGACACTGCCCCCCAATTCCAGTGAGTATCCCTGCTGCAGGTATCCTCTCCAGCACCCCAACCGTAGCCCCCAGCCCCCCTGTCCGTGTCCTCTTTTGGGGAACATAAAATATGGTACCATGTTACAAGTGATACTTCCCACTGATCATTGTTGGCAAAACAAATGCAGCGGCAGGTGTCTCCAGTTGGTTATCTGGCTGTTAATCCCAGCCAAAGACATTTATACAAAGACTAGTCAGGGATCTTTAGACTAGGTATACCTAGTTTGTTCAGATTACCTATTTTTCTTAGAAAAGCAATTTAAGCAGCTCCCTGATGTAAATTAGCCATAAGTCTTCACAGCTGCTACATATCTAAAAGCTAGATTGGGCTTCTAAAATCAAATCTATAAAAATGAAAAGGCAAATTACATTACCTTCCAACTGTCACAAAAGCAGAGCAATTTATCATCTGTGAAGACTCTCTTTCATCTCTCATATTTTGCATCTTCCTTTCAATTTAAGCCTGAATGTTAGTGACTATTTATTATTCGAGAGACAAGATGAGTGAGGTAATAATCTTTTACTAAACCAACTTCTGTTGGTGAGAGAGACAAGCATTTGAGCTACACAGAGCTCTCTCGGGTCTGGGAAACATACTCAGCGGGCATGTCTACACAGGGATTAAAAACCCACACTTGCTCCAGGTCAGCTGACTTGGGCTCATGGGGGTCAAAATGCTCCATGGCTGGAAAATTGTTGTGCAAGGCTGGAGGGTCCCAGAGCCCAGGCTGAGGCTCCAGCCTGAACCCTGTGTGTGAGCCCAAGTGAAGTCAGCTGACTTGGGCCAGTCCCTGGCAGTGCTGGGGCGGCAGGGATGTGGGTGTCACAGCTAAGTTGCCTTTGAGGATGAGGACTAAGAGATCAGATATACAGTGATTATTTTGGGTTATGTGCTCACCCACAGGTGATGGGTGTTTTTGTCTTTTATCATTTTTCTGTCCGAGTTCATTTGAGAGTGTGTGGTGATTGTCTCGTTTCACGCACAGAGTTATTGGGCCATTTAGTGCCCCAGCTGAGGTATATTACATGTGGCCACATTCTGTGATAGGCACGTGTCGGACCTATGGCTTTTGCAAGGTGTGTTGCAGGGAGTGTATGCAGTGGAGATATGTCTACAGGCTTTGCAGCTGTTGTTTTGGCTGGGTTTGGTGTTGCTTCGATTTGGTGTGTCCTGGTCTGTGGACAGCTTGTTTCTGATGGTGAGCTTGGGGTGGTTTGAATGCCAGAAGAGAAGGTCCAGGAAAGATTTCTTTCAGGATGTGGTCCCCATCAAGTCTGGGTGTAATTGTCTGATGATACCCCGTGTGGGTTCCATGGATTTATTTTTGTATTGAAGCAGGTTCTCTCAAGGTATTTCGGTGGCCCGTTCCTTGATGTGACCTACTTCCCTGATCTGGTGTCCTTGTTTGGTGAAGGAGGTTTTATGTGTGTTGAAGTGTATATCTGGGGCTATTTATATCACTGTTTATGATTTGAATGACATTAATAACTAGGGGCTTCTCTTAGAGATCAAGTGTGGTGGGTGCAGTCCAAACATGGAGAAAAATTACAAGCCCTGCTTCAAAGACCTTACAGTTAGAGGCTCAGATCCTATAATAAGCTGTTTCTGGGCAGATCCTGACTCCCATGCACAGCCTCAGTGAATTCAATAAGCCCACAGGAGACTGATTACTCAGAGTTCATCTCAGGATCAGGCTCTATTTCATAAGGGAGTTAGGTAACCAACTCCCATTGACTCCAGGAGTATCCAAAGTATCTCAGTGCTTATGTTAACGCCGAAGCACAATAGTGGACAAACAAACAGATGGGGATGAGGAGGCAGGAATATCAGCATATTTTTAGGCAGACTACAAATATAGCTCTCCTTATTTTCCATTACTACAGTTACCTTCTATTACATCAAAATGAATTTTTCTCTCTTCTACAAAACTCAGAAAATGCCTGATTATTATGTTGCAAACAACCTTGCTAAAAACTGGGTAAGTAGATTTCCCCAACCCTGCCCCCATTTATTTGTGGATAAATGTCAGGAGATGAGGGCAATTAATATAAACTCGCAAGGCAAAGCACAGAGAATTGTTCAGTTAACAAAAGGAGCAACATTATGGAGTTTCATAATCACATAATCTGACAGATTTTTAGATCTAGAGAGACGTACGGCAGATAACATCTTTTACTGGACCAACTTCTGTTGGTGAGTGAGATGAGCTTTCAAGCCACACAGCTCTTCTTCAAGTCTGGAAAGGTACTCTGAGTATTACAGCTAAATGCAAGGTGGACCAGATTGCTAAACTACTTATGGTAAACACATATTGTAAGGGATCATTCAAGATACAGTGGCTTATTAACATCTCTGCAGTTATAGGACAAAAAGAGGGGGTTAGTGCGTTACAAATTGTTGCAATAAGCCATAAGCCCACTGTCTCTGTTCAGTCCATGATTTTTAGAGTCTAGCAAAGTTACCAATTTAAGCTCCCAGGCTCGTCTTTTGAAAGTGTTGTGCAGGTTTTCTTTGATGATGTTGACTGATAGGTCAGATATAGAGTGATCGCTTTGTGAAAAGTGTTTATAGGTTAGAATTAGTGCAGGTCAAAAAAAAAAAAAAGGAATTTTTACTTTTTGCCAATGTTTTTCAAAAATTTCTACCCATTTTTAAAAAATATTGAAACTATGAATTTACGATGAACTGTACTGAAAATACTGACCTGAGTTAATGAGAAACTTGTTTCTTTTACAGTTTAATGCCATATTTTCTAATGGCGAATTTGTTGTGACAAATCATTCCATAAAGACTGCATTCACGTAAGTACTTGACTGTAGTGTGGTATTTACTTAACAACCTAACCTAAGCTTTTTGGGAGAGTTTGTAATCAGGATCCTCACTGACATTTCATAAATGACCCCTCTGTATAATGGGCCAAACCAAACACACACATCCTTGATTCATACAACTGTGACCTTTAGGAGTATCTAAACTTTGTTTTTTGGACCTCCTTCACCTCTTCATCTGTGTCTTGCACAATGCAAGCAGAATTTTTGAGCCAGACTGTGAACTCATTTGCATCCATGCAATTGGATACAAAGAAACAAGTTCTGGTTTAAGATGATGAAAATGTTCATTGCATCTGGGGTTGCCTGGATGTAAATGAGGTTGGTCAGAATTTGGACCTATGAAAATTCAGAAGTAGATTGTGATGTCAGGCTAAATCTAATCTGTCTAACTAGGTATATATAAGGCTCTCATCATTGCAGTATCTGAGGCCTAGAGCCTCAAAATTTACAGTCCAAACTCCCATTGAAATAAATGGAAATTAGACACCAAATCCCTTTGAGGATCTAGGCTTGAGTACCTGAAGTCTCAAATCTGCTGCAAGATTTACAGGCACAAATTCACATTAAGAAATAAACAGTATTTCTGCATCAAACTCCCACACTGATTTTACACCCAAACCCATGTATGTTTATATTTAATCTGTAGGCAAGTGAGAGAAGTGGGGTTGTTTAGCATTTGCTAGATTGATGGAAATGTCACTTGTACAGACTTTGAGATATAGTTTTACCATGACGCACATTTTGACTTCCTGCTTTCGCCTCCCTCATCATCACCTGATTGATGGAGGCTGTGGATGGCAACAGTAAAACAAAACATTGCACTGTTTACATGAAGCATGTCAGATTCTGAAAATCTTAAGGGGAAGCATAAAGATAAAGACAGGGAAAGAGGGATTAAAAACGACTCAACTGCTGAATCTGCTTTAACCATAGGCAAGATGCATTACTTAAATGACTCTTAGGAATTAAAGGGTTAAGCATGTTTGAAGGATGAGTGAACTAGGCTATAGAATGAGAAACACTGTACTGGCAGCTTATGTTGCACTCTTAGTAATCTTTCCTCCTAAGCTAATTAGCCCTGAAAAGACAGACACTGACCGGAAACATGACACAGGAGGACAGTATTGTAAGGAACTGGCTCAAGTGTGCATGTGCTCCACTGCCCTCAGCTGGACTGAACTGGAACTGCTGAATCATGCCATGGGCCCTATGCTATGAACAGGTTCTTAACGACTCCAGTGGCAAAGGCAGGAGTATTGGTCTATTGCTGATGTGACCCTCAAATAGAGACCACTGGGAGAAGTGCAGTGACATCAGCGATGTTCATGACTGACCACGGAATTGTTACTGTATGAAATAGTCCTGAAGATAGAATGGGGCTGATTCTGTGCCAAGGAAGTCAGTAGCAAAGTTCCCATTGACTTCAGTGGCCCAATATCAGGCTCATTATAAGCTATGGAGCCATTTCTTTAGGTAATAATGTAAATTACATATCTGTGTGTTTGCTATGAGACACTTATTCTACTCTTTTTTAGATACAGGGATAATTCTGCTGGAGGAAGAGTCCCAGAGAGAGCTGACGTACGTATCATAAGACACAGTCTACCTGCATTGAGTTCTTCCACAGAATATCAAGAAATTATTTTTCTCTTATCTTTTGCTTATATGATATTTTAGATGCATTCTTAAAAGACAGAAACACTGAGACTGTACGTCATTAAAATGTGGTGTAATTACTCTGCTTAGGGATGGTAGAACCTTTAATGATCAACTCCAACCATTTTGCTCAGCCACCTAGTCTGACAGTTCATAGAATAAGATTGATTTCTCACCACACATTAACTCAGAAATGAATTTCAAAACTCCTGCTAGCCTCCTGGGGAAAGCCCTGCAGACTGCAGTGTGATTTTATACTCCTGGGCTCCCTGCCTGATTTTCATGTCAAGGCAAGGGGTTCAAGGGTCCATGGAGTGAGACAGGCAAGCTGAGTTTGAAACTGGTTAGTGATATTTGACTCTAAACATGGTGTGTGGCTGCACCTCATACATTGACTTGTTGGTCTTGTTAGTAACCATGACAACAGTATTTTGACCCCACCAGAAGCCTAGGTTGGCACAGAGCTGTCCTCCTGCATCTGGTTCACCATAATGTTTTCGTGTCGTGCTATCATGACTTCTACTCACACTTGTGTCCGGTCCTCTCACCTCCCAGCTGCCAGTCCAGTGAGACATCCCAAAGTACGTTGGCCCACGAGCTGTGGGTGCTGATATCCAGCAGGTCTTTCCCCTGCTGAAGTCCAATGGGATAGCGGTCCAGATTTTCCCAGAATGCAGTGGTATCAGCAGGATTAGACAGAGAGGGAGGGCTGGACCTGAGGACACAGCTCTGGAGGTGTGCAGACACAAACAAAACCATGTGACTTGTGACCAGGCCTCTAAACAGTTACATAGTTCTAGTTGTAGTGGGCCTGGGCCTTTACCCACAGCCTAATGTGTTTTCAAAAGCCCATTCCCGCCTCTCTGACTGATTTCAAGGTGCCAGTTAGGGGACCAGATGGCATGTGTGAAAAATCAGGATGGGGAAGGGGGTAACAGGTGCCTATATAAGGAAGAGCCCCGAATATCGGGACTATCCCTATAAAATC
Source organism: Mesoclemmys tuberculata (assembly GCA_007922155.1). Lineage (NCBI taxonomy): Eukaryota > Metazoa > Chordata > Testudines > Chelidae > Mesoclemmys > Mesoclemmys tuberculata. The sequence continues at coordinate 4,978,519 of ML675622.1, forward strand.
AGGTCATTTGGTCACTCCCCTGTCAATCCCACTCTCTGCCTCAGGTCCATATCTTCTAGAGAAGTGGTTTTCAACCTCTGTGATCCATGGAGTCCACAGACTATTTCTAAGGTTTCTAACAGGTTCCACACCTCCATTCAAAATTTTGTAGGAGTCTGCAAAATGAGAAAAGGTTGAAAACCACTGTTCTAGAAGGCTCCCGTCCCATGGCCTCTTTTACCAGCCTTTCCTGCCCTTTCTGACCTTCTTTCTGGCTGAAGGATTCTATCCGTGCCTCTCCACAGCCCCATCTCGTTCCCTCCTCTTTTTGCAACTTGTTCTTTTAGCTCTTATTCCCCGCTACTTCTGCATTGCTACAGGGGTAAATTTTTCATGCCTTGCCCCTGTGCCCAGAGGTAGATTTCTAAAGGCACAAATGGCATGTAAGCACCTTGCTCCTATTGGTTTTCAAGGGGAGCTAGGCACCTAAATGCTGTTTCTGTGTTTGGCAACCTGGTTTCCTCATAACATTTTGGAAATGTCTGTTCTCAAAAATGTTGCAATTGCTGTTTTCCTTTTGCTGTGCAGCATAAAGAATCTTAATTTATGCAACACAGAACTTTTTCAGAGGTCTGCTGGAGTATTTCAGGCCCAGAAAGTACAAATGCTGCTTGTTTAGAAATAGGGAAACTGAAGCTATAAAACAGTGCATCTTACATTCTTCAGTCCCTGTTTGCATCCTCACATCAGCAGCTATTAGCTACGATACCTTGCTTTTATAGTAATTAATATAATGGACCACTAAAGCTACTGCAAAATGCAAACTTGTACCGTACAGGGACAGTCAGATACAAATGAAATTTAAGCAACAGGCTATAATATGTGTGTGTCAGTAGCTACTGTTCACTTTCATTGAAAACCGTTATAATTACACTGCCAGCTGCATCACTTTAACCTTATTCATTTCTTGTTTTGTATTTTGTGAACTGAAGAGGGAGGAATGTCAGAATTCACAAAGGTAGGATGCATGTTTACGAACTGTGTTTGTATAATTGACTGATTTCATTGCATGTTTAAATTTCCTCCTTCACTTTTACACAGTATATCGTTGCTGTTGATCCAGTCATAGGATGATCAAGATATTTACTAATTATAGTGGGTTAAGGTCCTTAAAATTATGATACAACTTTTGTAACAAAGTAGAGGTAGGCATTTACGATGATATTTGGCATACTGGACAGTGGAACCTAGACACAAATCTATACTTAAGACACCACCCCAAAGAATCACCCAACCCACTGAGAATGATTCTGCTCCCACTGAGTGACGGCTCAAGAGGGGTTTCAGTGAGGTACATGCTTTGTACACTATGGGCCTGCACAAGAAGAGACTGCAGGTAATACTCACAGCCATAGCCAGGTTCGGTCTGAATGATTTTCTTATTCTCCAGTCAGCATGTGTGGCTGGAATACTCCCTCACATGATATGACTATGCCCTCTCCTAGAGACACCCCAGGAGGCTAAACTTTGGCAGAGTACTGAAGGCCTCAGAGACATGTCAGTCTTGCTGGGGAATACCCACTTCAGTTGAAGAACACGCTCATAAACCAACAGAGGAAAAGTTACACAGCTGCTCTTCTGTGTCTTTGAGGGGAAAAAAACAACTTTGGTTTATGGGGGCATGGAGGATGGTTACTGTGGTGTTTCATTTTCTAAAACTACAAGCACCTGTGATGTTACACTCCATCAGCACTGAATTCTGGAAAGCTTAGTTGAGGGGCTGAGGCATTTGACTCAAAGCCTCAGCTTTAGAGATTTCTCTGTGGTGGAGAATCTGGAGGGGAAATGTTTTCATGTGTGGTTTTAAGCCTCTGTGTTTCCTCTTTAAGGCTGGGCAGTCAGCAATACCTGGGCCAATCCATGAGAGAAAGGGAGAGGGGCTGTGTGAGGGGGAGAGCATATTAGCAGGTATATTGGAAGGACAGTCTTCAGGCATGTCTCAGGGGCCTTGTCTACACTAACATTTGTGGTCAACAAAACGTATGTCACTCGGGTGTGGCCAAAACAAATAAGCATGCGTATGGACAGAGCTACGCTGGCAGGAGGTGCTTTGCCACTAACATAATTACCACTGCTCATTGAATTGGTTACATTGTGTTGAAGGGAGAGCTCGCTGCCATGGGCATAACGCGGCTCTACGAATGTTATGCTGGCAAAACTTGTGTTGCTCAGGGGGTGCTTTTTCTCACCCCTGGGCACCAAATGTTTCCCTGAGAAGGGCTAGTGTAGACCAGGCCATACGCTCAGACTGTAAGGCCAGAAGGAACCATCATCCTCATCTATTCTGATCCCCTGCACATTGCAGAGCACAGAACCTCAACCCCCCTGCCCCTCCTTCCTGCAATAGACTCCTCCTCTCTGCTCTCCCGCATGTCATGCTGAGAAAAACATGACCACCCCGCGCGCCTGGGGGACCCCTGGAAGGGAGAGGAAAAGCAGCCGAAGCACTTCACGCCCTGCTGCAAAGTCAGGGCTGAGTGGGGACGAAAGGCACTAAGTGAGTGAGCCAGAGCCACTGCAGCTAAATGGCACCTTGGTAACAGGAGAGCGCAGGAGCTGGCACCTTGGGGCAGCTGGGGTCTCACAGGAAAAAGGGCCTGAGAGAGAGGGAGATGGTTTGCAGCTTTCTCAGCCACCCCAGCCTGGATCTCTCCTGGGGCCAAGCTGGGAGCAGGGATTTTGCCCTCCAGGTTGGTTTTGGTGGGGTCTTGTCTTTCCATGAGATTCAGGAGGCTCCCAAGAAACTTTCCTGCTTGTCCTGCAGCCAACATGGGGACAGGCTCCCCCGGCAAGCAGGCATGGGGGTGTGGGGGGGTACTGTCATTGGCCTGCTCTCAACATTGACCCAGTCCACTTGGTGCTTGGGAGCCACCTTCCACTGTGGTCTCATTGAGTCTCTCCGCATAGACCTCTTCCACACCCTGACTGGGAGCTGGGTCCTGCAGCAAGTCTCTGTCCTTTGAGGGAGGAGGGAAGGAAAGGTGCTGTCCTGCAAACCATCCTCAGAAAGCCAAGAGAATTTTATTTGAGGTTAGCTGTTTGAGAAAAACCTAGACACCACCAAAGTAGCAGAGAGATGTACTTAAAATCTTACCCTACAAATCCTGTGAATACTCCACTCCAAATAGAGCTGTGGAGCCAGCTGCATATGCTGCTTGGAGGCAGAGAATTCTGGGCAGTGCTTCTTGAGCACCAGTCCTAGGCCCAGGCTCTGGGCAAAGAGCTGCTGCGTCTCCAGCTGCCAGAGAAATGGGGATTATTCCCCAGTGCCAACTGTCTGACAGCGTAAGATTCCAGGGATTCCACTTGCAGTTAGACTAGAGACTAATTACAGGGCTAGCTTATTCCATATTCCGAACGATTGCCAAAAATGCCTGCTTGTGACTCTTCTTTGTTGAGGTAAAGTTATTAGAGACTCTTGTGATACATTTCCCATGAAACTATAAAATTGGGGGCCAGATGCTCCTGGCATGAGGGAGTACCTCACTCCAGAAGCAGGTGCTGTGTTTTCATGGTCAGTATGGGGTCATGCTCGTAGCAGTGCACTAATGGTAAATACAACATGCAATGAGATGAAGCCAGTCCATGCAGTGTTGAGTGTAAATGAGTCGCATGATAACCAATGCTATATTTGGGCTGTGTGTGTGTTATATTTGTAGCTATGCTGCCAAAGCCATCATAAGAGCCACATCCACTCACCCAGAAGAATACTTGATTAACATGATAGAAAAGCAGTTGCAGATAAAGCATGAAGAGGGGCCTTTATCTGTGGAATCTGAAGATGTGACTGTCAGTCCAATTGGTAATATTTTATTTATTAAGATCTATTTAATATCAGTTGCCAGACTTCAGTAAAAAGGATTGGGCCAAACTCAAAGTTGCTATGGAGTCATAGGTTCCAATGGCAGAAGTGACCCTTATGATCATCTTGCCTGTCCTCTTGCAAGAGACAGACCATAAAATGTTACCCCATGATTCTTGCATCAAGACCACAAACTTACAGTTGACCTAGAAGAGCTCTCTGAAAGATATCTAGGCTTGATGTAAAGACTCCAGGGGATGGAAAATTTACTACTTGCCTTAGTGAACTGTTCCAATGGTTAATTACAGAAGATTAGGTACAAGAGGCTTCAACATCACTTAAGTCACTTTCTTACCCTAGGTCTGAATTGGGCGTGTTATATGTCACTTTGCACTTCACTTCCAGACAAGTGGAGAGAGACCTCAACCGGAGTCTTGGGTCTGGCCATTTCTGAAATGCAGAAAAAGTGTACATCTGGTATGCCTCCAAGCATGGCAGCTCAGGTCCTTTGCTAAAAACAAGGCTCCTGCTTGCTGGTGCAAAATCAAGTCCCCAAGTTTAAAAAAAGAGCAACTCCCCCCCCAAAAAACCCCAACACACGACAAACCACTTAGCATCCCTAAGAGAAGGTTCCCCCTATCCCAATTCCATTTTGCCAGTCTCATGAAAATGGACTGTTTGCAGAAGGGAAGAATTGGAGGTCGCACCTCAAATGACTCAGTACTAAAAATCCTGGTTTGTGGATTTCATTTTAGTTCTCCATGATGTGCTTAGCTCTTGCTGTATAGTGATTGAATGACCAGCTCTAATGTAGCATATTGTTTTTAGTGAGAGGAACTGTGACAACACAGTCTGAGCACAGCACTGGAAACCAGGATTCCTGACAGTTACTATCTGGGTGACTTGAGCAACATGCTTTGACCCTGTGATAAGTTTATTACACCCTATGTCTTAAGGAAGAGTATAAAGAAATGAATTCACTCATTTGGAATGATAATTGCCATCTTTATAAGTCACCTCCTGCATACATGTTGTTGTAGGTCAGTTTTTATGAGAGCCAAACTTATCTGTAGATATGCTGCCAAAGTCTTTTGGAAAATTTAAAGCAGTAAATAATGTTTGATCACTAAAGATCTGATCCAAAGTCTATTGAAGCCAGTAGCAGACATGGATTTCAGTGGGTACTGGATCAGGTCCACATTTGTTTGTGATTTGTTTCATTGACCTAGATATGCTCCTTGTCAACCTTTAAAAAGTAGGCAAGAGATAAGCAGGGGACATAATGTACTTGTATTTCAAAACACACATTTGACACCATTCATAAATAACGAGACATATGTAAGAGGCACTCCAGGGAAAGCACAGCCCTTATGGAAAAGACACCGATTGGGTAATGAGCAGCAGTTTGCTTTGGTAGAAACTTTTGGGTCAGATAAGGGAAAAGGAATGAGCAAAGTACCACAATAATTGGGTTAACTCTTCAGCCTCCACATGAGAGGACACAATGAAAGGGGAAAGAAACAGCACCAGTACTGCAAGCTCTACCTACTAACTAAAGGGCTGATTTCCAGTGCTGACCACTCAGCCCGTTCTGAAAACTGACGTCAATGGACGAAGAACAAAAAGGTCAGGGGAAAAACAACAGGTAAACGGGAATTTAGACAGAACATTTTCTTGTAACAAGGAACCTGTAAAATGCACCTATCAAGACAACAGGAGAGGCAAACCTTCTAGCTTTGTTCCAACAGGAGAAAATATCCAGATTATTAATGGGTCCCGGTTACGCTGGAAGCCATGGAAGCCCGTTTAGCTTGTACAAGCTTTGTAATATATGTCTTGTTCCTAGCCCCAGGAACCTGCCCAGAGGAATGGTCAACATACAAAGGGAAATATTTGTGGAGACAGACTAGCCCTGCCAGCACAGCTACAGTAAGATGTGTGAAAAATTCTGAGCACTCTGCTACCCGGAGTTGGTAAGTGATGAGATTGTCTCATTTCAGCACAGTGAGCAGCAGGGAGCACCAGGTTGCATTTGATGGGGTGTCCAGGCGGTGACCTAGAGCAGTGCACCTGCTTAACTGAATGGGATGCATACCAGGGCTAGAAAAGGCATGATCTTCAGGAAAAAGGACCACCACCTGCATGTGCTTCCATCTACAGCAAGTGCAGGCTGGCACCATAAGAAGCTAGCATGTTGTTCCAGCACAAAGAGTAAATAGTCTCTAGTGTATTGTGCCATCCCCACATATGGCTCTCTACCCTGCAATGGCAGAATCTTTGGTACTAGACCCCTCAACTTGCAGTGGAACGTCAGATGATACTCACAACATGACAACTGGGCACTGGGGCAAAATGTGGCCCTTGAATTAATCTATTTCTGAAAATAAATGTTAGTAGCCACTGTACTTGCAAGGGCAGTGAATGTCAAAAATATCTGCTTTTCTTCAATTAAAATAATGCATAGTGCTTTTATTTTTAGTGCGATTGCTATTAAGAGTGGGAAAGCTTTTTGGAGAAGACCAAATATGACACAATGTAAATTACTGGAAGAACTTCCAAATAATATTATGGCTCTTAAAAATGTCACCATAACAGAGGGTAAGGTTCCAGAAAGTTTATTAATGTAATGAATGGGTCAAAGTAAAAGTCAGTTGGTTAATAATAACTTTGAGCATTTGAAAAACAGGAGCAGTAACAATTATGCATATTACACACCCTTGTTCATCTTAAACTGCTTGTCTTTTCATAGAAATAGATTTGAGCCCTGCTTTGAAGTTGTCATTGAAGACTTGGTTTTTATCTCAAGTCTACATTTTGATTACTAGAACAAAATTCACAGTGAACAATGAATTTTGCTTTTTTATCTTTTATGTGGATTGGCTAGGAACATTTCAAATCTGTTTGGAATTTGTGGGTAGTTTGGAGTTAGTCACACTTTCAGTGAATAAATTCTTGGTCTCGAGATCAAACTGAATAGTAGATCTGCATAGGCAACTTGAAATTCATCCTGTAACTTACAAAATTTGCCAAAAAAGTTTGTATATTTGATATTTGCATTTTGTGCCATGGTGACTAATGGCTTAAGTCATCCAAACAGAAACAATACCATATGGTTTACATAACTAACAACAGGCACTGATCAGGCAAGCCTTCCATGTGGAGGGATTCGTGTGCTTGTATAAAGCCCCACTGACTTCCGATCTGCAGAAGTACAGAAAGCTAAACATGGTGATGTGCTCTTTTTTTTTTTTTAAAGCACAAATTTCATACTAGGTTGGAAGCCAATATGAGCATACCTGAGAGAAGAGCAACCTCAGCTCCCTAGGTTCAAAGCCTCTCATCCCCGTGCCATTCGTAGCGTGAACTGCACCTAGCTCAAGGCTTGACAAATTTGCCTCAGAGTCAGGAGCCAGACAGACAATATGGGCCCAGCAGCCGCTCCCCCCATCCCGGCCCCACCTGCCCCTCCCCCACAATTTTTTTTGGGGGGCACCCTGGCCTGAACGCAGCCGCCACTCTCCCCTCCCACAACCAGGACTCAGAGGCAGGGTGCCCTAGCTGCAGCCCAGCACCCTCAGCACTGCCCCCTCCCATATGGGTGCAGGAATGCTAGGCACCACATTTTAATTTTAGGTGCCATGGTGACCTGGCGCCTGGGGTTTGTCAAGCCCTGACCCAGCTTCATATGGGTGTGGAAGGCCCCCAGCTCAGTAAACCATCACAGCAGGGCACGTTGCCCAGGGGGACTAAGCAACGTTGAACAGAGCAGAGGAGGGCTCCGTACCCATTCCCTGTTGGTCAGCACAGAGGGCGGGCTTGGGACGGTAGCCAGTGGGTTCATGATTACACACAAAACGGCCACAAAACAAATGATGGGGGCTCCTATTGTAGTGAGGAAACCTGTTCCAGTGACTGGAACAGAGTTGTGGAGAAGCTGCATTGTGTCACAGCCATTGGCCGAGGGGTGGATTGCATGCCCTTTAGTGCTTTGTGTACCTTCCTCCCCCCAAAATGTGTGCATGGGGAAGGTAAAGTCCCAGGGACCCCAGTGTTTGCCAGAGCAGCTTTGACCTATATTGATTAAATATAATTTTTTGTGGTGGGGGGGGGGAGAGGAGAAGAACAACGACGACACAAAACGCAGGGGATAGTTCTCTACTGCACAGAGCTAAAAACTCCAGAGAAGTATGTTTGACCTTTTATGGTAAGCATTAAATGAGTAGCATTTGATTATTTAAAATTAAGAAGAGATTCCATAAGATACTAATGAAAAGGCAAAAGATGGCAGACACGAGTTTTAGCACTGGTAATCAGGATTCTTTAACTGCTTAACATAAGTGCAGTTAAAGAGGATCAAATCCAACAAGAAACTAATCTTTAGGTTTATGTGCTGGTTCACATATGTATATAGTTTAGTTTGCAAATATCTGAAGTTAGTTTCTTGCACTCCAGTAAAAATGGACTGTCAGTGAAGCTACTTTATTTGCACTAGGATTATTATGTAATGTAACAGTTTTTGGAGCACCTCCTGTGAATGCCTCTTTTAACTATAGTTGTGAAAAACGTTCCTTGTGATATGGACCTAGGGTCAACTCAATAGAGCAATGCACATTTACACTATTTGAAGATCTGGCTCCTGGTAATCTATAACAGTCTTTTCATTTACTGAATTAATGTAAGCATTTCTTTTAATGCTAGATAAGCACCACAGCTATGCTAATGTTTTGCAATATAAATCACCTGCATCTTCTTTACTCTATTCCAGACAATGCAGAGGATGTAGCAAAGCACATTTTAAAACTGATTGAAAACTTTACACAATTGGATACGGTAGAAACCGAGGTGATTGTAAACAAAACCTGTGCTATTTCAAACTTTGACAAGATAAGCTTGACTCTTGCTGAAGCCACATTAAAAATACTGAACTATATTTTGCTGACCAAAATAAATTCACAATTGCAAACAATGACTAATAGGTAAGTAAAACATTAGTAAATCACTTGTACAGAATTTAAAGTACTAAGGAATAACATCCTTCATCTGTTAAAAAGGCCATCTTGAGTCCTCCAGCCTTCGACTTTCCCACAAATAGGATAGGTGGTAGTTGTGCTACAGGCTGTTGGACTATTCCCATGGCCAGTGTATTTGTGGGAGGGTCTGGTTGATGACCACTAAGGTCTAGAATCACAAAAATACTTATGCCTCTAGACCCCAGACTTCAGCACCAAGACCAGTCATAGACATCACCACAATCCACAAACCCCCTGCTCAGCTGCCACTTAGACTTACTCAGTACCTAGATTTTCAATGTAAAAGTTCCCAAGATACTTAAGTTTCTGCTTCCCTTCCCTGCCCTGCCCTGCCGCCCCGTGCTAGGTGTCCAGATACATCTCCTGCGTAAGGCCCATTGTGATCCATAAACTTGGGGAAGATAGATGGAGGTGCGTCTCTTTTCCCTGCTAGGCCCAACCCCGTAGATGTGTTCAGAACTACCTGCCACTCAAAACCTGGCCAGAGGCAGCAGTGATATGGTTGCTACTGACCACCTTGTAGTCTAGTGGTTGGTGCACTCCCCAGGAGGTGAGACACCCACATTCCAGCCCCCCTCTGCCGGAGGCACTGAAAGAATTTGAACAGGGGCCTCCCACCTCTTAGGAGAGCATTCTAACCAGTGAGCGACTCAGATGTGGATTGCTTTCAGTCTCTGCAGTTGAACCTGTTCCACTACATGTACATACTTAATACCCATTAGGGCAGAGAGAGAATGAATGACTCTCCCACCTGGAGGTGAGACCCCAAGATCCAGCCCCTTGCTCCACTGTTTACCCAATGGAAAAACTGCAGCAGGAAGCACTGAAAGAGACTCACATCAAACATGTACCTTAGCTCAGTGGTTAGACTATTCTGATTTGAACAGGGTCTGCCATCTCTTTTGTCCCCCTCAGGCAGATGGATGGTAGCACATCCTCCTCTTTCTTGGGCTGTCTTGTTTGAAGTGAAGCAGGTAGCTTAGTCCTTCTCACAAGAAGCAACGCAGACACCTTAGCTCTCTGGACTCCAGCTGAGTGTACTTGGCTGAGGATCAAGAGCAGAGATAGGCACGTAACTCCATAAGAGGAATGGGGCTTAGGACAATCCAGATCATCAGCATCTCCCACTGGCTAGCTTAGGCAGTTCCCTGCCTAGCCCTGCTGGCTTTTGTGGGTTGCATTCTTAGGTGCCAGTCTGCACCTATGCATTGTACAGGGAGCCTAAGTCACTCTCTATGGCTCCCAGCATTGTTCCACCCATTTTCTAGGTGTCTAAAAACTAGGCATTCCAGTACTCAGCCCGTCAACACCAAATTGCCTGTGTGGCTCCAGGCCTGAGCTGCTACATACTCTCCTTTCCCATTGACTTCAGTGTTGAGGGCACTCCCTGCAAGCAGTACTAAGCACCAGAAGAGGTTGGGGCTGGGAGAAGCGAACTATGCTATATTGTTGTGACAAAGATTTTCAGAAATAGGGACCTAAAGTTAGGTTCTTCATGCTATGTAGGCTCCTAAATATAAAGTGGGATTTTCCAGAGCGCTGGGCAGGCAGCAGCTCTCACTTGTCTCTTTTGCTAAGTATTTTTGAACATTATTTCTCTTACCTGGGAATGTAAGTGTGGAGCTAGGAGCCCAACTTCAGACACTTACTTTTGTAAATGTTTTCCTGTGTCAAGAGTTCCCCCAGCCACGACTGGTAAATGGGCACCATTCCTCAGCACTAGATGAGCTTACTAAAGTAAGTTCATCTGTTCACCTCTGACTTTGATGAAAGCAAAGTATCTGAAACTGAGAAACTTGCGGACTGCCAGTTTGCAAGATTCTCAGTTTCAGATGTTTTGCCTTCCTCAACTATGTTTTAAAGACAATTTCCAGAGGAAAATGAAGCTTTCCACTTAAAGTAAGCCCACATCAGTCTTTGCCCCAGCTCTTTGCCGTGGGCAAGTAAGTGTGTGTGGTCTTTCTAAACATAGGAATCTAAAAGGAAAAGATGCAAAAAGTGCTAGATTAAGATACTAAGCAGGGTCATGACCCTCTTAGCAATATTCTCTCCCACAAGAGTCTCTCTCACTGCAGTGTGGGCTGTGTGCCTGCTGCCAGTACAGAACCACCCCACTTTAAAAAAATGTGCTTCACTAAAAGAGGAGGTGGGAAATCCTGGTGAAAACTCCCTGTATGCTGAACTTTTCGGGGCAGGAACCATCTTACGTTGAGTACCCGGGGCCCTGCTCTTGGCTGGGGAGTTTAGGTACCCCCCTATAATACAAAGTAGCAATAATTTACAAGTTATCCAAGGAGTGGTTCTGCTCTGACTATTAGTTTCTTCAAAAAAAAAAAAAACACTCAACTGGTTCCAAAGTAAGAAGTTACCACCTTGTTATTTAAAACAAGGAAGACAGTCCATAGCAGGGACCATGGATTGATCCTTCTAGCTTTAAAGAGAAAGAGAGAATTAGTGTGATGACTCTTAAGAAGCATCTGCTTCTAAATGAGTCAGTATTACAGATCAGCTATACATCAAGCCAGGAGGGACCAGTGTGATCATCTAGTTAGACCTCTGTGTAACCAGGCCACAGGATTAATTCAGGGATGTCCTATTTGAACTAGCCTTGGGCATTTACAAAAAATACTTTATTTTAAAATTGCCACTGATGGAAAATGTACTACAACCCTTGGTAAACTGTTCCAAAGGTTAATTGCCCTCACTGTTAAAAATTGTGCCTTATTTCCAGTCTGAACTTGTGTAGCTTCAGCTTCCAGACTCTGGGTTTCGTTATACCTTTGTCTGCTAGATTGAAGAGATTAGCAAAGTTTTGTTCCCCAGGTATGTATTTATAGACTATGATCAAGTCATCCCTTAACCCAGGGATAGGCTTGGACTGATATTTTGGACCCAGACGTTCTGGTGAAGATTGAATACCAGACTTTGCAGCTCTAGGCAGTCTAATCTGAGGGTCCATAACGGGATTCCTTCATTCTCTTTGACTTGCAAAACTGCCATTGAGAGAACCTGCTTGATGTAAGTGTGGCAGTCATGGCCAGCTCGTAGAAATATGAAGGTTTTAATCCACACTACCACTGCAGAGTCTTTCTATACATTCTCTAGACAGACAGTCTCTCTCCCACTCTACAGATTCCTACTGGTTGATAAACCTCTACCAAGGCCAGGCAGATAAACAGCAAGTACTTTAGCTTCAGGTCTCCCCAATGAGACATGGAGCTGGCTTTCTGTTGAGTTTTCTTTAATAACCATAAACATTGCCAATAAAATGCTGCATGCAGGCCTGAACCTATAATCCTTACTCAGACAAAGCTACCATTTCTTTCCATGGGAATTTTTCCTGACTAGAGACTGCAGGTTTTGATCTCTCCCTCCCCGCAAACCTTCCATTGAATGATTATGCCTGCCACTGCCATAGTGTCAGCAAGGGGACAGAACAGAGAGTTTAGTCAATACGTCTGATAGGCAGAAATGTCATAGTAGCAGAAACATTTCCAGATGTCTCATTTTCTTGTCACACTTTATAAAAGCATCTTAAGGACAGCCGAGCAGATAGGCTTCAAGATGCCTTATACCGGGAGAAGTAATACAATCGTATTGGCTGCACTGGCTTTGGCTGTGATGCATTCGGATCCCACTGGTTTCCAAGGAGTGGCCTTTGGTGTTACCTCATACAAGGAAGGCATTGATCCCACGGTGAGAGGAAAGCTTTAGCTCATGGGTTTTGGATCATGGACTGAAGACACATGAGTAAACCTGCCTGCGATCACAGACACCAATCCTTAACTGGTGTCATTTGTCTTAACTATTGAAGTCAAGACCTGCTGAGACTCTAGTCTGTATTTTTGTTACCTGAACAAAGAAAGCATTGCTTTAGCATCTGCCTGCCCCCCCCCCACCACCTCCTCTTTTCCTTAAGGTAATGTAACTGACTATGGAAAAATAGTCTGGTTTTATTTGGAGATGGGACCAAACCCAAATATTCAATCTGACCCCTTTTCAGTTCAAATTCTAAATTTGCTCTTTTGCTTTGGTTCTAAGATGGATCTCATATGAGGAGAGTTAGTTTAATGGTTCCAGTTCAGATAGGTCAGACATACTACAAGAACCTTTCCACAGTTCATGGTTGCAGGAATCTTATTAAATCATTTGATCTCATAACATTTTTGCCCTTTGGGGACAAAAAATGCCACATGAATGCCTTTTAAGATTTCAGTACCAATGAATCCAAGCCAACACTGGCTCTACGTAGAACCCTGAACTATAGCCTAAATTGAATCCAGATTCACAGCCAAATACCTCCTATTGTCCTGCCCACATTTTTAACTACTTTTTAAAAAGGTTCCCCCCCCTTTGGATTTTACGTTTTTAGTCTATAAAGTGAAGGGCAAATTGATCAGGGGAAAACAACAAATAGCTAGTTTTTATATATCACTTTTCATCTCCAAGCACTAACTATCCCACCTTGTGTACATCAGGATCACCCCCCTTTGTAGAGTTATACTCAGGCAAAATATTTTGAGGTTCTGACGTGCCTGGAGAACTTACTTCACTTGCAGCCAGAAACAGAATTGACCATGCCAGAAATTGTATTAGAGAAGCATTTCTGGCTCTCTTTTGCAGAGCCAAGAAGATAGTTTAGAGAAACCTGATAGGTACTCAAATGCCAAACCCTTCAAGGTTTTGGAGCCTGTAAAGAGTTAACATATCACATGGCTGTTTTGCGGTGGAATATAAACCAAAAGGGAACCAAGGAGAAGGGTGTTTTTGTTTGCCTGGCTGGAGCAGGGAATGCCTATGTGGAGCGATCGTCAGTTAGCTTGCTTTTGTTCTGTAGATAAACAAAAAAGCCCCAATGAAAGGGTCTTAAATGGACTCCTCCTTGGAGCTCCTCCCTGGCTGGGAAAGCCACCTGTTTTACAGGATGAGTAACAGCCAGACACTGGTCTTGGGGCACATGTTCCTGCATAACATGGATGGCCTATTTTGCATGGAACTACTGCAGTCATGCTTCCCTTGCTGCACACTGACGAGTACGTGGCTGTACAAGTGTTTACTCACCAAAGGCAGGCCCCTGCAGGCATAGCAGAATCTTCATCTTTGGCACCCACTGCGGCTGGTCACGCCAGTCCTGGGATGTCCCCCCCTTAGAGCTCAGCCAGGTCATGTTTTCATTCCACCCCTTTCAGCATTCCAATCAATAATGCCTTACCACTACCCGTAGGCTCTGAATTATCCTGATCAGCCTTACACTGAGAGGCTTTACACCACCTTCCCAGTAGCTGGCAGGAGAACACAGGCCCACCCTCTACATTGGGTTCCAGCCCAGGGACAAGCACCTAAAGTCTGTTCCATCAGACATCTTGCTGCTGTCTCTGAGACTCCATCCTACCATTAGTCTTTCCCTTAGTCCCTTCCTGGGCTCATCAGAACAAGCAACACCTTCTAAGTCCTCTCACAAGAAGTCTCGCTCATGCCTGTGTGTAAGGGTGAACCCCACAAACTCACTCCATCCCCACATCTTCCAGGGATCACCATTTTCTAGTGCCTCAAAAGTGACTACAGAGCTCCCCTGTTGCCTCTCATATTTCAGTCCAAACACCCCTTTGGCTTTACCATTACAGCCTTCAGGAAAACTCACCTCTGACCAAAGCTTCACTACCCCATCTCCCTTCTGGTTTTAGGCCCTCCAATTGTGGCTTCATGCTTCTTTCAGCTTTCACATATATGAGTAGAAACTCCCAGCTAGCGGACGCGCGCTCTCGCCCTCTCCCCCCCGGGCCACCCACTAACATTCCTTCTGTTCCCTTGTGCTCCCTTCCTTTATGAAGCCCCAGCTCTACATCAGCTGGGTTTGATCAGTTAGGCCTATTACCCCTCCAGGTGCCAGCCAGCAGCCTAATGGGATTTAGGCTTCTGTTAATCCACAATAACCAGGGGGAGGTTTATATACCCCATCACGATGGCCCTGTGGCAGTAAAACATACCCACTCTGTGGCTGTTGTCATCAACCCAATCCCAGGTGGGCAGAAAAGAAACAACTATTCACCTGTATCTTTGATTGCAGGGACACATTTTTTCCAGACTGAATAAAATGCTCATGCAAGAAAACAATTTGAAAGGGAATGGGGGGCCCCCCCCCCCCCAAAAAAAAAGCACTGACAAAAAGAGCCAATGCCTAGGGATATTACTAACCTCTATTGTTCATTGTGCATTAGGCCTGGGGCAGACTTATAGTTGAGTATTTTCTCTCTTTCATACAGATTCATATACGTGAAGAACCCTTTAAAAAGGCCTTGGCTGCTGTGTATTTGCCAAGATCACTGCAGAACTACTTGAGGCTCCAGTCTTTAGATCCAGAACATCTTCCAAAGATTCAGTTTAATTTCTTTGGAAAAACTTCGCTCTTTGTGGTAAATATGGTCATTAGCTAACACTAGCCTTGGGGCCATTAGATAAACTGCTTCTCTTAACCTGTGCAGATAAAGGATCCTGACCATGGTATCTATTAGACAGAGGAAGCAGCATTGCTGGGCACAATTAAAATTAGAGAGGACCATGCACTAATAAATGTGAGATGAGGAGCAACCCTACATCTGTGGGGAGCATACTGGATGGCCTACTTGGGCTTCTCGGTTTCTAGAATTCTCTCATCATTTTGCCTACTGTTATCCCAACTCTTTTATTTCGCAGAATACTCATAACACACCCTAATCGTCCTCCTTCAATATAAATGACTGTTACCTACAGAACATGCATAATACCTGTCATCCTGTCATTAAAAATAGTAGCAACAATATGTCATTTTGCAGACTGTTCTGGTGCTTTTTGAAATGTTGTTGTAATCCAGATGCTGTAAGGATGGGCATGCTAGAAAAGCCTTGAGAGAGATTATTTTATTTCTATTATGGTAGCTCTTAGTGTATGAAGTATTGCCTCTGCACATACAAGACGGTATGATCTCTGCCTTGATGGGCTCCCACTCTGTTGGTCTTCATGTCTGACATTTTAAGTGATATGCCACTGGCTGCCTTGTTTTAGGGAAATGGTTGTGAAACTCTCCTGGTTCAGTCAATATGATTGAAGCTATATTTTGTTCAGATAATTGGGAGAGAGAGTCTGTCCTCTTAATTTCCCAGTAGCTACATGTCCTAAATAAATGAGGGGGATCTGAATTAACGTCAGGCATTGCATTGTGTTTGACTCATCATCACTTCCAATAAACAGTTTTCAAACAAACAGAACAGTATGGGACTGCTAATAACCCAAACTCTTACTTTCTGTACATTTCCACTTCAGAATGAAAATCTCAGGAATGAAGTGTTGAACACTTATGTTGTGAGTGCCAGCCTTGAAAACGTATCAATTCACAACCTCAGTGAGCCAGTGCATATTACTCTACAGCATGTCCAACCAAATACGGTATGGCATTTTCATTTAATAACAGGTCTCTTCAATTAAAATCAATTTAATCTCTGTTCATCCTTAAAATGGGATTTCCTGTCTTGTCTGTTTGAAACATTCCTATTACTGAACTAATCTTTGCATGCCATATGTCAATGCCAAGACTAACGGCATGTCTACACTAGCAAGTTTACAACGGCAGAGCTATACTGATGCAGCTATGCCACTGTATGACGACTCGGGTAGCCGCTCTATGCTGATGGGAGAGCGCTCTCCCATTGACGTAATAAAACGACCTCAATAAACAGCCATCGGTGTTCCCACCGACACAGCAGTCTGCACACTGCCACTTATGCTGGTGAAATTTATGTCACTCAGGAGTGTGGTTTTTTTCACACCTCTGAGTGACATACATTTTGCTGACATAAGTGGTAGTGTAGACATAACAGCTGAAACAGATTGCAGGCTGCTAAATTCACACAAGTTGCCTGAGCGTGCATTCCTTTATGAAATCCAGAGATGGCAGTAAGGAGCACTCATTCTCTTTCCTTGTTCTGAGGAAAACCAACACAAATTGATTATTTCCCTCAACCCACATTGCCTACAAATTCAGAAAAAATCATAATTGAGCACTGACTGGAGGGAAGGGACAGCAACAGAAACACACATAGGCTGCACCCAGTCTGGGTGCTGGCATGCAGAAATATGACTTAATATGCAGAAGTGCAACACGGTATATTGATTGCATTTTTCAAACAATAGGCCCTTGGCTAAAATGTTGTAAATCTCCTTTTGTTACAAAGAGTACATGAAAATACAAAGTTTCAGAGGAGCCTGTTTTTATTTCAGATTGTATTCATCAGATGCTCACAACAGTTTGGAGTACTGTCAGGGCAGGAAGGAAGAGGAAATCCCTTTGTTTCTTCTTACATCCTTCTGCTGCTACCTGGAAATATTGCATATTAACATTCAGGGTGACATTCACCCCTTCTCCTGAACAAAGCTTTAGTGATATTACATATTTTTTTCTTACATTGGGCTTTCCATCCATACTTCTCCATGCGCTTCCCAAGGGTAGGTGGATATCATCTGCCTCACCTGACAGATGGGTAGGTGAGGCACAAAATAGCTAAGTGACTTGCCTATAAAAGGTTGCACAGCAAGTGTGTGGCCAAACTGGTCTACTGACTCCAGGTCCTGTTGTCTAGCCACTAGCCCACACTCTTGTGCAGTGAGCTCTGCTGATGTTCAAGACAATGAAGTTTGCACACCCAAGCAAGGTGGGGCACTGCAAGGCAATGCCTTCATGACTGCTAGTCCAGCCCAGTCTGGAATAGCTGCCAATGCTGCTCAACATCCCTTATGAAGGATTTGGTGACACCCCCATTTTTTCTCCCCCCTCCTCCCCCAGAAGGGGCAAATGGGAAGACTCCAAACCATCTCTCTCTTCTCTGCCACCTCTCTTCCAACAGAATTATGTGGGGATCTCTCTCCTTCCCAACCCCCCCCCAAGCAGCAGTCTATCTCCCTGCAGAAGCAGGGCCTAACTCCTCATCTGGCACCAACCTTCTTCCCCGCCTGCTCCCTTTTCATCACCCTCCACTCTAGGTAAGGTGGAGGGTCCCCTGTCACAGCTGGGAACAGAGCAACAGCAATGGAGAGCAGTCTGTTAGGATCTACCCAAGGCACAGAACAGGGCCCCCTGTGGTGAGAGAAGGAACAGGCCATATGAAGAAGGAGAAAGGGCCAGCTGGCATGGAGAGGACGGAGAGTGGAAAACAAAACAGGATTAATCACTTCTCATTACAAACAGAAGTAAAGAGCAGATGTTATAAGGGAGTATACAGCAATGTCACAGCACTCCTTTTCCTTTCTTTCAGAACAATGCTAAAGTGCGCTGTGCATTTTGGGACTTTACAAAGAACAGTAAGTACTATTTACAAGATTGCCAGATTTTAGCCATCCCCATCCTGATGATGCCTTGGCTATCGAATGTGTTGTTTCAAACTCTGATGACTGCAGTTCAAGTCAAGTGCATTCAGAGTAGTTGCTTTTCACTGAAGTCTACACCAGCGTGAACGTGCCATCCAAGGGCTTCCTCTCATGGCCTGGGGTGGCCCACAGGCACCCTGCTTCAGTTTCCCCAAGAATAATCCAGTCACAGCCAAGCTCTTTGAAACAATATTCCCCTTCTTCAGGGGTCTAATTCAGCGGTTCTCAGACACCACTGCACCATGACTCCTGCAAACAACATCACTACACCACCTCAGGAGCAGGGGGACCAAGCCTTGCGGCCGAGCCCTGCCATCCCATGCAGTGGAGGCCGTATGCTGAAGCCTGGGCTCTGTAACCTTTGCTCCACCATCCAGGTTAGATGCTGAAGCCTGAGCCCTCCCCAAGGGCTGAACCCCTGGGACTTCAGCTTCATCCCCAGGCCCCAGCAAGTCTAGCACCAGCCCTGGCAATCCCATTAAAATGGGCTCCTGACCCACCATTTGAGAACCACTGCTCTCATTTATTCAGTGTCATTGCTTCCACAAACATTCCTTCGTGCTCACCCCTCATGCTGAGGGTTGCACAGTCCTCCTTCCTGGGACCATGGCTTTATGTTCTGGCCTCCCCAGTCCTTAACTCATCACTCAAGTCTAGAATGTCACAGTCCTCCTTCCTGGGACTGCAACTGCTTGACTTCTTTTCCCCAGCAGCTTCTTTCAATAGCTCCTTCCCTTAGGGACTGCTGTGGTCATCTGCCTCTTCTAGCCTCTTTCGACCCAATTCTCTCCCTTAACAGAGGCCTGGTTGAGTTGTGAGACCCATTTGCTGCACCCGTGGAGGCAGGTTATGTTTCTCATGGGTGGGCTAGGTCCCATCTTCCCTCAAGGGGATAACCATCCTGTGACAACCAACATAGTCAGTGTTATTATGGGGGGATGGTTATTTAGTACTACACGTAATGAAGCATCAACACGAATAATTAAGAGTAAAACTAAGCTAAAAGCAGAGTAAAAATAAATCTAAAACTAAGTACACCTAAATTTACTTAATAAAACTGATTTGATTAATTTAAGTTTCAAATGTTTGAGTAATAAGTAGGTATAAATTATCAGCTATGAATAATAAAACCCCAGGAGAGGCTAGGCACAAAATTGGGAGTCAGGAGATAGATCTTTTGGCCTTATGCATTTATAATGCAGTGATTACTATAGTATCTGAGTTTTCTGTTCCTGACTCTTAACAATCACCCACTTGTAAAATGGGGATAACAATTTATCCCTCCGAGTGACACTGGGAGGCCTAATTTGTTAATAGTTGTTAAGGAGCGATAAGATACTCAGCTGGAAAGTTCTTTAGACATACACAGTAGGATTATTATAATCATCTTCACCAGAGACCTGCGAAGGGCCAGGACTCATTCAGAGCATGCTTAGGGAGGTGCTGTTCATATCTCTAGCTCATTAAACAGCAATGGGACTGGAATCATTTACACTGGTACAAATCAGGAGCAACTCCTTTGACTGCAGGTAGCGACACAGGTATAGTACTAGGGTCAGTGGAGAATCAGAGCTGGGGGAGGCTCAAACCACAAAGTTCAGATTAGGATTCTGAACTCACAGGAGTGTCTGGATCCAAGGTTTTGGTTTGGCCCATTATAGATAAAGGGGCTAACCATGGAATTTGGATCAGGTTCAAATCTGAAAGTTTTCAGAATTCATGGGTGACAGGATCCAGGATTTGGGGTTAGCCCATCTCATTTGTGTTCCGCTTTTGCTTTTAATGTAGACCAGCTATATATATATATATATATGACACTTTCTGGTAAGATGAAACAGCTCCCATCAACAAAAGTATTTTCCTCCCCAAAGTGCTCAAAAGAAGGACTAGCTGATCTCTTGGTTAGAAATGGCAGAAAAATCAGTCAATGCATTTAAATCTATTGAGTGTGGCAGGATGAATCTAACAAATTAGAGTTAGATTGAAAACAATGCTAAAAGAGCTCCAAAATGCTTGAGAAGGGTTGCTTCCTGTCAGTCTCCAGTGAGCCCCTTCAGCCACATTCAGCTCTATCTGGAAGGAAAGGCTACTCCAAAATAGGGCCCTTGAAGACAGGTGAATAAAGAGAAGATTGGGAGTTCCAGGGAGATAACGTGTTTCCTGTAAAATACATGATTCAAGCTTTACATATGATTTTGCAACAAAAGATTAACATTCTGCTCAATTACCCCACTAAATTAATGATGTCATTCTAATGTAGCTGAGATTGGAATTTGGCCCACACTTTCTGCAGATTCAGGAAGACAGCAGTCTACAATCAGCTCATGTTGGGCGGTTTTCTTTGCAACCATTAATGCTAGAAATTTCTTCTTTTAACTGAGAGCTAAGATTCTGCAGAATCTGAATATGTGATGCTGGCCCCATAAATAGGTTATAAATAAATGACAGCAGGGGAGATCTGGCTTCCAGGCAGAGTGTTTGATTCCAATGCTCCAAACTGTTCCTCTCCACCCTTACAATACTTGTGAACACCGTTTCCCCCACTTCCTTAGATGTAATCTAGCCAACCTCTCTCTCTCTCAATATGTTGTACTAGAATTATTTTTTTTTATTCCCAAAGTTTCATCCATAAAGTTTAGATATTCTAATCTCAGACAGCAATTCAAGACGTGTTCCTGTGTGAAATCTCACCCATGTGTGCTATTAGCCGATCCTGCGATCTGTACTAACTTGAGCTCATAATCACACCTCCTGCATTTTTCAGAGCTATAAATTACTGGATATGACTAACTCTGGTTAAAAATCCCTTTCTGTATTGTACAGATGGACTGGGTGGTTGGAATACATCAGGGTGTGAAGTGAAATCCACAGATATGAATTACACAATCTGTTATTGTAACCATCTTACCCATTTTGGAGTCTTGCTGGTAAGTACTCCATGAATCATCTCCAGAACAGACCGATGGCACTACACCCAGTCAACACTGGACTTCTGGGAAACAGCTTACCCCCAAATTATTTTAGAGAGAGCAAACTGTATTTTGCTGGAAGTAATACTAATAAAGAAAGCAAATAAATTTAATTTTTAAGTTAAAAAAACTAAAATCCACTGCATACCCAGTGCCCATTCATTTTACAGCAGTTATTGCATCTTTGCTTTCATTGCACCTTTTCAGTTTTCCCTAATGAATTTTACTGTATTTGCTGTTGTATTGGTAATGCTATGGTAATATTAGTTACCTGTCAACAGCAACTAATGGTGTTGTTTCCCTGAAAGTATTACTAACTAAACTCTCTTAATCTAAACATGTATCAGCATTATCATCTATTATTTATACAGTAACAAAAGTGCATGAAGTACTTTAAAAAGTCCCCACCCCAAAGAGCTTAATATCAAAACACACAATGTACAAATAAAGGACAGAAACTGCTTGCAACAAAAAGCAAAGTGATTGGGGACTTCTGAATAAACTAGGTAGCAGATACTAGTAGAATTTCCTCAGCCCAACAAAGGAGACTGCATGGGGGAAACGTGGTCCATTTCCCTTTGTTATGTGCAATGTAAACACAAATACACACCTGTGATTAAACTAACTGGCCCCTAGAGGTCATTACTCTCCTCAAATATAGATGCAAGAGCTCTCTCTGGTAGTAAAAATGTTACTTCTACAGGAAGGAAATGTGGATGTTGTAGATTTCATACAGCTTGTTGTATTTCTAAGTAAAACAAGTTGGACTGAACCAAACTGTAAACTCACACTGTTCTCCATGCTATTTCGGTTACTTGCACTGTAGGACCTGTGTAACTGCACAATGCCTACAAATTCTCAGTATAACAGGAAACAGATTAGTCTTGCTTGCTTTAAAACTCACTTATAAAGCATATAGCAGCAGGTTATG
This sequence comes from Mesoclemmys tuberculata, assembly GCA_007922155.1. Taxonomy (NCBI): domain Eukaryota; kingdom Metazoa; phylum Chordata; order Testudines; family Chelidae; genus Mesoclemmys; species Mesoclemmys tuberculata. Next base: position 5,000,686 of record ML675622.1, read on the forward strand.
GCAGGGAACAAGATTCATATCATGAACATCATTGGGAATTAATATATGGAAGTGAGGCCCATTTTACTGAATATTTTTTACAGTCTGGCTCTTGAAAGTACTTCTGACTTTCATGAATCCTCCCACATTCTGAAGCATCTGGCATGTGTCTCCATTCCCCACTTTCAGCAGCCACCATTTTAACAAACTAGGGTTTCTTATACAAGATGAGTTTCCATTACATATTTTTGCTGCATTATTAAACTCCGTACGGAATTCTGAGGTACAATTAGAATGATTTTTGCAACTTTTTGGCAATTAAATGCTGGATATTTTCACTGTCTTTGGTATTTTGTTACAACTTGAGTGGTTTGTAAAAATACTAAATATGTTTACAAAAAACTGAATAGAAATCACTTTCGTTCCCATAGGAAGCAATTTTATTTTTTCTGCATGACATAGGCCAGTTATGCGTAACGACCAGAATTCTTTCCATTCTGACCTAGGACTTATGCCGGACAGCAATAGATGGTGTGAATCATCACATATTAACTCTGATATCCTATGCAGGATGTGGTGCATCTGCCCTTTTCTTGGGGGTAGTGCTGGTGATGCACCTAGTTCTTGAGTAAGTTGAATCCTTTCTTCTATTGTTTTTTTCCAAGCAGAAGCAATAATGACACCGCTGAATAATTTCAGTCACTGCTGAAATTTTCAGTAACATTGATGCTGTGATCAATAAGACACAAGATGATGATGAAAGATTTGAATATAATACGGTGGAATAGTGATGATATAAATCCTCAAGCTTTGGGGCATGAGCCAACCTCCAATTAATGGAGATTAGGAAGAGTTTTTCCCTACGAGCATCTTATTCCAAAATGACCTACTGCTTTTTTTTTTTTTTAAACCTTGCTCTGGAGTCTCTGGTATTGGCCACTCTTGGAGACATGGTATAGGCTATATTCAACTACCGGTCTGAACCAGTTTGATAACTTCTGCGTTCCTAGTATGCTGTCATTGTTCTTGCATATGGGTATGGTATGACAAGAGGCTGGAATATTTTGTATGTTCAATGATACGATCCCAATATCTATATGAGGTGTTAAAGGAGGCAAAAAATAAAAGATCTTCCTGACCTAAACACAGCCCTGAAGGATACATCTCCTCCGGAGGGTGACAGGTAAAAATGGCACCTGCTTAACCCACAGAACTGTTCCTTCTGGATAGTTAGAGTCATACCTTCTTACTTGAGTGACAAACAAGTTTTTCCTACTAGTAACCCCTGTTTGCACCCAAATGCCAACACTGGTAAAAGAGAGCAAGTGGGTTGTTCTTCACTTTGTGCAACATCCACAGAATTACTTGTTAAATTCCAGTGAGTTGCTCAGATTTGATAAATGGCATAATTGGAAGACAGCAGGGTTGCGTAGATTAACCAGGGATCTAATTTGGCCTGCACAAGCATTACTACTGGTTATGGTGCATTACACAGAAATAATCCAGCATTTTCCTGAACCCAGAGAAGTTTGCAGGGCTGGCAGCTAGAAAAGCTTTTTTTTTTTTTTTTTGGTAAACTAAGCATATACACAGTATTTGGAAATAATTGAGACACAATACTCATAGAATCCTACAATGCTACTTTTAAAGACTTTTCAGAGTAGAACCTCACATTTACTCCAAAGAAAGATAGGAATCCACTTCTTTGTGAAAATTACAGCCAATAAGCATCTAGAGACAGACAGGCACTGCCAAATCTGAACAAAAGAAATCATTCTCCTTGATCAATATGGATTTTTAAAGTTATAGGAAGTGTCAAATAATAGAGGGCCTTATGTCATCCTGAATAACTGGTTTGCACAGATTATGAGAACATAAGAACAGCCATACTGGATCAGACCAGTGGTCCATCTAGCCAAGTATACTGTCTTCTGACAGCGGCCAATGCCAAAAGCTTCAAAAGGAATGAACAGAACAGGGTAATTATCAAGTGATCTATCCTGATGTCCAGACCCAGCTTCTGGCAGTCAGAGGCATAGGGCTACCCAGAACTTGGGGTTGCATCCCTGACCATCTTGACCAATAGCCATTGATGAACCTATCCTCCATGAGGTGTTGGGCTTATGTGGCTTATTCCCAAAGGGCAGTGTAGAAGGCTTTTAGTGTAAGTGTGGTACTAGTGTCAGTGAGTATCAGGTCTGCCAGGAAGGTGGATCTTCTGCCATCACTGCTGAAAAGGCATTTGGCAGGGTAATACAGAAATACTCTTTACACATTTTCCGTCTTTTGATGAACCAATATACCGACTGATATACCTGAATGATGAAGCAAAATTATCGGTAACTATACAAGGAGCTTTTGGAAAGAAGGGTTTGTCTATATGGGGATTCTCAGGGATTCATGTTACTGTGAAATAGCTAGTGTGTAAATTTAAAGCATAACAGCTATTCCACATTAACTCCCTGCATATAGACAGCTACTGTAGAATAGTTATTTTAAGTTAATATCCACTGACCTATAAAATACTAAAAATGGAAGGAATTGGCCCAACATTCTGTCTCTTTTTATTTCTTCTATCTCATGCGAATCTCCTCTTAATTTTGCCACTTTACATGTCTATTCCTCTCTTTCTTTTTGGAGAATCTCACTGCCTCTGGAACACGTCATTTGCAGTATGAGAGCAGCAGGGAATTGAATTCTGTCTGTTATTGAAAAAAATTAATTTCTAGAGTATGCCCTGATGTTGGATACCAGGGGAGTGTTTTTTAATTAAATACATGTTTTTATGAGTGTTTATGTAGCTTAGTTATAAGTAATTTAGGCTACTGAATATACATTTTTATTACCTCCTGATAGAGAACAAAATGCAATAACCTTTAATTAATTGGTTGCATGTACAACTGCACAATGACCATATTGAAAACACTTTTTTTTCCACTTTTATTTTAGCAAGCTTCGCAGAGATTATCCTTCAAAAATCCTGCAAAATCTCTGCACTGCACTGCTGATGCTCAACTTGGGATTCCTGGTCAATTCCTGGCTGTCATCATTTAACAGTCATGGCCTGTGTATCGCAGTGGCTGTGTTCCTTCATTACTTTCTGCTTGCAGCCTTCACATGGATGGGCCTGGAATCTATCCACATGTACTTCGCTCTCATCAAAGTCTTCAAAACATACATTCCAAACTACATACTGAAATTCTGCATTGCTGGGTGGGGTAAGCAAGCAGCTTGCGGCTCTTGACATCTGTACTTGCTACACTGCTTTAATATAGGCTTTGCTTACATGAAAAAGCACTGCACCACTACAGGACCAAAAGAAGGAATCCTCAGCTGAGGCAGGTTCTGCTGACAGCTACTCCTAGACACTAGAGAGTGGCAGTTAGCCCTTGCTGCTCCTCTTCTGCACAGGGTTATGAGCATACGGATCTGCACTGCGCCTGCTACATGGGTCAGCATCACCCAACCCTGCTCTGTTGGAGTAAGACTGATTGACCCATCCATGAATATGCAGAGTTGGGACTTAATGAGCTTCTTTCCCACTCTCTTCTGCCCCTTGAACAGGGATCTCTCACAATGAGCAGTCACAGTGATCCTGTGCGTGCCAGCTGCCTGAATGCAGACAGCATGGGGGCACAACCTTGGCCCATCTCCATCCTGTCTCCACCTCCCAGGGCAGTGTCCAAGGGTAGCTGCCACTCCAGCATGCACTTCCAGGGAGCCCTGTAAGAGAACTCTCACTCTCACTCAGAATATTTTGGGGGGAATCCAGCAGCAGCATGGCCCCATCCACTACCTCAAAACTACAGGGCATCAAAGGCCTAATGTAGCGATTAGCAGGGAAGACTGGCAAAAAGGGTCTAACAAGCAGGCTTGCATTAATAGAAGGACATCAAAGGGGGCTGAACTGATGTAACCAAGAGCAAAATTTGGCCCAATGATTGTAGTTCTGTTGCCTGGATAGTTGCTAAACTTTGTGACTATTTTTGAATACCATACATATCTGACGAGCTCTGTCATTAGATTTTGCACACAACTATGCTGATTATCAGCCTCACAACAGTTCTGTTTAGGCACAGCTGTCAGCAGTGGTGCTGTCTATAACAATCATTCTGGCAAACAACAAAAGCAAGAGCTGAAAGGAACATGGCAAATAGGAAAAGAGGGACTGAAGATTTGTGAACAAGTACTGGTTGAAAAATGTCAGCCTCATTAGACTGTAATACAGGGTGCTACTGCCAATTTGTTTTGCCATTCTAAGTTTTTTCTAATAATTAATAGGGGGTTGTGTTTGATCTGTTATTTTAGCAGATTGTATCCCATCTGGAGATGTTTGAGAACTCACAAACATTTTGCAAACAAAGATATTTTATGCCTACTCATCTGCAGTTTACATAAATAAAATCAATCCTGCTCTGCTACACATGATTTCAGCAGAGGTTTCAGGTGTGTTACTGAGAGGAGAACTTGACCTCTACATCTGTATCACTGCTGTAATTATTAATCATGGACTGTCAGACCCACAGGAGATTAGGAAATTGGATGTCTCCACTTCTGTATTTCCTTTTTTTGATTAACATTTTTGTCTCATCTCCCATGCTATTAGGAATACCAGCCATTATAGTTGCTACTCTCCTTATTATAAATAAAGACTTTTATGGGAATATATCATTTTCTGAAAACCACAACTCATCCACTTTTTTGTAAGTATATTTGCAGTTCTTTAACATTCAGTGACATGCAGAATATTAAAGATGGAAGGAACTGGCCCAGCGTCGTATCTCCTTTTATTTCCTTCTATCTCATGCTAATCTCCTTCCCTTTACTTTGCCACTTTATGCGTCAATTCCTCTTTCTTTTTGGAGAATCTCTCTGCCTCTGGAACATATTAACATAATCTCAGACTCATAGCCAGAGGCACCATGATCATCTAAGTCTGATCTCCTGCACATTGCAGGCCACAAAAACACACTTTGCCCATCCACTTCTATAGTAGACCCATAACCTCTGGCTCTGTTACTGAAGTCCTCAAATCATGTTTTAAAGACTTCATGTTACAGAGAATCCACCATTTACTTTATCTTAAACCTCAAGTGACCAAGAACCTGTGTTGCAGAGAAAGGCAAACAAACAAACCAGGATTTCTGCCAATCTGACCCAGGGGAAAATTCCTTCCTGACTCCAAATATGATGGTCAGTTGGATCCTGAGCATGTCAGCAAGACTCAACAGCCAGACACCTGGGAAAGAATTCTCAGTAATAACTCAGTCTTCCCCATCTAGGTTCCCATCACTGGCTGCTGGGAATCTTTGGTACTAGTAGGTGCACATCAGCTACATGCCATTACAGGCAGTCTCATCATATACCCTTCATAAACTTTCAAGCTCAGTCTTGAAGCTAGTTAGGTTGTTTGCCTTCACTTGTCTCCTCGGAAGGCTGATTTGATGTCTTGATTTACTCCAACCTATTCCATGCATTCAATGGAACTGCTATAAAAAATAATTTGGTCCAGTGTCCCATGTGTTTATGTTTATTAAGTCCCTAAGTTTTGAACTTTTCTCGGTCTTATATCTCCTTTGTCATTATCAAACCTCCAGTAATTTTGAATTCTTCAATTAGATCATGTCAACCTTTCCTCTTTTCCAGTGAGAATAAAATCAGCTCTCTTTTTAGCCTTTCTTCTGAAATAATCTTTGCATCAGGAATCCTCCCAATCGCCTTTTGCCACTCCCTATCTAGGATAGTACTATCCAAATAAAAGATTGTGCATTTGCAAGCTGACCAGCCCGGGTGGGGGGTGTGTGTTTTGAAGAGCACATAGCTATGCTATGGCATCTCATCAGAAGAACAGGGAAGCAATTATGTATCAGAGGCTCAATTACTACTACTCTGGAGCGTGGGGAAAACAGGAATCTGACACTGGCTTAGCACAATCTGAGGAATGTCTCAGTACTCATCCATGTGCTTGTACTGATAACCAAATAATTCCCTAATTAGATATTTTCAATCTTCTATGTTCTTCCCCTCTCCTGTAGTTGCTGGATTCAAGATGATGAAGTCTTTTACATCTCTGTCGTGGCCTATTTCTTCTTAATATTTCTGATGAACATAGGGATGTTCATCACTGTTCTTCTTCAAATTCATTTCATGAAAGCAAAGCAGCAAAGACAGCCCAAGAACTGGAAGCAGAACTTTCTCCATGATCTGCGGAGCTCGGTCAGCCTGACGTTCTTACTTGGCTTAACCTGGGGCTTTGCCTTTTTTGCTTGGGGATCAGCAAGGATTTTTTTCCTGTATGTCTTCACCATTTGCAACACACTGCAAGGTAACTTCTGTATGAAATGCTGATAAAAATACACCATACTGGTATAAGTTTATGGGTGTGATATATAAATACATTTAGAATATAATCTGACCTACTCAAATTTGGGTGGCTAAGTAGCTTTGTTGTATGAAGTACGCATGTTTGTAGAAGTTTGGATAGCTTAATAAAAATCCTTTTGAGTAAGTGAGATAATCTATTTATATATCACTGCCAGAAATCAATATTATGTAAGGACGTGTGATAATGCCTTTGAAATACAGGCCCCAATATATGCCACTTTTCAGAGACACAGACACAGTCCATTTCATCTGGGCATAGAAACACATGCTTGGATTTTGCAGTGATTAGCAGATTGCCATGAATGTCTGCCCTAAAGTCAAATATGTAGAGGCCTCTTTCAGTCATCTGTTAATTTGTGTGCATTAAGGAAGAGAAGAATAACCCTCAGTGGCAGTGGATCTGCCTCTCTCAAAGACTTGCAGACTTTAAGTCCCCAGAAGGGACCATCATGATCATTTAGTCTGACCTTCATGTTGCAGCCACAGAACCTCACCCACCCACTCCTGCAATGGGCCCATGATCTTCGGTTGAATCAAACCTGGAATTAGACTTCAAGTTACAGAGAATCCACCATTTACTGTAGTTCAAACTAGCAAGTGACCCACACCTCATGCTAGAGAGGATCTCTGCCAATCTTATTTGGGGGAAAATTCCTGCCTGCCCCTAAACATGGAGATCAGTTAGATCCCGAGCACATGGGCAAGACCCACCAGCCAAACACTGTGCTGTATATGTCTGTGATTCGAGAAGGGCAAGACATGTTTAGGAAAGAGGCAGGACGACAGGGAATCAATAGGAAAAATACTGATTTTGTCTTCCTTCTTCCCTTAGGGTTCTTTATCTTTGTATATCACTGCCTAATGAAGGAGAATGTGAGGAAGCAGTGCCGAGTGCACTTTTGCTGGGGGAGGCTTCGGCTCAATAATTATTCTGGTAAAACACTCAAGTTTATTGTTGTGCTTGACTCATATTTAAGCTATTAATGGTATAAGAATTAAGATGGAAATGCTTTTGTGGCACAAAAGTGCTCTCCTATGCTGGCATTTAAGATTGAGTGTGCTACAGTGAAGGATGCAATTTCAGTATATTTTTATCTAATAAGTTTTTGCTCTTAAATATATTAATTGACTTGAACATGGAACTGCTTTGTGATGCTGTCTTTATATATTACACTTCTGGAGCACCTGTCATTTAGGGTTCTCAAAATGCTTTACAAACACACCCTCTGGAAGCTCTGCCACTGTCGTCACATCCCTTCTACACTGGAAAGGTGTGGTTTCCCCATGTAGAGGTTTGCCACTGTTAGATCTTAAGACTCCTCCAGGAACTTCTTCATAAACTGGACTTTGGTTCAATAACTGGCATGTTGAAGGGATGACAGTATATACATACAGGACAGATTTTCAAAATGGTTTCAGGCGGCTTCTAAAACTGCAGCTGCAAGGGACTGTATGCAATTTACTGCATGTGCAGATGTTATTTTTATGCAGCATTCCTATCATACAGTAAATGCAGTTTGCTTGTCCAAATCTGAAATTCTGAGCATGCAAAAACTTGGGAAAAATTTTAAAAATCTGGCATAAAATTAATAGATTGCTAAACTCCTGATTTTACTTCAGTAGCCTCTCTGATACAACAGCGCAAGAAAGAGCATTCCATGCCTTGCCATATAAATATTAACACGTGCAAAATATAATAAAATATTGTATGTAATACATATACTGTGAACCAGATTGTGCTTCTAAGGGATAGGACTGTGTTGGGGGTGGTGCACCATCCCATTGGATTATAAGGGAAGTGCACAATTGCACCACCTTTAAAACGTGTGCAGCACATTCTCTCCTGAGCATCTGGCCAGCCCCATCTGGTTACAGAGAGCAAGAGGCCAGGACCCCATCTCCTTTCCAACCATCCCATCATCTTTGGAATGGCTAGCTAGGAAAGACTACAATTGTACTTGGTCCCTTTCTGGGGTGGCAGAGGTGGAGGCTCCTTGTATCCATTCCCTCTTGCACAGGTACATAAGAGCTAATATAGAAATTGCCTGCCTGGATCAGAACCAAGGTCCATCTAGTCCAGTATCCTGACTACCAGCACCAGATGCTTCAGAGGAAGGAGCAAGAACTCCACAGTGGACAGATGTGGGGTAATGTGCTCTCCCCAAATAAGTCTCATTCTGGTCTCTAATAGAGATTGACTTGAGCCCTGAAAAAATGACGTTTACTATCTTTCCAAACTCTCCCATTAATTATGATAGCGCTTGATGTTCTTGTGATCCCTTTAAATACCCAATTTCATTCTGAAATCTGTTAAGTTCTTGGCCTCAGTGACTTCATATGGCAACAAGTTCCTCAATTTAAGCACATTTTGTGAAAAAAGTACTTAATTGGTTTTAAATTTTTCATCTTTTAATTGCACCAACTGTACCTTTGTTCTGAGTTGGGGAGAAGAGAAGCTCCCAGTATCTCTTCTCTAGAGCAGTCGGTATTTTATAAATTTTTCTCATGCCCCCTCTTATTCATATCCTTTCTAAAGTAAACAAACAGTCTCAGTCTTTTCAGTATCACTTCGTGAGAGATTTTTTTTCCAGGCCCTTAAATCATTTTCACCACTCTTCTCTGAACCTTTTTTGGAAATGGGGGTGACAATACAGCACACATTATCCAAATAAGGCTGCACCACTTATTTGCATAAATCCATTACAATATTCTGTTTATTGTTGGAATGTCAGAACAGTCATACTGGATCAGACCAGTGGTCCATCTAGCCCAGTATCCTGTCTTCTGACAGCGGCCAATGCCAGGTGCTTCAGAGGGAATGAACCGAACAGATAATCATCAAGTGATCAATCCCATCAGCCATTCCCAGCCTCTGGCAAACAGCAATCCCTGTGAATCCTGGCTAATAGCCATTGATAGACCTATCCTCCATGAACTTATCTAGTTCTTTTTTGAACCCCATTAGTCTGGGCCTTCACAGCATCCTCTGGCAAAGAGCTCCACTGCTTGTGTTGGGTGAAGAAATACTTCCTTTTGTTATTTAAATCCTGTTGCTTCTTAATTTCATTTGGTGACCCCGGTTTGTGTTATGAGCAGTAAACACCACTTCCTTATTTACTGTCTCCACACCAGTTATGATTTAATAGACCTCTGTCATATCCCCTCTTTGTCATCTCTTTTCCAAGCTGAAAAGTTCCAGTCTTATTAATCTTTCCTCATAGGAAAGCTTTTCTATACTCCTAATCATTTTAGTTACCCTTTTCCAATTCAATATCTCTCTTTTGAGAGGAGTGATCAGATCCTCACACAGTATTCAAGATGTGGGCACCATGGATTAAAAAGATGTAATATGATATTTTCTGTCTTTATCTGTCCTTTTCCTAATGACTCCAAACCTTCTGTTAGCTTTTTTGACTGCTGCTGCACAGTGAGTGGATGTTTTCAAAGAACTAACCACGACTCCAAGATCTCTTTCTTGAATAGTAACAGCTAATTTAAACCCCATCATTTTATATGTATAGTTGAGACTGTTTTCCAATGTGCATTACTTTGCATTTATCAATATTCTCCATCTGATTCCTTATGCATCCTAACATCATTAGCTTTTCTGACCAGAGCTGCTCATTGAGCAAAAGTTTTTATTGATCTGTCCACAATGACGACAGAGTCCCTTACTTGAGTTGATAGTTAATTTAGAACCTTGTAAAATATGACTAGTCTGAATTAAATCAGATGCTTACATTATTGATTAAGGATTAGAAAACGTGCCTTGTAATGATTAAAATCAAGAAGCTCAATGTATTTAGCTTAACAAATAGAAAGTTAAAGTGGTTTGATTAGTCTATAACTATCAATATGGAGTAAGAGTATTTAACAATAGGTGCTGTCCTTAAGTCTAGCATAATGAGGTATAACAAGATCCAATGGCTGGAAGTTGACACTAGACAAATTCAGACTGGAAATAAAGCGTACATTTTTAATTGAGTAATTAACCATCAGAACAGCTTACCAAAGGTCATGGTGGATTCTTCATCACTGACAATTTTAAAATCAAGATTGGATGTTTTTCTAAACGATCTGCTCCAGGAAGTATTTTGGGGACGTTCTATGGCCTGGTGTTATATAGGAAGTCAGACTAGATCATCAAAATGGTCCCTTCTGACCTTTCAATCTATGAATTTTCCCTCCAATCTCCTTACTTCCCATTAGTCAACATTAATTTTGTCACCTTGCTTTCCACTCACCTAGCTTGTTTAAATCACTCTGAAGGTCCTGATTAACTTAGGAAAAAAAAAAGAAAACTTTGTGGCATCTGCAAATTTTGCTCTCTTACTACTCTATCCCCCCCTTTTCAGATCATTAATAAATGTATTAAACAACTCAGGATCTAGCACAGAACTTTGAAGACCAATGCAAAGAAATTTAGCTTATCAGAAATGTCCTTATTTTCTTTTATTTCTCCTATTAACCTCTCATGAACCAAGGGACTGATCAATTATTTTCACAGGCTTCCTTCTTGAAATATACTTAAATTATTTCTTGGGTATTTTATACTTTTAGCTATTTGCTCTTTGAACTCCATTTTGTTCAACTTCAATTCCACTTCTACCTTCCCTTTTGCATAATACCTACTGCAATTTATTGGCTTAATTAAGGTCAGATTTCCAAATTTTGAAGGATTTCTGTTTGGCTCAAATATCTCTCCCACCTTGCTATTCAGCCATAATCGTTTACTTCTTTTGTTCAGATATGCAGATCTTCTGACTTTTTTTAAATAAAATCCATGCCATCTCGATTAATTTAACTTCCTTTCCTTTTTGACTCACCCTCTCATTTTATTGAAATCTCCCTTTCTAAAGATTGTCACTGTCTTTTTTTTTTTGGTTAGGCACAATATAGCCTTGGATGTGTGATTATATATTAACACTCAGAACACAGACATATGTAATAGACATATGTGCAGATTTACAAGAGGATGTCTAACACAGCTAAAGGAATGAAGGCAGAAGAGGAAAGTATTGCAAATGTTCTTACATGCATCACAATATAAGTTGTACTGAAAAAGAACACATACAATAATATTTCACCAAAGAGAGGCAATAGAGGAGTTTCTAATGAAATAAATCTAGAAGAACACAAGAAAGTAATGGGACAATTACAGTTTTTGGTTGCAAATATTTCAAAATCAGATTTATCAAAGCAAGATCATTTCCATCTGCAATAACTCCAGTCCAGAGTGACCAAACTGTAATGTATGTGTCCACCAGAGACCCAATGAAGACAATGGGTATATATGTTATATAGTACTGGGAACATTTCCCCAGATTGATAGATTGATTTCTGTTTAGGGTAGCTGTGAATGTTTTAAACAGTATCTATTTTCAAACTCTGCTATCTCGGGAAAGCAGTAATCAGCTGTATCGCATGATATAGTGACAATCAACCGCACTGAAAATATTACCTCTTATATGTTGCTTTATTCCCCAATATTCCACTTTATAATTTCAGATTGGAACGGGCCAGGAACAACTGTTCAATATAAACCAAAAAAATTAGAGCATAAATCATCGCATTCTTTGAAATCAACCAAGTCCCTGAAGTCTAATGCAACAAGCTCAACTTCCAGTGGTTCAGGCTCCTTACAGGGGAGTTCTTTGGACATGGACTTGAGAGCAGGTAAAAGGAAAGTGATGTGCACAGGATTCAATACATTCAGAAAGTAACAAACCAAACACCTGGGGGCTGTCAAATCCCAAGCTGTGGAAGTAGGAAAAATTTTGCTACCATGTCTATGTCAAACCCAGACTTCAGGCTGTTACAGCCAGATTCTGCTAGGCCCAGCATAGTTGAAAGGCTATCAAGGAGCTGGTTCTGCCTTCCTGATTCTCTGCTCAGACTTACCCCTACATGCAGGTCAGAATAGCCTGGAGGCTATTCTAATTTATGCTAGTTGGCACAGGTCCTCAACAGACTGCAGAAGTGCATTCTAGTCTGGGTTCTTCCTCTTCCATTCCCAACATGTCACATATACTGGGGGTTGCACAGGAGTGGCATAGGAGACAGCTTTGCCAGCTCTATGCCAACTGGGGGCATCTTCACCCCAAAAGACTCCCAGCAGGAGAGGTACACCTTAAAGGGGTCTGATTTTCAGGAAGTGTTGAGCACTCACATGCTGAAAAAGGAGTCTGAAGCTTGGCATGTAAAATCATTCATCATTTTTGAAACAGGCCTTTCTTTCTCTCCCAAGGAAGTAAAAGCATAGTGGTATTCCGTTCTCCCTCTTACTGGGGAAGGCTTGTTGTAATGAGTGTTACGCAGAAATGTATCTTTTTAAACATGTAAACCATGGAATCAAACCACGATTACTGAAAATGATCCTTTATTCATTTTGCCTAGCTGAGGTGCAGTACAACCCTATTAACTCCATCTGCTTATCAGGCAAAACATTCTCAAGAAAAAAGAATATCACCTGTGGCTCTACAACTACACTGTACTCAGAAAACTAAATCTTTGCAGTAAAACCCAACCTGCTTTTCTCTGCTTAACTGAAGACTGTCCTAATTTATGGACTGTACAAATAAATGTTGATTCAAGTTTTTTTTTTTTTTTTGGTTATAAAATTAGCATTCTAAAGATTTTTATAAGGCTAAAGTCCTGCTGATGCAACTCTGTTGACTTCAATGGGATTGCACTGCTGCACATGTGGGGAGAATTTGGCCCACTTGTGTGTGGTAGTTGCAGGATCAGGCTCCTGGTGTTAAGTCTTGATTTGATGATGAAATGCTGCTGAGTGGTAACATACAGGATACAAAAATCCATTAATTATTTTATGCCAGACTGCTGCAGGTCAATGGACAACCATTTTGGAGTCAGAAAATCCAGTGAGGGCTGTTGTCATGCAAGTGTGCAGGGCCATCAATCATCTCCTGCTGTGCAGACTGTCTTGGCAATGTGCATGGATGGACTTGCAGCTAGGGGGTTGCTGACCTGTGGTGGGGTGACAACCAACATGCAAATTTCTATTTTGGCACCAGCCCACCTTGCCTTGTTGAGTACATCAACAAACAGCACGTGGGCTGGTCAGGGAAAGTGAACAATACTTGCATCATTAAGAACACAGGACTGTTCAGAAGGCTGCATGCAGGGACGTTCTTTCCTGACCAATGAATTACCATTAGCGATGTTGAAATGCCAGTAGTGATCCTGGCTGGACTCAGCCTACCCCTTGCTCATGAAACTGTACGCCGGCAACCTCGACAGAATTAAGGAAAGATTCAACTACCTGCTTCACAGGTACAGAATGACAGTTGAATGTGCTTTCGTTTACTCACAAGATTGGATCTAAGAGAGAAAAATATCCCAATGGCTACAGCTGCATGTTGTGTCCTGCATAATATCTGAGACACAAAGGTGGAACAGCTGTCTGCTGAGGTGGAACAGCCAGACAGCGGATATTAGAAAAGCCCAACCTGGAGCTATGTGGCTGGGGAAAGCCTTAAGAAGCACTTCAACTGCCAGCCACAGTAACGTGGTATGGTGAAGTGTGCTCTGTCTGGCCATGAAGTTCGGGGACTGTTAGGAAGTGTGTGTGGTGTACATGTATGAATGCCAAACTGTGTCTTTTAATGCACCTATGAATTGCATAGTGCTTGCTGTACATTGTAATTTCAGTGTTTTCCACTAAACCTATGAGTTCTGCAGATCCTGTACAAGTACAAGGAGTGGGTGCTTTGATTAGCACTAAGCACTCTGCAGTATATGTTGTGAAGTAATAAAGATGAATTTAGTTCCCAAAATAGACGTATTGTGTGCCAAAAACAATGTAAAAGAAAAATGTGCAATTAAAAAGCAAATACAACACACGTCTAAAATAAAGTAACAGAACTTAGAAACTGGAATGGTAGAAAACATTCCTGTCCATTTCAGCCTCACATATACATACAATGGCTCTCACCATGTATGTGAAGCTGTCCTTACTGTCCCTCAACATGGAAAGGTGGGGTTATGCAGTGTGACCCGACACCACATGAAATGTTGATGAGGGGTGTAGGAAGGTGCTAACAAGGAATTCATTGATTTTAAAGAGAGGCAAGTCCGTGATTATAGGACCTGTAGATCAAAGAGTCTGCAGCATTTCTGCCTGAGAAGCCTCATTATGTCCTGGGCAGCTCCCTCTCCTTTTGCCACTGGGACTTTCTCCAGTCCGCTCTTTCCTCCTCCATGCTGTCTGCCATATTCACCCTCCAGGCCTCCTGCTGCAATGCAGCAGTGGCTTGGAAGATCTCGCTGAACATATCCTCCCTTGTCCTCTTCTTTCTCCTCATCAGGGTCAGGTGTTCCATGGGTATGGAGGGGGCGCATCTGAAGACCACAATGGCAACAGCCACAGATAAAACAGAATGAAAAGCAAAATATAAGTTTCATAACACCCTTCCCTTTTTTCGATAAAAGTTTAAAATAAGGCACGCCTATTAACACACCCATTTGGGTGTGTGTCTGCACAGCACTGCTCTACAATCCCAGCCATGGTGAACGTAGCCTCCCAGGAGCAGGAAGCAGGGAGAATGAGGAGAGAATTGTTCAGACGCATGACACAATAAAATTCTAGCTCGTTTCCATGGGTACGAGTACAGGGCAACAACAGAGTACGGGCACTATTTTCCACAGGCAATGGTGATTTTAGCAGATATCTCACTCCTGAGGGTAATAAAGGCACAGAGAGGACAGCTGCTGTTGGCATCCCGAAGTCACGCAGGCATCTATGCTGCTAGCCTGTTTACTGCAATGGTGTCTGCTGAAGTCATTGAGAAGTGGTGCAGGAAAGTGTCCTAACGCGGAGAAAGAAATAAGGTGGCCATCCCTAGAAACCTTCAGGAGAGGATTGCAGTGTACCTCCATTAAAGTTGCGCTGAGCTCTCTCAGGATAGAAGGTACATCCTTATATACATAAACAAACTGCTCCACATGCCCCCCCTCACTCCCCCAAATCCTGTAGAGGAATGAAAAGCAGATAACACTTCTTCCTCTTTGTGTTATACTGTACAAGTAAAACAATGAAAAGTTGATACCTCTGTCCTGCTATCTTGGGTTTGGTCAAGATGCCACATTTACATTTAAAGATTGAAAGGAAAAACACATGCACACACATATCCAAGGGTTCTTCCTCTTCCTCTTGTCTGTTCTCAGCTGGTGACACTGGCTAGATTGCGGTGGAGTCTCAAAACAAATCCTGGCTCGTGGCATAGCTGGACCCTACTCTACCACCAAATCATGGCAGGCAGGGGTCAGTGTCTCAGGCTTCTCAGAGGTATCTACAGTGGACAGGGTATTAGTGGCATCACAGACAAGGACAGCACATGGCTCATTGTAAAGCCACCAGGTGTATGGCTTGGCATTAGCTCAATCATTGACATCCCCGACCTTGTGCTGCACCTGCTGCAGTTCCCTCACTTTCACGTGGCATGCTACTGATCCCTGTCGTACCCTTTTACCGGCATCTGCTAGGCAATCTTGTCATAGATGTCCATGACTTTAGGACTGATTTCTACTCCTGCACAACCTCCTTTCTCCAAAGGCCAGGAGACCAATACCTCCTGTCTACCCCAGGCAGCAGCATGTCCAGTGTGTGAAGCTAGCCTGGTCATCTGGGCAGTTGTACACAACAAAGGAGAGCTGCTAGGTGTGCTTGCTAAACTAGGCAATCAAGAAAAGCCACTTCAATAACGTGAGTGGTTTTTTATAGGGGGTGGCTTTCAGTTTCTCTGACACCTGAGCAGTGGAGTTTACAATTGTGACCAGAGAATTCATTGCCGGGCATTGTGGGACAGCTGCGGAAGGAACGTTAGGATTGACATAGGTCACACAGTGCCTACACTCGCACTGTGTCAGCCTCAGTATGTCATTCAGAGCACAACTCTGTTCGGGGAAGTGGTATTACTGCATCACCATAATGGGGTACTTAGGTTAGCCAGACAAATCTGAATGTAGACACATGCACAAATAAGTCAACACAAAGCAATTTAAGTTGAACTGACTTTGTAACAGATTAGACTTAAAGTTTTATGGGCTTACACTATTATTTTGTTTCAGAGTTTATGTAATGTGCTACACAGCATCACTCCCCATAAATTTAAGCAATTCTTTAAAAAGTTTCTCTATTTAAGGGGATACCTATGCTATCTTTTAGGGACTGCAGAACACCCCCAAAAGCGAGGCTGATACAAGAGGGTGGGCTCTGTATAGCAGGTTGACTATGTTTTTAATTGGAAATGTTCTCTTCGCCACTTTCACCCCCAATGCTTTCTCAAATTCTCTCCTGGTGTTCTATTTTGCCTGCTCTATGTTCCATTTTTCACCAGATGAGTTTGACAAACTTTTTTTCTTCTTCAGTCTCTCCTACAAGGAACATGTACACAACCATATTCAGTTTGCAGCCAAACTTTTGAGCCACTTAGCCAATGTTTTTATAGATAGATATCTAATATTAAGCATCTAAGTCAGTATTTATGCTCCTAAATCAAGATGTCCCTGATTTTCAAAGTTGCTCAGCTCCTGAGAACTTTGAATGATCATTGCTTCAGGAAATCAGGATCCTTTTGATTTAGGAATCTAAAACAATCTAAATTTAAATCTAAATATAGATTGCACCCTGCTTGAGACACCCATGTTAGAAAATGTTGTCCAACATTTCTTCATGTGTCCAATGATGTTGTCCAATGATTTCTTCATGTGAAATCATTCAACATTAAGTTTGCCCATCCCTAGCAGCCATTTACTGTATAATGAAAATCCGAGTATATGGCAGAGGCTTAAGTGATAAACAAGTTTTGTTTTTTACTGTAAAAAAAATTAAATATTTTATACAGAATTCTACCATTTCTAGGGCTGACAAATCTCTCTGAAGAAACATTTTGCACTAGGGGCTGAATGCCCCATCTACTATTTTACAAGATCATAAAATGTCACCACTGATGGCTGGAATAATATTGCTTGCCAAGTGCTGCCTGAAACACAAATCGACTCCTTTGTGTTGTTCACGGCCTGATCCAGCTACCCTGGAAGTAAACAGGAGTCTTTCTAGTGGGGGCTGGCTCTGGCCCAGAGTCACCAGGCTGTCTCTATGAGGGACGGATTTTGATTTTTTTATATAAGAATTATTACTCCAAATAAAGAAACCATCCAGAGGAATGATAGATTTAGCCTTGCTCTTTTACCAAAGGGCTTTTTAGCACGATATGGTTAAACCAGTGACATGCATGCCAAACTGGATAATAGCTGCACTTTTGAGTGCCTCCCTCCATATCATTCCAGATCATTATCAAACTAAAGATTTTTGATAATTGCTTTTTTAAACAGTAAAAGACTAACCTTTACCAGTGACGAAGAAGTGAAGGAATATAATGGAATGATGTTTTAGAGTCTATATACAAAATAGGAAACATAAAAGGTTCTTTTATTCAGTGAATAACTCCCACACAGCAATTAGTGGGGAAGATGAATATTTCAATGAACAGTAGCAACAGCGAGTCTTCTTGAAATTAGACATATAACCTTCAGGTCTTCGGCTTTATGGGGGAAAAGGTTAGTATATGAAAGCAAGCAAGGAAACAAACAAAGCCCCACCTCGTAACTACTCTTTTGCAACTTGAAATGATGTGAATGGGGAAGGAACCTAACATGAGAAGCAGTACATCTGTCAGTGATATGCTTGCATTGTCCTCTACTGCATGCTGAAGCCGAAGGCTATTTATTTTATTTTCAACAGTGCTATGAACATTAGCTCTGTGTTTCACATCTACTACTACGTACCTTTTTAATACTGCTTATCGTGAAGTATTTAAGCACACCTGCTTTTTGCAGACTGAATACCACAGCAAAAGGCAGTGCAGCACTCCCAGTCGTGGGCTGTGCTGCAGGCTGGAGAGCTCCCTGGTGTGACACAGAAACCCCAGGAGAGCCAAGTTATGGCAGTCTCCCTGGGTTGTCTGATGGGTTACAGTGCTGCCTCGGAACTCCACAGAGAAAGTGAATCCAAATGTAAACACATGGAGCTTATATGTATTGTACCCTTCAATTCTCTAATGGCTAAAGGAGCAGTCCAAGGATGATCCTAACTGGGTAAGTATATCCTGATAAAGAAGCCAGGCTATTTGAGCCTAAGGGAAAACTGTCTCTTTTCTCACCTGCTACATTACTTACAGTGAGTTAATAAAAAGGTCACCCAGTGGAGATAACTGATTTTCTAAAAACTTTTGAATAAGGACTCAAAGGAAATAAATGATCACATGGAGAGGGACAAAGAGCTAGATTAGAAACTGGGGCAAAGAGCAAAGATGCTGGAGTGCTGAATCCCATTCAGCATTCAATTGGGAATCTTGCCTGAGTAAGGAGTACTTATCCACATGTCTTTCTAAACTTAGAGATATAATAGTGGGAAGATCAGCAAGCATACTGCAGGGGATGTAAATATTTTAGTCCTCAGTCATCTGATTTCTTTTCATTTTGAAGACCAAAATCAGGAAGTAAACTTAATGTCAACTTGCTTATGCAAAAAGCATAGCACCATTTGTTCTAGGAAGGTTGTTACTTGCTTCCATTTTCCATCACGTATCTAATGGCTTTTTCAGCTAAACAGTGTATCATTTATGTTTCAAATGCAGCATTGTTTAGGTTGTCAGCAAGAGTGAAGAGGTGTAATTTTCTTTGGGCTTGAATAATATCTTCTTCACAGGCACCATTACATTTTCTTTCCTTTAGCAAATCTCCACTCACTTTTTGTCATAGAATTGTACAGTGATATTATTCACGGGAATAGGAAATGTACAAAGACAAATCTAATACAAATTGTTATTCTCTCATGATTCACACCCTAATACATTTTAGTGACTGGAACAGCTTCTGATGCTGCAGTTCCAGTGTAGCATCTGAAATGAAGGCTTGAGGTTTGTTTCCAAAAAATATTCTTCACACTGCGTGTTTAGTTGCATCTGCTGAAAGTGTTCACTCTGGGGATGTGCTCATCTGAAGCTCTTTTGATTTCTAAATTTTTCTCAGTTACCATTAAATAGCTTGTTTCCAGCTCATACATACACCATAAAAACATGTTCTACTTTAACTGGCTCACATCGGGTTTAAAAAAATGTATTAGGACAGTTATTTTATGTCAAACAACAGCTGGTTATTAACAATGGGCTAACCTGTGCCTTTAGACCCAACATTGAACAAAGGATGATGGGTAAGCTGCACCACCCCTGCAGTAGCTGTAGGAGGCACAATGAGATACATCTCTCTGCTCCCCTCTGTTTTTTGGGTGGAGGGTTGCTAGTGGCAGTAATTTGCTGCTTAAAGAAGAGACCATCATGATCATCTTCTAGTCTGACCTCCTGCACACTGCGGGCCACAGAACCTTGCCCACCTATTCCTGTAACAGAGGTCTAACCTCTGGCTGAGATACTGAAATCCTCAAATCATGATTTAAAGACTTCACGTTACTGAGAATCCACCACTTACAGTAGTCTAAACATGCAAGTGACCTATGCCTGTACTGCAGAGGAAAGCAAAAAACCCTCAGGATCTCTGCCAATCTGACCCAGGGGAAAATTCCTTCCCAACCCCCAAATATAGCGATCAGATCCCAGCATTTCAGCAAAACCCAACAGTCAGACACCAGGAAAGAATTCTCTATAGCAACTCAGAGCCCTCCTCAGCTAGTGTCTCATCGCCGGCCACTGGGGATCTTTGTTACTAGCAGTTGCAGACCAGCTACCTGCCATTATAGATGGTATAATGAGACTATCTTCTCCATAAACTTATCAAGCTCATTCTTGAAGCCAAATAGGTTTTTTGTCCCCCCTGCTCTCCTCAGAAGGGTGTTCCAGAACTCCTCTGATGGTTAGAAACCTTCATCTAATTTTAATCCTAATTTTTTTTTATGGCAGTTTATATACTTTGTCTCTGGGTCAACACTGCTGCTTAACTCCTCTCCCTTCCTGATATTTATCCCTCTGATGTATTTATAGAGAGCAATCACATCTCACCTCAGCCTTCATTTGGTTAGGTCAAAGCAGCCAAGCTTTTTAGTGTCTCACCTGATAAGGTAGGTTTTCCATTCCTCTCATCCTAATAGCCCTTCTCTGCACCTGCTGCAGTTTGAATTCATCTTTCTTAAACATGGAAAACCAGAATTGCACACAGTATGCCAGATGAGGTCTCACCAGTTCCTTGTATAATGGTACTAACTTTCCTACCTCTACTGGAAATACCTCACCTGATGCATCCTAGGATCACAGTAGCCTTTTTCATAGCAGCATCACATTGGCAGCTCATCATCATCATGTGATCAACCAATACACCCAGGTCTTCCTCCTTCTCTGTTGCTTCCAACTGGTAAGTCCCCAACTTATAGCAAAAATTCTTGTTAGCCCATAAGTGCGCAAACCTTGTACTATTAAATTTCATCCCATTTCTTACTCCAGTTTTCAAGGTCATCCAGATGTTGTTTGATATTCCAGTCCTCCGTATTGGCAATACATCCCAACTTTGTGGCATCCACACAAATTTGGACTAGCAGAAAATTCATTCCTCATGCCAGTTTGACATGGGGCACTGGGAGAGGTGGAGCCAAGACTCCACCCATTCCTCACTTTTCCCTATCCAGCTTCCAGACTGAATGAGTGTCCAACATCTGTTTATTCCTCAGCATTCAGACCCAAATTCAATGGACCTCTCACTGTCGTGTATAGGTGTTTCTCACTCCTATGCACAGGCATGTACTTAAAGTCACATTCTAACTCAGCATGTTCAAGGCACATTAACAACGGTGCAACAAATACGTAACTTCCTGCATGCTTGTTAAACTTCAATATACATTGTGTACATTATCCTTTGATATCCATTCAGCATACAATAATGGTTACAATTAGATGTCTGGGATTTTCTTAGATGTTCAGTCTCTCTTTAGATATTAGAAGACTTATTTGATATCCGAAAGGCAAATGATTAAGGGAAACCTATTTGCAGGTTAAAAATCAAAATACTGTATAGGAATATTATCTGTTGTATAAAATAGTTGTTCAATCTTTATGCACAGTACTGAACACTTAAGCATCAGAGAGTATTTAGCATATAATAGCAAGCTCCTGGATCCAAATTAAATGCATAGTTAAAGTTTTAAAGATGCCTACAAGAATTACTCCAGATGGGTTATTTCATTTGATGAGCATTCATTTGCTAACAGAAATTAAGAGATTTCTTATGCTCATTTTTCTCTCTGCAGAGAAATGACACCAAAGAAATTCCTTTAATAAAACAATATGAAAACAGATTCTGACCATTCATAGATTGAAACTAAACAGGGACTCTTAGAAGCTGTCAAGGATTTTGGGATGATGTGATATAACAGTGGTGGGAGGATGACAGTAGGAGTTCCAAGCTAATGACTGGTACATGCATTTCATCTCCTGTCAAATATCACAAAGCAAATTAAATTCCACCAGCTCCTCTACTGAATAGTTTGGGTTTACATCTTCTAACAAGTTTGGAGGCCATTCTCTCAGGCTTTAATCAAGAAGCTATCACTCTCAGTGCTGCACTGCTAAACACTGATTCTGACAGCTCATCAGAGATGGCTTCTCAACCTACCTCTTGCAACCAAGAAGCGGGACGATATTATTTCTGCCTGTAGAGATGCTGATAAATCTTTCTTATTTGAAAGTAGAACTGGATAGCTTGTGTTTACTTCCAAATCTAAAACTCATTTCAGATCAGATGTTACCGTGAGCCCTTGCATCGAAAAGTCTGCTTATGCCCCCATGCCCCTTTTGCAACACGTGATTTAGAATGGAGCTCTAGGCACTGGATAGTGTAACATATCCAGTATTAATTCAATGTATTTCTCTCAAAGAGGTTGCTTCCAATAATTACTGGTGACCAGATGCTGCTCAGAATCATGCTGTGCCAAGAAAATGGTTGCTAGAGCTTCCTCAACAGAGATTACCCATTTTGATGACTCAGAATCTGTTTTGTGCCCTATTGCTGGAGACTATGAATACTTTGAAGAGATGGGCCAAGGATAAACTGGAAATGATTGAAATGCAAATTGCGAAGACAATTTTGCACCCCTTCATTTTTCAGGGGTGAATAGCATCACATTGACAGTCCTAGAAATTGAACTTTTTGTTAACCCTTTAAAAGGAACAAAATAAGCAGTACAAGTGCAGACTTCCTCCCACTTCCCTAACAAAGTGACTCACCTGACCTGCAAGGACAATCAGGAAGGTTAATAATTGTTTCACAGAACCCCAAGAAACGGGGGGAATATTGTTATTCCCTTTTTAAAGAGAAGCAAGCATAGGCTCAGAGAAGTTAAGTGATTTTGCCAAGGTCATACAGTAAGACAGAGGCAGAGCTAAGAACAGAACCCAGAACTCAGGACTGCCATTCCCATGCTCTACACAATGGCTATGCTCTGTCTCTAACGGGAGCGTTTATTCTCCATGTACCTTCTATCTCTGGCCTCTCTGATTATGTTGTCTAAACTGGTGCCAGTTTGTGGTAACTGTGATGAGTTTTTCTGTGATGTACTTAGCCACTTGCCCACTAGAAAATGGACAGGAAATAACTACAGAATCACATGGACCACTCAATGGCAATCAGATAATAATCTTATTGTTACTAATGACCTAAGCTTTGTTTAACTCAATGACCTTGTCGCCATAATTTAACATCCTATGAACAGCTTTCATTTAAGCAAACATTATTGAAGCTGCCGCTAAGAGTGCTGGATGTACATTACACCCTAATGCACTACACAGCTCTGTGCTTGGCAAACCACTGGCTATATAGGTTCCATAGCACATCCCAATGGCCCAACATGAAGGACCAAAGCAGGTGTCACCCATGTTCTTCAATCAAACCTCCCAGAATTCTTCTGCAAAAAGTACAGCTAGAAATATTACATACTCATAAAGAGGTCTGAGAAAACAGAGTTTGGTCTGTTCTCAGTGTCACAGACAGACTGGAGAAGCCAAACGGCAATGAAAACTAGCAGTGAGAAGAGAATTGCCAACAATGCCCATGTTCCTCTGTCTGTTGTTTTGTATGCCCTTAGCAGAGCAGAGTTCAGATAATGCTGGCAAATCTGTAACTCCAGGATTCTCAGGTCATGGGGACTGTAACAGAGCATACTGGCTCTTTAAGGCTAACCCAAATTTGCAGGCCTATTACCCAGACCTTGGCTCCTTTAAGGCCAAGGATTCTGGAAGCTGAAGTACTCTTGGGAGAAGATGACAGGACTATAAAGGGGACACAGCCTTTTGGTCAGTAAGGGGAGACTGGAGATTGAGACCTGGAGTGAGCCTTTCCACATGGTCTCAGGAAAGAGATTTGAAGCAGAGGCCGCAAAGGGGTCTGTGGCTAGAAGCTGTAAAAGAGAAGAGAGGCCTGGGACAATACATTTTTGGTGGCAGATAAAGGCTGGGAGATTATCATCTGGAATTGTTAAGAGGCCCAGGGTGGGGCTTCTGGAGGGGGTAGGAGGAAGTCTGCCTTCAACTCTGATTCAAAATGGCTAACCTTGGGTGAAAGGCTAGAAAGGCTATTTGGTTTAGCTGGACTCTTATTTTGCCCTGGAAAGGGAGGACTCTTACTGATTTAGCTGGAGTGCTAAACCCCAAATCAATCTGACCACTAGAAGGAGGTGCCAAAGGGAACTGAAGTACAGATGCAGTGTGTGCTGGAATGGGGGTAAGGTAAACCTGTTAGAAGGCCCTACTCCATCAGGATCAGTCTCTAATGCAAATATACAGCTTACTACTCCTGCACAAGTGCTGTGGCAAACAGCACCACTTATTCAGACTGTCAGTTCTGTGGCAATAACTGGAGTCAACCATGAATTAGGATTGTACACCATATATCATGACACATTCTCTTTCCTCCTGTCTGACAAGAAACCTCAATCCCACAAATCCTCTATCTCCTTCCAAAGACAGGTGTGCCACTTCAGGACATAAAACATATACCTCTAGGCAGGAGGAAACTTTGCCCTTGACCCTACACTTAAGTCCTCCCTTTCGGGGGCTTTGTCATCAGCACATGCCAATGGCTACATTCTCTTCATGATGTGTCTAGAGACTTCTCTGCTCTTTAGATTGAACATCAGGGCTTCTTTTAAATCCTTTTGCAGGTAGGTGAATGGCTGTTAGAACTCTGTGAAGAAGCTCAGTCAAGCAATCCTCTTAAAGAGATACTCTAGCCAGCAACAAACAGATGGAAGCTGTTTCTAGGTGAGACAGTCAATGCAACTGTTGCAAATGAGCTCAAGATATCAAAAAGAAATTAAGAGTCAGCTAAATATTTCTAGGCATAGAGAATACAATTCTTACCTAGCAAGCTGAGTTACAATAATCCTACAGGTCACAGGCTGGTTATTGCAAATGGCATTTCCCTGTCTATTAATTCTTTATATTTGTCAGTTTAATTGTGAAGCTTTGTAACATATTTCACGTAAGTAACCATGAACCCTGCCTGCCCAATGAGATGATAAAAATATAATACAAATACACCACACAGAATAATTACACACTAGACATGTTTAGTCCTTTAATAGGCATTATGACCTTGTCATCATGCTTGGTTTGCTACAGTGCAGATGGCTATTTTTCCAAGTGGGTATTGTCATGTTGCCTGGGGACAGGGAGAGAGAGAGTGTGTGTGTGTGTGTGTGTGTGTGTGTTGGAGGGGGCATTTGCGTTGTTTGACATTAATATGTCAAAATCCTAAGGATTCATGTGAGACATGCCGTGTCAGGTACTGTCAGAAAGGTTATGATATGCTGAATAAGATGATATTATTTGTGTTCATGTGTAATATGTGTGAGGAAAGTTATGGAGATCTTTGATATACCTACATATCAAACTGGGCTGTAGAAAACACACCCTAGACGGAGAGGCCGCAGGACAACAGCCCGCTTAATGGCCCATCAAGACCTTTACAGAAGCCAAAGGCCAAGGAAGAAACTAAAGGCATACCTGAAGAGTTACCAGGATTGGCCCATGTGATTCTGGACTCCATTTGAGTTCCTGTAAAGTTCCACAAGCCACACAGCCAGAGACAGAGGGTATATAAGATCAAACCACAGAAACCATTTTGTCTTTGTTCCTGTCCAGCTGCAGACACACCTCTGGATCAACACACTTTGCAACTGAACTGAAGGACTTGGACCCATTCAGGTACTGGATGTATACCAGAGGAACTATACAAGCCTGCAACTCCACAATTGTTCTAGAAATCTGATGTACATTGTGTGACAAGGTTGGTGGGGGGGGGGGATATTCTGCCCCCGTGGGTCTCGCGCTCTCCCGGCCTGGCCGGTGGTGCAGCTGGGGAAGGGTCAAGGGTGGGGCTGGGACCCGCTCTGCCCCTGTGTACTGCTACCTTCCCTTCGGGGTAGTCCATGGTCCGCTCCCTGCTTCCCCAGCCAGGTATTCTGCCCTTCGGGGCTGCGGTAGCAACCGTGGAAGCTGCAAGCCTCTGTAGGCTGCAGGCCGCAGGCTGCAGCCTGCCAGCTCCAAGCCGCCAACTCCAACTGCAGGCTTTCGAGCTGCAAACCTCCAAAGCTGTAAACTGTAACTGTGACTCCAAACTATAACTAACTCCCACTATAACTCCAACCTCCGTCCTCCACACCTCTTCTCTCCAAACTCCACAACCCACACTGCCTGCCTGCCCCTGCAGGCTTTTAAGTGTTTGGGGTGGGGCTCCTTAATTGGCCCCAGGTGGCCTAATTAGTTAAACAGCCCCAGGTGGCCTAATTAGTTAAACAGCCCCAGGTGAATTACCCAGGGAATAGGGCTTTGCTGAGCCTGAGGCTAACATACATGCCTTCCAACACTCTCTCATAGCCGTCCGGCCTGACCCTGTCACAATGGACTTTCAAATCATTTGCATATATCTGATTGCGTTAAGCCTTTAACATTTCTCTTATTGTTTGTTTTTCTTTTATTAATAAACCTTTAATTGTAGTTACTAAAGGACTGGCTGGCAGCGTGGTATTTTGGGTAAGATCCAAACTTATAGTGAACTGGTACTGTGGCTGATCGTTTGGGATCAGACGGAATCTTTTAGTAAAGAGCATAGAGTTTAAATAACTGGTCTCTTTACTGGACCTGGTGTCAGTTTGGGAGCCAGAGACTGAAATGCAGTAAAGGGGGCTGTGTGTATTTACACAGTGGCTTCTTGATAACCAGTGTGGGGAATCAGAAGCACTGTTTGTGGCTGGTTAGGAAGTCTGACTGCAGAGTCACCCACCAGTGCTGGGAGAATTCGCTCTCCTTTTACAGCCTGCCCTGACCCTGGCATTATCAGTGGGCTACCCTGGACACGGACGGGTCACAGGTATTACTGCACAGTACCTGGAAATTATTTAAAAGAGTATTCATGCTGCATTAAAACAGAACATTTGCATTCAGAGAAACAGCTAAATGAAGCATTCTGAAGTGGTTTCTATGATTTTGCAGCAGAAACATTAATTTTCTTTAATACACTATACTTTAACAATAAGTTGGGTAATTCTGACCCAAATTACTTTTCTCTTAACATCTCAGGATAGTGGTCTAAAATAACTTACTTCTGCTACTTACTGTTTTGGGTAATTATGTCATTCGCTTCCTTTTCCAGTTTGGATTTTCACAACTGAAATCCATCTGAATCTCCTTTTAAAAAATATAAATAAAAAATCCATTTGGCCTAAATTCAGACTGGAAATCAATCTATTCTCTTTGAAACTGAATATGATATGAGGTCTGATGGGTAGAGATAAATAAACATGAAAAAAACAGTATGCACATTTTGTGGGTTCAGTGACTTTCTATGGATTTTAGGGAATCCAGCAAAATCTAAGGGAGTTTTTTTTTTCAAAGTGACATTTCCACCCACTAACACTTTGACTGTGTAAATAGTTTCTGCTCTGTAAATCAGTGCCTCGCTGCCTTGTAACTCTGCAGCCAGGACCTCTCCAACAATATCTCCATCAGGAATGCCAACAGCTTCCAATCCTCTCCTGGAAGAATCACTGAGAGGCAGGCAAGCCTCGGTTCTCACTGAGCAGATACAATTCTGGTAAATATCTAAACTATGTGTACACAGAGCAAATTTAAGCAGGAAAACTCACCAGAATTTGGCATGCTCATGTGAACTGGGGTGGAAAGATGTAATGTGCCATAGTCGTACATTAAAGATAAAAAAGAGAAGGCTAAACATGTCCCAATATTCCCAGGTAATATCGGCTTTTAAACTGTAAATATTATGGATTTGGCCTATCCCAAAACTGCACCAGAACTACCTCCCAACTTGTGACAACTGGATTCAAATACAGAGTCCAGATCCTTGGTTTTGGCTGAGAAGCATACAGTACAATTTGGGAGTGTGAAAACAGAGCTTTAAACCCTCCTTGTGCTCCCTCTTCCTGAATTGCTTTAATTTGTACCAGCTGTTAGCAGCCCCAAGGGGCCAATAAGGCAGCTGAGGACTGCCACAGTGCAAGGAAGGCCATCACATATCCCCTTTTCTAGTGTTTAACATGTAATGAAAGAAGTGCCAGGGCTCAAGCAATTTTTTTTACTTTCTTAACTGATGCAGTCAGTCCAGAGGTGCTGGGGCTCTGAACTGCCAAGCCCAGAAGTGCCGGAGCTCAGCCCAGGAAATCCCTACAAAAATTAGGCGCTGCCTTTTTCACTGAACATGCCCCCTATGCTAACTACTAGAAGAGGTAAAGCCTCCATGCCACCAAAGGTTCCCCTATGCCAGGGTTTCTCAAATGTTTTCTGCTGGGACCCCCTTTGAAATTATTTCAGGCTGTGATAAACCCTCCCCCCTGCAATGCCATGCCACCCTTATCAGCCTGCACTGGAGCTGACAGCTTGCAACTCCTCCCATAAAAACCTCATGACCCTGAGGGATCATGAACCCCAGTCTGAGAACCTTTGCCTCACGCTGAAGTGATCTTCCCACGACCAGCCCAGCTAATCTTCTTAGGTCCATCATCCTTCAGTGGGGTGAGGCTGAGTGATCAAACAGCAGCTTAAATCTGGGCCTCAGATTTTATTTCACCAGCTTCAATCTCGCTAGTGAGTCTGAATACCCAGAGACTTCAGGGAAGTTCAGAACCGGATGCATAAACTGCCGCATGGGCCAATCTTGAATTCAATCCCAATGTGAGTTACAAGTTTCATCTCAGCTAAATCCCAGTTTTAGGTACACACATCTGGTGTTTCATTCTCTGCATTAGTCTAGTAGATGTTCAAAAGTTTGTGGATTGTATTTATCCCCCAGTGAATAGAAATAATGGAAGCAATTAGTTCCTAGTGTTTGGAGATACAGACTCCTCCTTTACAGGGAACCTAAACATTTTACAGAACTATCTGACATTAAGCTGTCACAATGTGCTACAGTTGTAGAACTCCATATTAATCATAATGTGCACAACTATGCTGGTGTGGGTGGACAATATAATCAGGCCATCCTCAAAGGCACCTAAATGTGTGAGCAGCCTACGTACTGTACCATACAAGGGGACTTATTAGGGCTGATTGTGATAAAAACTTGCCTACTAAAAAGAACCCAAAAAGGTCCTACTTTGATTTTTTTTGACTTACATGCCTTTTATGTATCCCTGACCTTTTTTCCTACCCAGATGCAACCTGCGTATATCTTGAATCCCAATCTGATCTTTGAATGTTTAAATATGGTTTAATGGTGAGTGCAGATATTTTGGCTGACATACAGAAAAATCAGGAGATCCTATATGGTTTTAGGATCTGATTTATAATTACTTTACATGGAACAAGTTCAATTTATACTAACTGGATTTTGTACTGAGATCAAGCAGATCCCCTCAATCAAAAATTCATATTTGACATAGACCAGTAGAGAGAAACAGAAAGTGATTGAAAATATGAATGCTGTAAGGCTATGAATAAAGAATAGCCTATTTTTTAACAACTAAGTAAGGAAATATGGAGAAAAAAATATCAAATCTTTACCCTCAATCATCCTTCCCTTCCCCAAGCTAGGGAAGAGAATTTTGCATGTTTATATTAAGTGTATATTTGACCCCATGGGTTCAATCCCAAATATCTGGGTTCTTTGCTTGCACAGATGCAAGCAAATGGAGTCATCTCAGAGCAGAATTTGGTCTGCTAAAATTTGACAGTTAATTGCCTAATCTGGGATATTAAAAACCATAGCACTAATAACTTTAAAGTAGTGTATGAAGTTACTGTTCTGCCAAATGATTTGTGTTATCAATTCTACCATCTACAAGCTCAACAGTTTGTAATGTAGATTGTATTTGTTACCCAGTGTATAAAAATAATTAAAGCAATTAGTTCTTAATGTTTAGAGAAACAAACTCCTCCTGTAATGGGAATCTAAATATTTTACATAACTATCTGCCAAAAGATCTGTGTTATCATTTCTACCAGTCATATCTGAGAAGTATGTGGGAGACCACAAGATAACAGACCTCAATTCTGCAACCACATATGTATTTGTATCTGTATAAGCATGAATCATCCCAATGAAGTCAATGGGATTGCTCAGGTCAGTAAAATTAAGTACGTATATAAGTACTAGCAGTAATGGAGCCATAGTTTGCTACCTTAAATTGTCTTTTGGCAGCTCACTGGATTACTGTGCTATAACTAAATTTGTACACATTTCTGTATGGCACTCATCTGAACAACAACAAAAATCCAGATGAAATAAATACAGCTTCACGACTATCTTTTCCTAAATATGTTCATTATCTGTGTTTTGCGATGTTTTTATCCAATATTAACACCTGCTGTAGAGCATTATGTTAATTAGCAGACTTTACATGTACCTCTAATATATGGGAAACCTATCAGGTTTTCACAAGAAGTAATACATTTCTTTTGTAAAAATATTTTCCCAAAGCCTTAAGGAACATTTACTAGGTAATATGCAAAGATAGCTGTTGTAATAATAACAAAAAAGCAGCTATTCACAGGTACCTCAATGAGAAAAAAAATTATTACAGATAATACCTTTAAGAACCCATTTTCCTCCTCCCGCCCCACCTCCAATGGCTGAAAAGCCAATAAAAGAATTCTTCACCTCCCACATGGTTCAGTACACAATCTGTGTGCATTCATCCCAATCAAACTCTGAGACTTAGGAGTGGTGAAAGCAATTAGTTAACATACTAAGGAACTTTAATTTCAAACAATTCTTTACCTTTTAAGTGGTCTGGCTGACATGCTACAGATTGAGAACTGAACATTTCTCATCAATTTCAACCCAGCCTGGGGAAAAGACATTTAAAGAGATGTCGCTGGCACACTTGCATTTAGCTAATCAGACTTCACATGCATCTGTCAATGTTACAGAACAACTGCGATCTATCACTGATGAAGACTCCTTCCCAGGATTAGAAATACTGTGCACAATTTATGTTACATATGCTGTGATCATTTCAGTGGGTCTCCTCGGAAATGCTATACTAATCAAAGTCTTTTTCAAGATTAAATCAATGCAGACGGTTCCAAACATTTTCATAACCAGCTTGGCTTTTGGAGACCTGCTTCTTTTATTAACCTGTGTGCCAGTAGATGCAACACGCTATATTGTGGATACCTGGCTCTTTGGACGAATTGGCTGTAAGCTGTTATCTTTTATCCAGCTAACTTCAGTTGGAGTATCAGTGTTCACTTTAACTGTTCTCAGCGCTGACAGGTAGGTCTGTACCAATTTGCTTTGTCAGGAAGTATTCACACATTCAGATAGAAATGAATAAAAAGAAAGAAGTCATCACTTTGCATTAATCTGTAATATTTTGTCCTTGAATAGATAAAGATGATGTAAAATGTTCATATTAAAAGCTAGATAATATTTTCCCAATAAAAATTAAAAATCAACTCCAATTTAAGTGATCAATATTTGCTGAAAGTGTAAAAGACTGTTTAATGAAGTGATTTTTAATTTTAATTTTAAAAATAATCTGATCTTTTGTTAGTTTGAAGTGATTCAGGGAAGACATTTTTCCTCTCTAATGAATCAGGAAAGATAAAAGGTTTAAGGCAGGGAACAGATAGTTTGTATACTGGTGCTACCTAGTGGTGCACAGACATAGTCAATAAGAATGAAAAACTGATGCGAAAATTATTAAGGACAATGGGAAGCCTTCCATTCACGTCAATGATGCTTAAACCTAAACTGACTGCCACTTAGGGGTAAAATATAAACAAAATTGTTAGTTCAAATTACTTTTAAGGCTCTTTACAATTCGAAGGCTATTGCAATCCAATAATAATTTTAAGCATGACAAGTGCACACGATGATTGTGATACAATGGAGTATTATTTCAATAACTATTATACTTATAGTTAGTGTAGCTTTTATAATGACATTTTACTTCACAGGACCAGAAATTAAACTCAGACTAATTTGAATGCTTTATTATTAGAGCATGTAAGTGCTTCCATCTGACTGACTTCACAAGTGATTCTAAATAATCAATTTTCACCAAGGAGGATTTACAATGTGCTTTATTTATGACTAACAACAAACACAAGGCAGCAATCTAATGAGCATGAATTATCAAAGATTACAAACAGTCAAAATGAACTCTCAGTGTTAAAGGAAGAAAAAGGTTTTCAAATGCCAGTTAACTACAAAACTAGTTAACAACAACTATCATGTAAATCCCCAACAAGGCTATTGTTACTACAGAATGAAAAAATTAACCCAGATAACTATTAGGACAATGAGCAATTGCTTCTGAATTCAATTCTTTCTGGAAGCCATCATATAATTGCTTTGGACAATATTTTAATCCAGGAATTCTATGGTTAAAATTACTCTGGAAATGAACTACTGTGTTCTGAATGGCTCTGAGGACCTGGGGCCAGTAAAAGGTTATATCACTAATGTTCTAGTCTGAAGAGGTGTGTCTAATTTTCCCTAGAAGGGAAATAGAGAACCATATCCTCACATGGTGTAAATTGATACAACTCCACTGAATGTTCTGCCTTCCATCCATACTCTTCTGTGTCGTTTCACTATATTCCCTTTCATGGCCATCTCCTGCCTTCTTCTATGGATCTCCTCCATTTGCCTCCCCCAGGATCTATCTATTCTGAGAGCAGGGAATGTAGTTCCATGCTCCCCAATTCCCTTTGCCCTGTTCTCCCTTCTGGACCCTTGCCCTCCTTTTTATGTCCCATCTCCACACACTCCTGCCCCCAGATGTTTACTCCAGTCCATACATTTCCCACCATGCCTAGCTCAGCCCACTTGTTGCAGCAGTACAGCCAGGAATCAACAGCAGGTCAATTTATAAGTGTCTACATATTTTAAATCTTGCTCTGTATACATGTGAAAACTGCCCTGCATGAGTCTGACACGGGCTGTGATCACAGAAAAACAGTGGGAAATAGATATTACACTGAGTCCGATCATTTTAAATCCCATCCCCTTCTGCACAGGTTGTTTTCTACAAGGAATCACTGCTAATATTTTCTTTAGCCTGGTCCAAAAACAAGAACAAACCAGCACCAACCAAGGAACGGCTTGCTTCAGCCATCAGGAAAACAAACATCCCTAAATATATAAAGCCCCCGTGAGCAGAACAGACCATCTGGGGTAGCAAAATGGTCAGTTTCCAGTTCTCGCCTCATTCCAAGTCTGGGCCGGAGAGCTTCCTGGTCCTCCTCCCAGGCTGAACTAGACTGGGAAGAAGAGCTTCATCTTCCCTTCAGGTGCCCTCCTCTGCCTTCTGTTGCTACATCTGCCTCAGTGAAACTTTAGTTAAACCCCTTCATGTGGGGCATGTGCAACTCCAAACAAGCTCTTTGTATTAGATATCTTTGTAAATTCCTCATTCATCTCCCTTTGTGCACCTATAAATACAGAATATACAGCTTTCCCCTTCCCCCCCAATATTAATTTACACAAAACCCCTCCACCAAATGCTAGACATCACCTATCCTCAGCACGGCCTACAAAGCAAACTGATTTTGGCATTTGCAGACCAGTCTATTTGGGAGATATGATCATTCTGGGAGAGGAAGACAATTAAAGTCAATATGATTTAAGTACATGCTTGAAGTTCACCCTTGAACTTTTGCCTTCATTATGGAGATGCCAACATCACTTCATAATACAGAAGAACAAATGCATGTATATGTATATATCCTGCATATTTAAAACTAAAATGAACCAAATTAACCCCATTTTAATTCTAAAGTTAATAGAATTGCCTTGAGAGCAGATAGATCATGCATGAAATATGTCGCCTTAAGTTTAAATTACTGGTGCCACAAGACTAAAGTTACTGCATTTTTTCTAACACTATGATGTTGATTGTGTTTCTAGGTACAGGGCTATTGTTAAGCCCTTGGAACTGCAAACATCAGGTGCAGTTCTGAAGACCTGCTGTAAAGCTGGCTGCGTCTGGATTGTCTCCATGATGTTTGCTATCCCAGAGGCCGTATTTTCAGATTTATATTCATTTAGCAATCCTGAAAAAAATGTATCTTTCGAAGCATGTGCCCCTTATCCTGTATCTGAGAAGATACTCCAAGAAGCTCACTCTCTGGTTTGCTTCTTGGTGTTCTATATTATACCACTAGCTGTCATTTCTGTCTATTATTTTCTTATTGCCAAAACACTGTACAAAAGTACATTCAATATGCCAGCTGAAGAACATGGCCATGCCCGTAAACAGGTAAGTTAGGCTCATGAACTCGGGTGTCCAGCTTTTAGAAGTTTAAGCATACAGATTGAAGTCTTAATTTAATTTCTGAGAGCAAACATTTTACATATACAATATAACAAGACAATTAACAAGCCTATGTAAGCACATGCTTAAATGCCTTATTGAATCAGGACTAAATCCCACTGACTTAATTTTAATTAAATTTTAAGCATATGCTTAAGAGTTTTGCTGAATAGCAATGGATTATGCTTTACTGAATCAAGAACACACTGAATTTAGGAAACATGGCACCTTTTCACTAAACTCTAAACAATGAGACAGAGCCTACATTAAAATGCACTAGAAAACCTTTTTTTTTTTTTTAATTATTTTTTTTTTTAACAGCACACCCTTAACTCCATCTATACAAGGCCTCAGTGGGTTCTACCAGACCAAAGAGTGGGTGAGGGAGTTTCCTAGTCAGATTCTCCCAACAGAAAACAACCTGTCCAAAGCCACAAAAATGTGGTGAAAATGAAAATGCTTTGCTCTGT
Organism: Mesoclemmys tuberculata; assembly: GCA_007922155.1. NCBI lineage: Eukaryota > Metazoa > Chordata > Testudines > Chelidae > Mesoclemmys > Mesoclemmys tuberculata. The sequence goes on from ML675622.1 coordinate 5,035,315, forward strand.
TACCATGCTGTGTTTTGGTAATTATTGTCTGTAGATTGATTTTTATTAAGGGTCTCAGAGCCCTTCAGGAAGTAGCATAATACATATGTATTATTATTTGTGTTATTAATACTAGATATGCAATTGTTTCCTAGATTGAATCCCGCAAGAGAGTGGCAAAAACAGTGCTGGTGCTAGTTGGTTTGTTTGCCTTATGCTGGCTGCCTAACCACATTCTCTATTTGTACCGCTCTTTCACCTATCACTCGTCTGTAGATGCCTCTGCTTTTCATCTTATTGCCACTATTTTCTCCCGGGCTCTGGCCTTCAGCAATTCCTGTGTCAATCCCTTTGCTCTTTACTGGCTGAGTAAAAGTTTCCGGCAACATTTTAAAAAGCAAATCTTGTGTTGCAAGGTGAGGCTTCCCACACGGCCTCCCAGCAACACGCCTACCAGAGCCCTATCAGCCACAGGCAGCACAAATGGCTCAGAAATCAGTGTTACTTTGCTAACAGATTACAGTATCACAAAAGAAGAGGAGAGTGTTTAGTTCTTTGATCATGGAGAAGGGCCAACATCATACATTTCCCAAGATTCTAGTGCATCTGGACCCTTGAGAGGAGCTGCAGGAAAACAAACTAATGCATCCCTTGTACAGTGTGTGAAAGCATCTTTAGCAGGAGTTCTTAACACCTTCAATTATACAACAGAGAAATCACACTAGTGTGTGTGGAGAAAAGAAGAAACACAACTAAACCTTTGACTATAAGCTCAGTCTGAGGATCGTGCCTATTGCCAGAGAATGCTATGCATCCCTTACTTGTGCCTGAGGTTTCTGCTCTGAGCTGACAAACTTTAAATGAAGTTAAACTCAGATGAGCCGCAGGAATATTTTTGTACTGGCTTTGTGTTTGCAGAATTAGAATTGTTATGCTCTTGACCACAGGGTAGTAACAATGAGCACTGCCTTTTGTTGAACAAGTAAGTTGTGTCTGATGTTTTAAAAAAAAGAAAAAAGCTCTTTATAGAATGACAAACTAGCAAGGCTTTTTGTTTTTTTGGTTACTTTCCTTGTTGCAAATATTCAACAGTCAAAACTTTGGAATGAGAGTTTAGAGGGAGGTTGTTTATTATTTTTCATAAACTGAAATAAAACTACCCTGAAAGTGGTAGGTAGCACAGTGCTGAGAGGGCACTAAGCCACGGTCTACGCTACAAATTAATGTCAGTATAACTGCATTGCTCAGGGATGTAGAAAATCCACTCCCAAGTGACAGTTATACCAACCTAGGTCCCAGTATAGACAGGAGGGCTTCTTTCATTGACATATGTCTTTTAGGGATGTGGAATACCTATACAGATGGCAGAAACTCTGTCAGCATAGGTAGCAACATCACTAAGGACTACTGCTGCAGCACTGTAAGTGTAGACAAGTCTGCAGAGTCAAGAACTCTGGATCCTATTCCCTGGTCTGTCATTGACATGCTGTGAGACTCTGGACAAGTCACTTACTATATGGCCTGATTTTAAGACCTCTGAGCATCTATGCTCCTAACGAAGTCAGTGGGAGCAGCAGGCACTCACATCTGTTAAATGAGGATAATCACACTTAGCCAATTTTGTAAAGTACTTTGAGATCTATAGATAAGAGTCCTATACAAGGACTATTATTTAGTATTAGATTGATCAGGGGAGAAAATCAATCTATGCTATGCCTCAACAGTCAGTAAGAGCTAGAACGGGCACTGGGTGTTAGTTCACATTACAGTAAGTGTTCAATTTCCGTTTTCCATGTTATTAGAATAAGGTTCTTTCATAAGAGAAGGTTCCCTTGCATTCAAGCCAACTGATAAGAGACGATACATGCCACACAACAATGGCTGTAGATGAGTAGTCTGCCTAGCACTAAAAAGCTCAATAGGACTGTTGACATGTGCCATTTTCCCTGTGAGGGAATGCTGGGAAGCCAGTCTTCCTGCTTGGTGAATTACTTAAGTCCTAGAAGATGGATGTTTTGTGAAATTTCTGGGTCCTGAACTAGAAGTGTGCTCTACAGAAGCTGCATCAGGAAATCCTAATGGACCTTCCATTGTTCAAACTTAGGAAACTAACTTTACAGCTGAATAAAGTAGTTGAGGATGAATTTATAGATGAGGAACTACAGTGTGGATATCAGTATGACAAAATATGATGGTGTGGGCAGGGTGAAGAAGTCCTGTATTTTATTTCCTAATTAGGAGGGAAATTAAATCTTGAAGATGCAACACTCTTGAGCAGCAATTACTAGTAGCATCCCTAGCAATCGTGATATGTAACAAAATAAAACACTGCATGGATAGATGAAATGCTCCTGCATTATTCTGAGGTTTGATTGTATTGTGTAGCCAATGCATCTGCATTCTCTCTCTGCTTGTTTTATAGATACAGAAGAGCAAAATCAAACTATACAAATCCTAACAAACCCATTTGGCTGCTTAAACTAATTTAATGACAGCCCATTTAAACCCATCAGACGACCTTATTTCATTGTAATTCTGAATGCTTCATTCAGGACGCGTCAAGCAGTAACTGTCATATTAATACTAAGGGCCTGATTCCCAACTGACACCAGTTTTACAGCCTTGTAACATTACTGAAATCAGTGGAAATATACTAGCATAAAAGTCTTGACACAGCACATTCACTTGTGTAGAACCAGCTTCTCCGGTACAGGAAACATCCCTGAGATAAAGAGGCCATGATCAGAGCATTCCTGACCCCAGTGAACTTCAACCTGTCAGGAAATTCTTAGATATCAGAGCAGCTCTAGACTTAGCTGGGCCCTGACCAGCCCCAGGATAAGGGAAGCATAAAGGTGGCTTAAAATCATGTTTGCTGTCCCTTCGTAGTCCTGCACTAAGCACAGCTTGTCTGGAGCAAAGAATCAGGCCCCATGTACCTTGCTCAAGAAGTAGAAAAATGCTCCCCTGCTCTTTGCCTCTAGGGCAATGGGATAGACCTCTAACTGATAAATAAACCCACACAAACATGAACATACTTTTATTTTCATGGAATTGAACACAGGGAACTTTAAACAGAAGAAAACATGGCTTGCTTCCTCATCTGGAATTTAAGTTTAAATTATACACTTTCATACCCTAGTTTATGAAGGCCTCTGGGGAGTGAATCTGCCATGTGTTTCCAAACTGTAGACACTCTTTCTGCTGGAGGCTAAACTTTAAAGAACAAAATCTTTGGGGAATCCTCACAACAGCCGCTAGAAACGACAGCTTCTAAGATTCACTATTTTTCGTGCTTCGCGTATCGTTACTTTTTGCCTTCTATATCCATTATTTTAAATGAGCTAACCTATTGCTGTTACATGCTGTTGTAAATGTATGTTTCCAACGTACATTTGAAAATTAGGGATCAACTATATTACAGACTATGACAGGACAACTATTCCATCTGCCCGTGACTAACGTTGGCAGTTGTGTCTAGTGCTTGGAATAGCAGTTAATAGCCAGGGTCAGAACCACAAGCCCGATGCCAGAGCCAGTCAAGTCAGGAACTGGTGTCAAAGGTCAGAACCAAGTTACCCAGAGGCAAGACAGGAGCAGGGATGGCTCTGAGGCAGACTTATCACAGCCATGGGCAAATGCTTTGAGCAGCCACTAAACTGCTGAGCTTAAGAGCTGGTCTGCAGACTCTTCCTGCCAATCAAGTCATGTAAACCAATCAGGCAGTCTACTACAGGCCAGCTGCGCTGGTGAGGTTGCCCAGAGACTGGCCCGGCTGCAGGCCCAGATTCCTGATGCCCTCATATAATATATAGTTTTATGGTTCTCTTTTTTCAACAATAGTTATATTTGCACTCTCATAATACATTGTATCAGAGCAATGTATTGGTTAACATACTTTATCTGAACAATCTGATGTTAACTACTCCACCTGTCCACATAACAATTCATATGCAACACATCTCTCTCTAGACTACCATCATTAGATGTAGGGGAAAGGGATTAAAGCTTCTTTGGCAATCATTTCTTACTGTTTCTTTCTAGAAAGCGGATTACAAGTGAAATTCAGCCCTGGGTACCGTAATACAGATCTAAATCCACTCAAGTTAAGGTTGTGATACCCACTTACACAAACACTGAATGTGATTTAAAAAACGAATATGACATGAGGGAGTCTGGATGATAATGCAAATCTATATTGAGATAGAGAATAATATGTAAAATATATAAAAACAAAAAATAATTGAAAACTAGGGGCACATTCTTGCAAAGCTTTACATGCATAAGTACTATTCATGTACATGAGGGCTTTCAGGATGGGACTTTCTATTGTTTTGTAAACGAGATTTATGCCAGGTTGTTTTCTTTTTCATGTAAGTAACATGTAATTTCATCTAATGTTTCAATTTTCTTGTGCATATTTAATAGCCCCAATTCAGCATAGAACATAGTGGGATTTAAGAATAATGCTTAGGTGCTTTGCTGAATCAGTGCCAAAGTCTTTGTTCAGGCTGAATAGTATTATTCATCTGAACTTAAACAGCTCTATCATCCAGTAAAATAATTCCAGTGTCTCTTCATTTATCAAGGGCTTCCTTGATAGTTAACTAACCCTTGGCTCCAGATCCTGACTTGCAGTTTTATGGAACATGCTTGTTGCATTTGCATTATTTAGTAATTTTTGGCTTATTTTTAAAATATATTTTATATGTTTAACCAAAAAGTTTTAAAAATGGACATATTACAATGACTGCTTTTTGGGTGTTGTAAACATTACCTGCTTGAATGAGTAAGAGTGTAAACATTGTTAAAAGAACTATTGCTAACATGAATATTATCAGTACTTTAATTTGTTCTTATCATAATGTAACATACTGGTTTGGGATTGAAATCACCTTTTAATCAGAAAAGCAAAACATGCATATATTGTAATAAGCTGAATCTCTGGCTAATATAAATGCTAACATTATTTCAAAAAAATTACCAATTTTTAATTTCTTTTACGCCTCTGAGAAGTCTTATTTTACTGTAAGTAGTTTAGCATGGGCTGCCTGCTGACAATAATGTATTTCTATTAAGTATATTACAATTAAAGAATAAACTCAAGTTACACAGCTAAAGTATTTGCACATTTCATCAGTGGTACTTTTAATTAAAAGGAATACAGGGTCTATGCAGTTGCTGAGGTTTGGCTCTGGAGCAGATGCTCTATTCAGCAGAAAGGTAAGCGATTTTCTGGAAGTCATTTTCTTTGTGAATATGGGCAGTATTGGTCTGAATTTTTAACATATTGGGCCTGATCCTGTTACTCACATTGACTATAATTGGTATCTTGTGTGAATATGGACTACAAGATAAGCCCTAATGTAAGGCACAACCAAGCATAACTTCTCTGCAAACTCAAGAATGCCCATTCAGATTTGCTCCATCTTTGGCTAAATAGTCCAAAGGCATTTTCCTTTACAATATATTCTTCTGAATTATCTGAGTACTAATGGGTGAAATCCTGGCTCCACTAAGTGGATGGCAAAACTCCCATTCACTTGAGCCAGAATTTCACACACTATTTTTACAAAGGCTATACTACTCTACTCTAGTGCCTACATTAGCAAAATTAATGTTGCTCAAGAGCGTGAATATTTTATTCCCCTGAAGAACATAAGTTACACCAACATAAGTTCTCACATGCACAGAGCTTTGTTGGTGAGAGAGCTTCCCGGCCAACATAGCTTATGCATCTTGTGCAGGTGTGTTTTTTTTTATGTTGACAGGAGAGCTCTCTCCCATCGGCACAGAGCATCTTCACCAGATAAGCTGCAGCAGTGCAACTTTATCAGTACAGTTGTGCCACTGTAGTGCTGTATATATAGACATGGCCTGTCACATTGAGAGCAGTAATAATCAACTCTGAAGAGCTAGGACCCCCTTTTATCAATGAATGGAGTCACAGACAGCCAAAAAACAGTCATAGTACAACATCCAGACATGGCTTTTTAGCATTTGTTTTATGGTGCTTTGACATTATGCAGCCTCATCACAGGCTGATTCAATGCCATGATAAGACTTGTGGCTCTCTCAAAGTCCCTTCAATACAACATAAAAATCTCCTCTCTCTTCTCTTCACCTTCGGCTGCTGTCAACTAACTAGGAGATCCAAATGCAAATGTTAGCAATGTGGATTTATGACCTCTTCTTGGAAGCTTTAGGTAAATAAACTAATCAGTGTATTTATACTATATATTTCACATTTAACATATGCACTTGTGTGTATACTTCACTGTGTGGTTTTTTGTAAGTTGTATCTGAAGGAGTTTGGGATGGCTGCAGTACTTATGAGTCAACTGCATAGGTCATCCAAAAAAAGAGTCAAACCTTGTATCACATTACATTCTCATGAATATTGTTTAATACTACAGATTTTAATGAGAAATTGTTTTAGAGAGTTTTAAAAGCCATGTCTTAATACTATTTTCAATATTTTTCTGCCTGTAAGACCAAACTCCATTAGTAGAATAAACCCAATGGTACAGCACTCCGAGAAGGAAAACGTATTTATAATTTCTGAAACCTCTAACAGTTTTTCTATATATCATGATGTAGCAATTTGCAATCTGGTATCACATGAGCTAGTACAAGTACTGTGTTCCATTGTAAACTATCCCTGGTAGTTCAAGATACTGGATTTTAAACCTATCATTGCTCCACAACTTAATACAGGGGTGTCCTCTATCTTGGGCCATGACAAGGGAAATCCATATTTGGGGAAAGAAAAAAACATTTTTAAGTGGTATCTGTTTGAGTCTGTTGTGAGGATGGAAGTGTTTCTGCCAGCCAATTTATCACATGGTTCTGCAGTTTATCATCACTGGACATCACCACCACATATGGTGAGGAAGTAGTTGTTTTACAGCTGTAAAAGATAGGATATGGATAATGTTCTGCATTCAGTAAATAATCCAACCCAGTGGAAATTACTAAAATAAATTACAAATGGATTCATTTTATTCAACTTTTAGAATATCTGAGAACAGACAACTGAATGAAAATTGATCAGACAAAATTCAAGGAAGAATGGCTCAATTTTCTGACACAGCATGTCACAATTGAAAACCAATTAATGTTATGGCTTTAATTTCTGTGGGAAGCATGCCACACATCATAAACTGCTATAATCCTAACAGCAAAATACTGTAATATATGTCAGGTTGTCACTGTTGGGCTAGACTTTTTTGGTTTTTTCAGGAGAATAGTCACATATGATTTAAAAATCAGGACAAACATGTATAACATGTTTCTTGCTTATACCTACTATATGTTAGCTAAATTGTTTGCAGGCTGCTGTTACAGCTGAAAATATGCTAAATGTAATTATTATTCTGCTGTTTGTTTTGTCCAATGAAAAAACAAGCTAGGAAGCCTATGCTGGACAGCCAGAATGAAGTGATTGACACAGACAGACAAACAAATCAACTAGCTAACAAACAAGTTTCATTCTCACCTTCTAATCAATGGTTGTGAATAGACCCCATCTACTCTAACTGAATGGACTTTGTTAACACCTACCCTCCTCATTGCTGTTTCTTAGCCCTGGATGTCTATACACCTCCTATTTGATTTCTATTTCATGCATCTGATGAAGTGGGTTGCAGTCCACGAAAGCTTATGCCTGAAGAAATTTGTTAGTCTTTAAAGTGCTACAGGACACTCAGGTTTGTATTGAGTCACAGGTGAGAAGGAATTTCACATTTAGTGCGCACAAAAATGTACTGTCATGTCTAAAGACTGAAGTCCTTTAATTATTCATTGCTCAGGTACACCACAGAGAGCAGGGCAAGCATCCCTCATACAGTCCTGCCAGCATGCCTAAGCCTCAACCTGGAGGAACCACTCATGTGTGTGAGAGGACAGTTTATTTTCACACTTATTTAATGCTTGGTCTCTATACTGAAACTGACACCAAAATAAGTGTTAGATGTGGGGTGGTTCTCTGATGTGGACGTTTATCTACTGGAAACTGAACTGATACCACTACACAGGCCATTCAACAGCCACATGGTAACTTTTGGACATGTAGTACCAGACTTTAAGAAATGCTGAGTACCTGCAATGTATATCGCACAGCACATCTGATCCTGAGGAATATACATTTACAGATGTGCAATACAGATGTGCTGAGCAATACATATCTGAGATCCAAATCAGATTATTTGGGATGGTCTTGTACTTTGCCTTGAGGTGGAAAGTTCTATTAACCCATTATCACTTCCAAAGTCAACCAGTCCTCCATACATATGAGTTAAATATTTATAATATTTGCCAAAGGCACAGATAAGGGAAACTGTTACAGACAGATCTGCCAAAACAACCAAAGCAATATAACGCTATGTTTACACTACAGCCTATGTCAGCAGAACTTATGTCACTCAGGGGACTGACTAAACCATCCGCCAAGTGACAAATTACACCAAATAAGCACTGGTGTGGACAGCACTGTGTCAGCAGGAGAGCTTTTCCCACTCAGCACAGAGTGTCTTCAACAGACACGCTGCAGCGCTGTGTATCTCAACATCCCTTAAAATGTAAGCTGTATTCTCTTTATAGGAGTGGTCTCCATACTTTTCCTCTGATGCTTCCCTCCTCCAGCAGTAATTGAATATGTCTGCATTCCCCTGGGCCAGAGGTGAAGTTGGGGCTGCCGCCAAGGCCCAGACTGCAGAGTCTGCCACCAGGGACCAGTGACCAGAAGTGGGGGCCGGTGGCTGGGACATCAGCTGCAGCTGGGACAGAACTGAGGGCAGAGCAGGGCTCAGTGGTGCTCCCTCCCCAGCCCCTTATGGAGGGTTGGTCAGGGGCCCCCCGCACTCTCACCCAGACGTTCCTACATGCCCTCCTACAGGACATGCCCTGGTTTGGGGACCACTGCTTTATAGTACTTAGAAACATAATTACTTTATATCAATGTTGTTTCACCTCTGCCTCCAAACAAACATTAGAAGCAATCTTTGTAAATGCTTAAAATAATCTGATTTTAGTTACTCTTCATTTTCACCAGTTTAACAGAAGTCAGAATCTGGACCAGTGGATGTCAAATTCCCTCAACTGGATTGTGTAGCAAGGTGTGTGTGTGTATTTTTGGGGTGGGGTAGGGTGGGGGTGTCTATTCTGCACCTGTGAGTCCTGTGCTTTTCTGGCCATGCCAGTGGGTGTGGGGGTATTCTGCCACTGAAACCAACTACCTTCCCTGGGTTGCCTGTCCATGGCCCCACTGCTCCTAGTCGGCTTCCTGGTACAAGGAGGAGGGTTGTTCCGCCTTCCTCGGCTGGAGCCTCTCTGTCTCTGGTATCATGGTATCAACAGTGAAAGTCCCAAGCTCTTCTGCACCTGCAGCAGCTCTGTTCCACTCCAGCTATGAGCTCCCTTCTGATTGCCCCTGCCTGCCTGAAATGGAGGCTTTTAACTGCTGGGGCAGTTTCCTTGATAGGCCCCAGGTGGCCTAATTGACCCAATTACCTTGAAGTAGCCCCAGCTGGATCACCCAGGGAATAAGGCTTTATTGAGCCTGCAGCTAATATACATGGCTTCTAGCACCCTTCCGCAACCATCCTGTCTGGCCCTGTCACAATTGTTATAGTTCTTCCTTCAACCCTCTAATTTAGGCTGTGTTGAGCTTCCTGGATTGAAACAACACTCCATGGAAACTGCTCTTTCTGGCATATGAGTTGATGTTTTTATTCAAAGATATGAAAATATAATTTAGGTTAATGAAAAAATTGATGTTAATTTTGGGAGCTTTGAAGCAAAAGTAATTCAAATTTCTCTCAAGCTGTCAGTTTGTACATCATTGTAAAAATCTTTGGACAACTATCATCACAGTTCTGCAAAAAGAAAATTCTTGAAAGATAAAAGCAGATGTCACTAACTAGATTGGATGTTCTTTGTATACCAGCCAGAGATTACTGAAAGTCTATATTTATAGAGATCTGATATGACAGTCTGTTGACTGGCAAGTTAACTGATCTCTGTCTCTCTTCAGAGCTTTATTTGATTTTACTACCATTCCAGGGTGTATGACAGTAAAGATATATTTGCTTCTAGAATATTGATTTCCAAAAAGCTTCTAGACTGCATATCCTTCCCATTATAGGGTAGAAAGTTTGCTTTGCAACTGCAACAATCTAGCAATCAACAGTTGCCAACATGTATGGATTTGTTCAACTAAGTTTTTATTTAGAAGTGTTAAAATAAGTTGTATAAATACTTTAATTTTATGGTCTAAGGCCAAAATGCATATAACAAAAATCTCGACAGTACGCTTTCTTTATACTGTGCATAAAAATAAAGTCTTCTATTCATATTTTTACAAATAAACCTACTTGCAATTCAGAAAGTCTCCCCATCACCTTCTGAAAAATCGTTAGACAATGGCGTCACAGTTCAGGGCCACTGCACCTGTGTTCCCCCTCCATGGTCCAGCAAGGACACTCACTTTTAGGTTTCTTGCTTCCACTTGTCACCTTTCTTGGGTAGATATCTGTCTCTCCCTTTTGATCAAGGGATGCACACTTCCCTGCTTATATTGTGTTATTCTCAGCAAGCCTGACTGCCTAAACAGGTCAGAGTCTCTGCTTGGCTCTCTTCAGAAGCTATAAACAGCATAATTGCCCTCAGTTAGAAGGTACCAACACAGCTCTTTGGAAGCAAGCAATTTATTCTAAAGGTGAATGCATTACAGAAAAACATTAAAAACAACAGAAGAACCTACACACACGCTAATAAGCTTACCAAAGATCTCGAACTCCAGAAGGGGGTCTGATAGGAATCAGTTCTTCAAACTCTACAAAAGGGGTTTTCTGTGGTTATAAATTCATAGCCGCTTTAGTTCAGAACAAGCACACCCAGGCATAGGTTCATTTTTTAATATAGGTTGGCTCTTTAATCTTCAGCTTCGGGAACAGATACTCAGATAATGGTCCTCTCCTCAAGGCATAGCTTCAAAAGGCTCGATTTTTCCACAACTGGAGGTGAGAAATTTCATTCACCTCCCCCTAGAGATTCCCCATTCAAACCACTTGACACTGTTTGTTCAAAAGTCCCTACTTGTCTGGCCTATTATTCGGTGTAGTCCTTTGAAATTCACAATACTTCCCAGGGCCCACAATAATTATAACCTATGCATTTAATCCAATGGACTTCAAACTTAAATGTAATGCAATAAGGTTTTACAAGGATGCTACAGGAAATTGCCGTATTTGTCACATGTGTCAAAGGGAGACATGTTTTTTTAAAGCTGAAAGAAGCAAGACAATTATATTAAATACTATACAGTGTAAGGGTGCCTAACGTATTTTAGATCATCCTTCCTCATAAAATTGTCTAGGTGGACAGATGCATTATTATTAGGCATGGTACAATTAGATTTTAATCGATCAAGGTTTGTAAATGTCAATGTGTCAGAGGATACTAACACAAACATATCAAGCAGCCTTCCACACCCAGCAACTTGCACCTGACAAGATCTGGTGTCACCATCTCATGGCAGCACAAGGAGTCCTCTGCATCCCCACCATCATGGACCAGGTCTCTAATTCAACAGCTAGGAGTACAGGGGGGGGGGTCTGCTCTGCCCTGCCCAGCCAGGACCAGCTCACTCAATCTCATGACAATGGAGCTGCAGATGAGTCCCTGCCCAGCTGTGGGGCCACTCACACTGAATCCCTGCAGGCCTATCGTGGGGGGAGGGAGGAAGGAAGGCTGCAGTTCTGACAGGGCAGGACAGAAACCTTGGGCCAGGACTGCGAGGAAGAGGAGTATGAGTTCCCAGAAGGAGCCATTCAGCAATGGGTTAGCCTCCCCTGCTGCTGGAGGCTAGTCCAAGCTGCTGACACCCTGCAGAAACTTAAAATAAATTAAAATGAAAATGGAAGGAGTGTGTGGGGGGGAAGGCTAAAAATAAAAATCTATATTTTCAATCAAAATTTCTTAAATTCTGCCAAACCTAATTAGTAGGTTTGGAAATAAGTGATCTGGAAGGGCTTATCCTCCTGTGAAAGCTCTCCTCTTCTATATTCTAACTGGCTTTTGCTGATTGTGATCAATGTGTAAAAAGATCAAGCTACCCGGCCTCTTAAATTCTGGGCCAAATTCTGCTGGTAGTATGCAGAGAGGAACTGTGACAAGATGGCAAGGCACGTCTGATGACTCATTCCATTAGCAGCAACCAGAAATTCAGGAAAGCACTTAGGCATGTTTTTAATGGGATCCCCAAAAACCAGTGGAAGTTAAGGATGTGCTTCAGTGTTTCGCTGAAGTGGGGCCTAAATTCTATTTTATCATTGTGACAGAAGCAGATTATTAATGCCACCAAAGTATGAAAGATAGGAGTGACCCTCTAGTCACTAGCCACTAGACAGAGATGGGAGACCCAGCAAAAGAACCTATCTAACAACTGCCACGATTAGGGAGAAAATTTAGTCTGTGATTTAAGTTCTTATTATTTTGTAACAATAAGGCTAAACCGGAGAAAGGGAAAGAATCTGAATGCACACAGTACGTATCAACTTTATTTGGAGCAAAGTGGGATTGCCACTTTCTCACAGGCATGTGCCAAAAAACCTCTTAATAGAGAAGATATGGTAGATAAGGAAACTGATACTGTGGCAGAAGACCTCCTGGGCGGACTACAATATCTGGAAGTACACAGGGGTCTAGAACAAAGGGAGGGTTTTCTATCATCATATATTTAATAGAACTCGTACCTCACTATTAAGGCTACGAGGCAGTGAGGGCAAAACCATTACAAAGACTTTTGAAATGGTGATGCCTTTGTCGATAACAGTAAAACTGCACCCACTTCTTGGGTTGAAAACTTCCTCCATCTTCTGACCTAGAATAACATAATTAAGACAACTGAGATGGGTTTATGGAAAGTAGATCCCATTACACTAACTTGATGGCACCGCATGCCATTTTGATTAAGAAACTAGAAAGATACATTGGTACACATGAACTTGATTAAAAGCTGGCTAAATGAAAGGTCTCAAAAAGTAACTGTAAATGGGGAATCATCATTGAAAAAGTATATTTCTAGCGGGGTCCACGGAAGTCGCTTCTTGACCCTATGCTATTTAATGTTTTTATTAATGATCTGAAAGAAAACATAAAATCCATCACTGATAAAGTTTGTAGATGACACAAAAATTGGAGGAGTGGTAAATAATGAAGAGGACAGGTCACTGATACAGATAAGCAAACAAACATTTTAATGTGGCTAAATGTAAATGTATGTATCTAGAAACAAAGTAGGTTATGCTTACAGGATGGGGGACTCCATCCTGGGAAGCAGCGACTGAAAAAGATTTGAGTGTCATGGTGGATAATCAGCTGAACATGAGCTCTCAGTATGACACAAAAGGGCTAATGCAATCCTTGGAATCTTGAGTAGGACGACAGGTTATACTGCTCTGTATTTGGCATGGATGCAATCCAGCTAGAATACCATGTTCACAGTTCAAGAAGGATGTTGATAATTTGGAGAGCGTTCAGAGAAGAGCCACGAGAATGATTAAGAGATTACCAAACATACATGAGTGCTGGTTGAATTGCCCGTTAGTGGAGTCTAGCCCATGGCCCAGCTCCTTCCACCTGAAGCTATACCCCTCTTGTTCCCTCTCTTGCCTGCAGCTGCTGGAGGAGCCCCGCCCCGCCTCATCCCAGAGCCCAGCCACCCTGAGTCCCAACAGGGCAGCCCTGGCACCCCCAGCTGCATGTGGCCCCAGCTGCCCCAAGTCCCAGCAGGGTGGCCCCAGCCACCTCAAGTCCCAGCCAGCAGTCCCAGCACTAGCTGTGCAGTCCAAGATGCACATGGTCCCAGCCACCTCAGTACATCAGCCAGGTAGTCCTGGCCACCCCGGCCCCAGGGTCCCAGCACCTGCCCTGGGGCAAAGGCCAGGTGGCCCTAGCGCCCGTGAGAGGTCCCAGTTGTGCCCAGCCCCAGCAGTGAAGCCTTAGCACCCACCAGTGGCTCCAGCCGCCCCAGATCAGCAGCCACCAGTGGCCCTGGCCACCCTGGAACAGCAGCCACGTGCAGCCCCAATGCCCTCCGGTGGCCCCAGCCATTCATAACCCTGTGCGCCCATCAGGTGGCCCCAGCCACCCCAGGGCACCACCAGGCAGCTCCAGAGCCTGCTAACAAGAGGTGACTTGATTACCATCTATAAATATTCGCATGGGGAATAAATAGTTAATAATGGGCTCTTCAGGCTAGCACAGAAAGGTATAACTTGATCCAGTGGCTGGAAGTTGAAGCCAGACAAATTCAGACTGGAAATAAAGCATAATTTTTTAACTGTGAGAGTGATTAATCATTGGGACAACTTACAGAGGTTCATGGTGGTTTCTTCATCTCTGACAATTTTTAAATTAATATTGAATGTTTTTCTAAAAGATATGGTCTAGGAATTATTTTTGGTGAAGTTCTATGGCCTGTGTTATACAGGTGGTCAGACTAGATGACCACAATGGTCCATTCTGGCCTTGGAATCCACAAATCTATGAACTCCAGAAGGATGAAGGAGCTGCAATACATTTGCTGGAGATAGGAGGGCAACTACAGTAGTTACTCTTGGGTTTGGGGGTGAAGTAACAACTACTGAGCTCCCATATACCCAATTTGCAATATAGTACATGACATATTTCTGCTTATGCCTTAACATGCTCAACTCTGAGTGGCTATACTCTATGTAAGTCCTTTATAGTGCAGGATAGTATAAGTAATTAATCACAGCTTCACTATGTAATAATAATATGTAGTACTTTTTTATCCATATCATTGCAGACTTGAATGGTGCATTCTAGAAAATGTCTTTCATATATTCCTGCAGTAGTGGATTAAGAACTGTACCATTAAGTTTTATGCTTTATCAATCACTCAGCAGACTATTATTCTACAACAATTATAATAATGCTGAGACAGCAACCCCATCTCCTCACCAGTGCACTGAGAACATGACATATGGAATTAAAATAGAATACACACTGATGAATAATTAACTAATTACCAACTTGGTACTGTCATTAAGAAAGCAATCTTCTCCCATTAAACACAAATTCTGAGTACAAATTTACTCATTTGCACGGCATCAGTATAGCTTTTTGAACAGCAAGCCTAAGCACATTCTCCAGAACTTGTAGATATGAATAATTTTACCAGCCTCTTTTTTCTAGAAAGCAGATATTTGGGACACAGTAAAAGTATTTTAGAAGTCTCAGAAATGGCCACCAGGATAAGGAAGGTCATGTCCTCTGCTGCAACACCTGAAGCAACATGACATTTTGAAGCAACACCAGTGTAGAATATTATCGTTGGTTTGTTTTTCCTGCCAGTAAAATATTACGAAAATGAACTTTCTATCTAAATGGAAGATGGCTGCCTAGAACCAGAAAAAACACTGCAACCAACAGCAGAAGTGTGAATTATCGCTCCTTTATAGTATATTTTGATATTCTTTGATGAACAATCAATGGCTATTACCTGCATCAATGTCCATTAACCAAGACAATCAGAAACCCAACTCCATGCTCTGGATAACGCTAGACCCGAGCGCTGAAGCTGTGGCTAATCATTCGATAATTACACTTTTCTGTTCATTCCCTTTGAAGCATCTGACATTGGCTACCCCTAGTCTGACCCAGCATGGCCACTCTTATGTTCTTAATGCTACGCTGACGCACTAATAAATAAATTTATAAAGGAGGGTCTGGAATGTGAACTGCTCAATTCCAGTGAAAGTAAATGCACATGTAGCTTGAAATATCTGACCGAATCACCATTAGGCGTAAGAGCCACAACTCAGCAACTTTCAAAGGCACAATACAAACCATAAAGGGAGCATCTTCTTGTACTGAGTTGTTGGAACAGGCACTTTAATCCCAGTTCCATTCCCAATGTTCACTAAGTCCCTGAATAAGTCATTAATCTTTTCCTGATACTGCCTAACAAATATACCAATGAACTAATCAAGATGCACTGACATTTTCTGCATGAATGTGACATCACGCACCAATGCATTTCCATATTAAGAGTAGAAATGGAGACTGATAAGTATGAAACTGTTTTTCTTACCTTAGTCAGCAGAGGTCATCTCTGCTACGCTTTGAAACGAACACCAAGCCAGCCTGAATGGGGGACATTTGAAGGCCAATCTTGATTTTGATGGGACTCCCTGGCATCTTGCCAGCTGAACACGCGCACAACTCTACCGCGCAATGATGTTTCTGTGCTAACAGCCCAGCATGCTGCTGCCAGGATCAGAAATCTTCGCAATGCTTGCTGCCAACGCACAGGGTGCACAGCAGCACGGGGCACCCCAGGAACACCAGCCGGTCACCGCTGGCGCCTCACCACCCGCCTGCGGGAGGGGTCCGTGACCAGGGGCTGCCGCTGGGCTGTGCCGAGCGGGGACAGGAGAGAAACGGCAGTGAGGGGCAGGGGGTGCGGACTGTGCTGCGGGCCGCGGGGCAGCACAGGCTCGGGCGGGGGAGCGTTTAGGCCCAGGCAGAGCAAGGGCCAGGAGGCAGGCCGGCCAGTCTGTGCCCAGCAGCCCCGCGCAGACACTCAGCCAGGCCCCCCCCTTTCCTAAGGGGACAGAGCAGACACCCCCTTTTACTAAGGCTCCCCCACCCCACACAGCCCCGCCCCGCCGGACAGGCCCCCACGGCCGGCTGCTACCCCGCAGGGCTAGGCCCTGCTCGAGGCCTCGCGACCCAGGGCACGGGGTCACTGCACTGCTCGGTCCGGACTGGCCGCCCTCCCTGAGGGGGGTCCCGCTGGGGGCGCTGGGCCGGGGTCTCCATAAACGTACGTGTGTCTAGGCCCGCCCGTCCCCCAGGGACCGTTAACCCGCCCTGCAGGCCTGGATTGGGCGGGCGGGACCCGCCCTTCTAGAACTTTCCCGGGCCCCGCCCTTAGGAAACACTGCGCTAAAAGGCGCCCTAGGCGGGAAAAGAAGCCACGCCCTAGCGGCCTTTCTCAGGCAGCGCGCGGCAGCCGCCGGTTCCTGGGGCGGGGCCGATCGCGGTCTCTGAGCCTCCCATTGGCCCGCAGCTGCCGCTGTGCTGGCCCGCCCCTCTTTCCCGTTGGCTCCGCGGGGCACGGCCGTCCTCTCCACGCACGCGCTCTCGGAATGGTTCCTCCCGCCCCTTTCCTTCCAGGATGGGGCAGTCTGGCGGCGGAAAGCGAGGGGTCACTTCCGGTCATGCGCAGTTTGGGGCTCGGGCCAGGGAGCAAATAAACGGGTTTCGGGGGTAGCGGCTGCCTCCCTGAGGGGAGGCAGGGCCGGTCGCTCGCTCGCTCGCGAGGCGGCCCCTCGGGGCCCCGAGCCCGAGGCACGTTCCTGGGCCCGCCGAGGCGGCACCATGAGCGGCGGCGGCTCGGACGGGAACGAGGAGTTCTACCAGCAGCTGCGGCTGCAGCAGCTGCACGAGGCCCGCCGCAGCGGCGCGGGGGAGCCCGACCCCTTCACCTACGTGGACCCGGCGGACGGCACGGCCTACGAGTGGGACCGAGAAAAGAAGGCCTGGTTCCCCAAGGTGAGGCGGGCCTGGGGGAGCGGCCCGCGCTGGCCGGGCCTTCCCCGCCGGGGGCGCCGCCTGAGCCCGTCCGCTTGGCCCGGGCCGTGGCGGAACGCCGCGCCCACGCCAGCCGGGCAGGCCCCGGGGTCACGGCGGAGCGGCAGGGGCCGAGCCCTTCGCAGCCAGGGGAGCGCTGGCCTGCGGCTGCCCTATCGCCTTGCAAACGGGTGTCGGATTTACAGTCGCCCCGAGGCGTGTCAGCAGTCCGGTGCCCGCGCCCCTTCCCCGCATCCGCGGGCTGTGGTGTCGGGGGGTAGCTGCCAGCGCGGGGGGAGAGAGCTCCGACAGTTCTTGGGGCTTTGCCGAGGATGTTCGCCTCGGCCCCTGCAGCCCTGTGTTGACAGGTTCCAGACGTTGCCGGAGTAAGTCACCTAAGTCTTGCCAAAGAGGGGTGCGCAGATCGCATGAAGGGCGAGAAAAATCCAGGAGTGGTTAATCCTAGTGCAGCCGGCTTATGAGAGGGGCCCAGGTGACTGGCCCAATTCACGCTGGTGTCAGAATTTCTGCTGCTGTACACATGCAGATACTAGGGACAGGGAATTGTAGGTGGGGTCAGTAATTGGCAAGGCACTGCCCACCCCTTCATTCATAGATCACTGCATGTGGGGTTTGTCCTTAGCCATCAATAGTTAATGTAATCCTAGCTCTATGTCTGGAGACTGGAATGCTTTCTAAGTTTTCTTGTGTGGATAATATCTAATCATTTAAGTTTGTTGAATACTTGAGATGACAAGTATATCGTCCTGTATTCTTTTGCTCATACTTTGTGCTTCATGTAAATGAGCCCGATAACTAAATGGGCACTGAAATTGTGTTCTCAAAGTTTGTTCCACCAGGACAGGATTGAGGGAGGCCCACTGACCAGGAATTTTGTGGGAGTTTGCACTTACTTGTCTGTGCTGTGGAGAGAGGCTTTAGGTCTTTAATGCTTTGATTGAAACCTTTCACAGTTATGAAAATTCACTTTTAAAATGTACAGTTGCTGGTATTATGTTCATGGCTGGTGTTATAATAAAGTTGTCTGCTTAATCTTTCAGAAAATCACAGTCCCAGCAACAGTTGCTTTCCCTTTATCTTCCTGGTTTGGAATAATACGTCTCATCGGGCCTTGGGTAGATGGAATGCCAAACGTATTAATATTCTGCTGAGATTTTTTGCTTAAAATAACCCCTTTAATACACACATTGTTTACACTAGAAACCAGCCCCCTTTCAAGAAATAAAATAAACTTGGTAATGTATTCAGAAGTAATTTTAAATTCACTTTGTTGGAACATTTTTCTTCCCACTCAAATTTGAAAATAATGCTGCTTCAAGACAACTAGTAAGAGGTATTGATTTACTGATTCATTAAGTTATTTGAGAGACAAAACTTAACATTGGTCACTGAGAAACTTCCAAACAATTAAACCCTTTAAGATTGTCATAGGTGGTAAATTTTATGAGCTGTTGAGATTGGCTGGAGCCAAAGATAGGACAGATTACCATAATGCCATGGTTCTCAAACTGGGGGTTGTGACCCCTTCAGGGGGCCGCAAGATTACTGAGGAGGAGGGATTATGAACTGTCAGCCCCAGTGCATGCCAGTAAGAGTAGCATGGCATGGGGAGGGGTGTCACTGCCTGAAATATTTTCAAAAGGGGTCCCTGTGTGTTTAAAAAAAGGGGGGGGGGTCTGAGAACCCCTGCCATAAGGTGGGATTCTTCAGAGGTCAATGCACCCCTTCCTAATTACACCTGGGCCTTCCTCTTGGCTTTTAATCATGTTAAATTGTGTGTTGGGTTTTTGAGATGGACAGACTTTCCATTGAATAACCAAACTCTTACACTGTTGTTTACTAGTCAGGTATAAACGCTGGAATTTAGTGTTGCATAGTTCTGTGGTAATTTGGCACACTTTTAACCTCCAGAAAGCTTTATGTTAAGATTAATTCTGTGTGGGAGAAAGATGCCTATCATTGACAATTATGCAGCTCTTTCATAGCCATGGATTTATGTCCTTGTTAAGATAAGCATATTCAAACAAAATTTATGTTGAGACCCAAATGATCTATATACAAGTTCAAGGAGACTGTAGTGATTTAATCAGTTACCTGTTACCATGAAAGCATGGAATTATTCAAAATCCATCCATAGCTCACTCTAATTTAAAAAGTCTTGTCCCTTTTAAACACAGATGAAACACCTGACATATGGATTAGTTCAGGAAAACCTAACCTTCTCTTCCATAGTGGAGTTTGTTTTTCAGAAGGTTGTCTGACAACACGACCATTTTGACAATGGAAAAATTGATTTTAAACAAGAGGTTGTAACCATTTTGTGACACTAAATCATCACCAAACTAAACTTCAGCTAATGTTTTCTTTTCCTGTTACAACTATACTGCAAATCATTTGTAAAAACCTTAGTACTCAAACTTATCTAGCAACAAGTAGATGCTGTAAATTTAGCATCTAATCTAATATAGTTAATTGGGGGAGGGAGGAGGCAGACGGTTCCTGTGAAAGACAGGTTTAGACAGTGCTCAGTCAGAGTCCTCTCTCTGCAGGGAAGTTTGGTTGTTGGGGGAAACAGCTAACATATTCGGGTATTAGTCGGAGCCAAAGATATATGATCTTTGAGTTAATCAGATATTATATGGCCTATAATAAGGAGATTTACTGTCTATCAACATCAATCAATCTTTGAAAATGTTTCTTCAAAAAGAGACCCACAAGTGTCAATCAGTTTAATAGTCGATGTTTCGGTTCTATCAATGTCACTTCTTGCTTGTGGTCCAGAGCAATTGAATTCTGCCATTAGTATTACATTATGGGTTTCTCTGCACCAGAAGAATCTAATGTGGAAGCAAAAGTATAAAAAAGTTTTACCTTGAAAAAGGGGCCACTAATGAAGTGTATTTAATAGTTGGTCTGCAAAATAGATAGAAGATAGTTCTTGAAAGTGTGTGCAGACTTCTTAGTATAGCTTTAATATCTGGTATTTGTAAATTTTCAACTGCAGTGTCCATTTGATCCTTTACGTTTTCCACTATAAGTGAAGACATCTGGATTACTGTTTTAGTTGTCTTCAGAAATTCACTACCAGTAAACTTGTAATTGTGCACAGGGGCTTATTCTTTTAACCCTATTATGGATTAATATTTAACGTTCCTTTTTTAGGTGACTGAAGACTTCCTGGCAACATATCATGCTAACTATGGCTTCCCTACAGATAGTTTAGACAGTTCCTCTGTTTCAAAGACCGAAAGTAAGCCCGTTGTGGATTCTAGGACAGCAGGAGCACAGCAGTCGACAAATAAAAAAGCACCCCAACAAACAGATTCTAAACAAAAAGGAGAAAAAAGAAAACTTGAAGCAGGCAAGGGTCTCCATTTTGCATAAGCTGGAAAATATATATTTAAGAAAAAATTAGAACATTTAATTGTGCATTAGTATGATGCACAGCAAAGATGCTCAGGCATCCATTTGGAAAATTCTTGCAACTCTTCTGAAATTGTGTAGCAGTTAGGTTCTAAAAGTCTGTATTTCTAATGTGAAATATTATCAAGTTACTGTCAGTGTTCTGAGCTCCCTAGGGATAAGTGGAAGCTTCTTGGAAATTTAGTGAAACTGACAAATGGGAGCTTAATCTTAAAATCTGTTCAATTTTTAGTTTGTTAGCTCAACTAATATACTTAATTCTAATTTTAGGATGGTTTCATGTTGAAGAAGACAAAAACACAAATGTGTATGTGACGGGTAAGTCATTACTTTTTTTTTGTTTTTAATAAAGTGCCAGAGGTGTTTTAGACAATTTATGTAAATA
This sequence comes from Mesoclemmys tuberculata, assembly GCA_007922155.1. Lineage (NCBI taxonomy): Eukaryota > Metazoa > Chordata > Testudines > Chelidae > Mesoclemmys > Mesoclemmys tuberculata. The sequence goes on from ML675622.1 coordinate 5,056,727, forward strand.
AGACAGTCTCTGCTCCAGAGCAGTAACTTAATAGTGTGGATCACACATTGAGACATTGTTTCATTGATGTGACTGTCTCCTATCCCATTCATAATTGCATAGGCCATGTACCCTCACATTCATGATTACATAACATTCCCATGTAAACAATTGCTGTAGTTGTCACAGGGAAGTAGTATTAGCAAAGCATTGAATACATTTACTTGTCTAAATACAATTTAGCTGGTTGAAACAGGAAGAGAGAGAGGTCAGTGTGATCAGCTAGTACCCAAGAACCACCAGCAAGTGTTCCATAGATTGCGGTGGTACATGGAACATAACGCATGAATCATTGGTCTGGACTAAGAGAAGTTAACAGTAACTGGAGGCAAAAAACCAGAATAAATAGGGGAAGAGAAGACAAGCTTACAGCAGGATAATGTGTTTTCACAAGTTATGGATGTATCTCGTGTATTTGTTCTTGTATATCTTTAAAATTTTCTGATTTTTAAAAATGGGATTTAGTTTTGAGTAAAATACTTGTGGAAATACGGGATTGCAATAACATGGGAAAAGAGTGAGGAAGTAAGCAGGAGGCTTGAATGAGGGAACTGAATATATTTTAAGCCAGTGTGTTTTTAGTTCACCTATGGTGCTTTGGTTCTCAATTTTTACTTTCGGGTGCTTGTAACATTCATGGAAATATATCTTTGGCACCTTAATTTCTCATGCTTGTTCTTAGCCCAAAGATGACTTTGTTTGAAAAGGTAATTGAACTGGTTGGTTTTTGAGTTATATGAACACAAGAAAAACATGCACCTGAAACAGCATATCTTAAAACATGAAACTTTCCTTTCTCTGGGCTTGGCTAAAAACTCAAGAGTTTTTCATAATTTAAAAATATTTCAAATGCATTTTTTCTTCTGCTCAAATAACTCAGTTGCTTAAAATGTTCAAATGTCAATATGTACAAAGTCTTACATGAAGGCATGTTGTACTAAATTAGAAAAAATGGTAAGAATGACAACAGTATGCTGGCTATGCAGTGTAACTTTCTTTCCCAATTAAAGTGTGGTTACCTAAATGTGTGCCCCAAGAAAAATTGTATGTTGGTTAATATAGTTACTTGCACGTAGGTTAATGTGTTTGCTGTGTGATTGTCTTTGGATATTAAGGAAACTAATTCTAAAAACACTTAATGCAACACAGACTTCACATCCAGAGATCAGGAAACTCAGAAGTTAATCTACAGAAGCCATAACTTTTCCACAATGCACTTATTTAAAAGCAAAAAGATCACCAAACATATTAATTAACAGGAATTACAGCATATGCTCAAAACTAAGTTACCGTTAACAAAACCAAGTTGATTTTTGTGCATGTAAAATCTCACCCATAAAATTGCATAGACTGGTATTTTTCATTTAACATTCATTCTTGTTTCTTTTTTAAAATGGGTTTAGCTGTGTTGAAAAACTGGACTTGGAATTCACTATATGAATACGTTCTAGATTTATATGGTTGATTTTACTTTCCAGGTTTGCCTCCAGACATTACAAAGGATGAATTTATACAGGTCATGTCAAAGTGTGGTATCATTATGCGAGATCCTCAGACAGAAGAACATAAAATTAAACTTTATAAGGACAAGCAAGGAAATCTTAAAGGAGATGGCCTCTGTTGTTATCTCAAGGTCAGTGGTGCACTCAATGTAATCTTTTTGATGGCTGTGCTTCATGAAAAAGCAGTTTTATCAAATATGTAAGCCTGCAACTTCTCAGACCTGTAGAGCTCTCTCTAGCTTGAAAGGTTGTCTCTTTCTCCAACAGAAGTTGATCCAGTAAAAGAGATTACCTCATTCACTTTGTCTCTAATATCCTGGGACCAGCATGACTACAATACTGCATGCAGTTTTTTCTGACACTTCCCCAACCACTGTTGATTTGTATTAGATATTGCTGATACAGAGCTCTGAATGAGCACTGTGATGCCTTAAGATGACCACTGATCATAGGGCTGTTCATAATCTTTACCTTGTGCTCTCAGTCCATTGTATCCATCTGTTTCCATTCATATAGTACTTAAATTGCAAGCTTTTGGGGGTTCCTTGGGTTAGGGATCATCTTTTGTTATGTTTGTACAATGGGACCCCATGCACTACAAATACTAATACATATCTACATATCACTCTGAATATACACGGGCAGAATTCAGAAAAACTGCATCACAACATTAGGGTCATAGTGGTTGTGAGTGTTTTTCTGAATTCAGTTAGCAATTTGTATTTTCAGAATGCAGGTTGCAAAATGCTAACAGGTGCTTAACTATGAAGATCTTTCCAATTGACTTTCAAGGAGGCTTAAGCTCCTGAGTCTAACTTTTGAAAGTGGGACTTAAGTGCTTTTGAAAATTTTATCTTTATCTTTTAAAATTCTCCCCTATTAACTTGCTTGAACTGTCGTAGTTCAGTTTTTAGAAATAGTGACTTGATGAACTGCAGTTTGGGGTGTGAGTCTCTGTTAAGTACATGAAATATACTGTTAGTAATCTGTTAAGTGATGAAATATGTGATTTTTGGGCCAGAGTTAAGCAATACTAAAAAGCTAAAATTTATCCCCTTTTTAACATTAATTTTTGTAAACTGGTTCAAACTTTTGAGTGTAGAAGAATTTTTTTAATCGAAATCTTCACATTGATTATGCTTGTTTCAAAGCTGCTTATAATTTGATTTGTCTTCAAATAGCGAGAATCAGTTGAGCTTGCGTTAAGACTTCTGGATGAGGATGAGATTAGAGGCTACAAATTGCATGTTGAAGTAGCAAAGTTTCAACTAAAGGGGGAGTATGATGCAAGCAAAAAGAAGAAGAAATGCAAAGACTACAGGAAGAAGCTGTCTCTACAACAAAAGTTTGTAACTTTTTTCAGTAAAATGTTTTTTCTAAATAACTTGGCTGAAATAGTTTCATCTTCATTTATTCAATGTTACACCAACAATTAAAGATCAAAGATTAGATTCACAGTTATTTCAAATGTGTGGGGTTGGGAAAGGAATGTAAATTAAATGCTGGCATCTTGAAAAGTTCCTTGGATTGTCATGGTTCCCAATGGATTCCAAACAACCAAAGACTTCCATTATTTTCTTCTGTAAGGAAGGAGTGTTACAGCTTAGAGGCAAGAAGGGTTGGGGTGGGTATTTTTAACATGTGATGGAAGTTTCTCTTTCTTAGTTATTGAATCTGCAAGAACCCTGTAGAGTCACTTCTATCTCTTGTGATTAAGGTTGGTCCTGTAAACAGACAGCACTTTTTAGCTTCCTGCATGTTGTTAAATTTAACTAATTATATTACGCTACACTTAAAGTTTTACAGCAGTTAGTATGAAGTCTCAATTAGTATATGAACAAGTACACTGCTTTCTCTTTTTGCCTGTTTATACACTGACATCTGCCTTCAGCATGTAAATGCTTTTATTTAAAAAAAGTGTGTAGAGGTAAACTGCTTGTGACCTTAAAGAATCAAGCAGTTCCTATTGTTGGAACCAAGAAAGTACATGTAAAATTTTATTTTGAAATGCTAATATTGGAATATATAGGATTCTAAAATTTCCTGGATTGCTATTTTTCTTTAAGGAATAAATAGTGATGCTAATAATTCTGATATAATTAAAAGGAAAAAACTTGAAACTACATAACATTTTTTTAAAAAAGTTGACTAGTTTTCAGGTATTATACCTGCCTCTGGGTTTCCCTGCCCATTTATTTTCTTTTTACAATGTTTCTCTATCCCTAGGGGAAACTGATTGAGCATGGGAAATAGTCAGACTATGAACGATGTTCTGTCAAGTGAACAAAAAATATTTTCCCCTCTGATCTTCTGTGTTATATAAAAATTGTTAAATACTGTCATACACCGACTTTTAAATGGCACGTGTTCCTTTAAATTGAAAACCATAATCAACTCGCATAGTGACCCTTATAGAAATCCCAGAACACTTCACCAGAAGCAGCAGAAATAAGTAATTTCAGACTTCCCTCTAAGATTCTGAGGTTGATAAATGTTAATGGAACCAAGGCAAGTTTCAGCTAAAGACTACTACAGCAGGTACAATTTCTACAAGCCCTACCAACCATAGTCAAAATGAGAATTCACAGAGCAGATAATTTAGCAACTACATTCAGGGTGGGGCCAAAGATGTACATTGTGGCACAATATTTTTATGAGATAATGTACTATCAAGAACATGAAGTGGTTTGAAATGTAAGCAGTAAAATTTTACTGAAAGACAGCATGAGCTTGAGAGAATACAAATACAATTTTTTTGGACATCTTTTGGTGTTTATTGTACTTTGAAACTGGTATTCTGTTAACTTTTTAAAAAATTAATCCCAGTCTGAAATCTGACAGTAGGTTACTTCAGATATTGTGTCCTAAATTGTTCAAGGTACTTACTACCGTAACTGTTTCCCTGTCTCCTTTTCTTACCCCATGCTCCTGTTCAATTGTAACTTGCAGAATATTTCTCAATATTCAGTAAACTACAGTGACCACTGAGGTTAAATTTGGCTTGTATCTGTATTATGTGCTATCTTACGCATATTTATGGTATTTAAGGCTGCTTTGCAAGGGGAACAGTGATTAACTTATAGATCACTTTCCATTCTATTGTCTAAAAGATTTAAATAATTCTTTTGAACCAAAGTAGCTGTTGCTACTAAACTGTGTATGTCAAATTAATGATTTTTTTCAACAAATACTTGTAGAAACTGAAGAGAGGCGCAACAATGTCTTCTTACTATTGCTTCATTTCATTAGACAGTTGGATTGGAGGCCTGAGAAGAAGGATGCTACAACTCGATTGCGACATGAGCGTGTTGTTGTCATCAGGAACATGTTCCACCCAAAAGATTTTGAGGTAGGAATAACTAGACAAGAGGTGAAGCTAGTAATGCTGGCACTAAACATTTCCCATTATAAGACTCTGTTTTCAGTTGCTTATAATTTTGCCAAACGTTAACTGTCCAGGTGAAAATTTTCCATGCCAAATATGTGCCTCAGGCTGAATGTTTCTTTGAAAAATTCAGTTAAAATGGTTCAGCCACTTCCAGGAACAAAACCAGGGAAAAATATTGCCTTGCCCATGTTAAAAAAAAAAAAAAAGTTCTTAGCTACTTCCTTGAGAAGCTCTCGTGCCACCAGGGGTTGGAGCTGGTACGTGACATTTGGCGGGAGAAGGAGGGCACACTGGTATTAGAGATGCCATTTGTCATCCCCTGGAAATTGGCCCAAATATGCCCAAGTTAAACTATCAAAATATATACTATGCACCTGCTCAGTAGAAACTTATTTTGGCAGCTGAGAACTCTGGTGATAACATCTGTGCTGAGCATGCTCCATCCCAGGGCTGCAGTTGGCAGGACTTGCCCTGCAATTGCTCCTCCTGCTTGCTGGGGGGTGGGGGGAGGGGGTTGGGACACCAGCAAATGAGAACAGACTGTGCTCCCACTCCTGGCTCTCTGGCAGTGTGGGGGAAACTTAGCAAGCAGCCAAATTGGAATGCAGTGGGATGAGGAACTGGCAGTGGTGTGGGAGGAGTCAATAGTAGAATTGCCACAATTGAAATGGTGTCTCAGCTTTATCTGACTTTTCATACTTCAGCTGAGCAATCAAATCTTTAGTTTATGGTCATAATCTTTTCAGTAAACGTACCTGAAAATACTATTCTGATGGAATTTCATTCTTTTAATAACCTCTGGAGAATATGGGTGTGACATTGTTCATTTTTTAAGCACTGTAACAGGAGCTGAACTCTTGTAGTTCATCCCTCCCTGAACCAACTAAGGGATTTTTGATTAGTTCATTTTAATGGAATCAGGACATTTATTGTAACTGGAATAATATCTAGCTCTTATAGTGCTTTGAGATTTATTTATGAAAAGCACTATACAAAGGAGGTCTGTATCAGTGTACATTTTCAGAACAAGTTATATTACTAAAAACAGTTCTGTTAACACTCTGTCTGTTATTTTACACAAAACAGAGTAAACAAAATGATACCTAAGTCTGGATTTAAATTAAACCTACAAAAGGGAGGAAACTCAATGTTAATCACCGTCTACTTCTGCACTTCCGTGGCCAAGCTGCTATATTCTACAGTGGTGGCCACAGGAGACCATTTGCTGGGGGTTTATTAAAACTAACAATGAAGATTTGCAAACTTTAAACTTCTGATACATATCTTGGACAAAAGATAGAAAAAGTCAGCAAGGAATGAGGGTCTGTTATTAAATTACAACTTGTTTTTCACTGTCAGCTAACCTGGTATGACTACACTTCATTGTGAATACCATGACAACCTATCACATTTGTTATCCCAGGTCTGTAGTTCTCCATTTGTTGGAACGCCTTTGTTGAAAAAAATGTAAATTGTATTTTTCTGCAGAAGAAAAAATTTTGTGTCTAATCTTAAAATGTTGGAGTTTAAACTTTAAAAATCTGAATTTTATCTCTAACTACTCTATGCTGTCATGAGTTGTCAGATCTGCATTTTATGGAAAAGGAACGGGAAAGAATAGTCAAGTGCTAGGAAAAGCGAAAACATAGCAAAATCAGAACTGTTTTTGAAGTACGCAGCCACATTCCCAACAAAACACATTTCACTTAAACTTTTAAACCTTGTCATTTTTATAAAACTTCCAGCTCAGCTCTCTAAATATAATTTAATCTTTAAATTTATAAAACTGGCATTCTGTGCAAAAACATGAAAAGTGTGTATGGGCATGCTTAAAGCCATTATTTCAATCTGCTGTGGCAGTCTTCTGAAATATTTATTTATATAAATTGCAAAAAGTTTCACTAAAACTGTCTTACTCTTGCTCAATAAACAAGTCCTGAATTGCTGCAAAGGGGGATAAATATATTTTTAAATAACTTCTGGCCAACTCTTTGTATTAAAAAAAAAAAAAAAATCTGGACAGTGAGTTTTGCTGGCGTGCTAAAGGCTCAGTCCTTCAGTGTTTGCCGCATTGTGGCCTGATCCACCAAAATATTTAAGCACTCACTCAAATTTAAGCAGGAGTGGTCCGTTAGAGTCAGTAGCCTTACTCAGATGTTTAAAGTTAAGCATATCATTAAGTTCTTAGGCGGACTGGGGCAGAGTGCTCACCATCTTGCTGTATCAAACCCTGAATGACCACAAATAAACTTGACACTTGTTCATTCTCATGAATGTGGGGTGAACTTTTTATCCACTTTCTTCCTTCTCTACTAGCTATGCTATCTGTGAATTTGCATTATACATGAAGAAAACAAATTTATGCCCTCTGATAAATTCAACCTTCAAGCCTGGACAGGGTTAGTCTAGTGGTAATACTTTGGACTGAAACAAATGCTGTAGTAACATTAGCAGATTGGAGAAAGATGAGACTATTCTAATTCAGAAATTGTCTCCTAAACTTCCAAAGAATTTTATGGCTAATTCCAGTGAACTCTGTTTGCCAGTTACTGAAATACACGTCCTCCACTACTACAGTCTTTTTATCCCTTTCTTGCTTTGGAGACATGATGCTCCTCATTAAGATATTGTTCTCACAAGTGAATTAGCTGAGCAAAACTAAAGCAGTATGTATTTTAAGACCTGTACCTTAAATATCCCACTGAACTAGACTGTAATTTTAGTTTAAGATTAAGTTTCGGTTTGTGTGCCAATTTCCAGAACTATCCCTGGGTACAAAGAAGAACCCATTCAACAAATACCATAATGGTATTGCCTGATTGATCTTTTCCCAAGATTATCCTATACATTATAGTGGGAATTAAAAAAAAAATTCATAATTCATGGTGGAAAATTTGACTCTTTAGGAAATCTTTTATTTTCAAAGCAACCACTTGATGTTCTTAATACTTAAATATTTAGGCTTGACATGGCATTAATTAATTGGTATTTTAGGTCATATATTCCAACAATCTTGAACCAAAACTTTCACACACCTTATCCCTTCTAGCCATTGTATATTTAATTTTGTACATTTTCTTCCAGTAGTTTGAAGTAAACTGTGGCATTCGACTGAAAGCAGTCAACTTACAACTGTTGTAATCTTAACAGCTTGCAGTTTTTATAGCCATAGGCAGTTGAGTTAGAGACCGAAGGAAAGTGGGTTTTCCCTTTCCCCTGAGTAATATAAAGAAAATTATACCTGCAAAAATAAGTTGCCCAAAAAGACACATGCCAATAATGTCAACTTGGCAGCTAGCATGAATCCCTTAGAGTATTTAGTATATTTAGTTCTAAAGCATAATTTCACTTGATTCAGTGGATGAAGGGAAATAGGAGATTTAATGTTTGCATTTTAGTAAACTCAGGTCAATTATTATACTCTTAAATCAAAACGACTTGCTTTAAAAGCCATCATGAGAGTTCAAACAGGTCTTCGTCGCTAAGGTGGTTCTTTTTTTAGCCTCTCAGTAACTAACATTTGTTGGAAACTAGGCAAGGTCAGTACTGTACCCATGCTTCCTGTTGACCTCACCTAGTTCACCTTGCAGTAAAATTAAAGTGCCTTGTCATCGCTGTGTTTACTCCCTGAGAACTCAAATGTTAGTTACCTCATGGTAAAAAACCTCCCTTTCTAGCTGAAGGCCTGAAAGACAGTGATAAACAGCAGTGCATCAGGATGGAAAGATCTGAGAATGCTGAAGGGATTGGTGGCAAATGTAACTTAATTAGATATCTTGATTTGGAAGAGGGAGTAAACAATGTAAATGAAACGCCAAAATGATAAAGTAGGAGGAGTTGCAAATACCAGTAGAAAACCTACTGCAGGAAAGAACAGAAAATTAGAAAGTGAGATTCAGTTTGGGGGGAAAAAAACAGATCAAAGTTTGAGAAATAATGTAAAAAGTAATGCTGCAAGTGCACAAATTAGGTCTGAGTTTGCCACGTGATCTGTTAGGAAGTATAGTTTATAGTAGCTGGTACAGTTTTGTTTGTAGTGGGTGTTTTAGCTGAATTGGTTGCAGGATATTGGATAATGTGGGTGAGCTCTTCAGGGCTGTGTAAGCTCAAAAGCTTGACTGTTTCACCAACAGAAGTTGGTCCAATAAAATTAGTTACTTCACCCATGTTGTCTCTAATAGTTTTGGGCATATACAGAGACATTGCACCATGGATTAGGAAGGTAATGCATATTCTTTGTACAGCTCTGGTGTGGCCACAATCAGATCTGCACACCATATATTTGGGGATATTTCTGCATGGTCTCCGAGAGTAGGAGGCTGCCTGATAAGAGTGGGTTCTTGAATAATTTCACTATTTTCTAGAAATGTACTTACGTAGCTTTAGGTGTCCCAATCAGTGGGGCTTTTATTGTGTCCTATTTCAGTCAAGTTTCCCTGATACCAATACTAAATTTTGGCCTTTATTCCTAGTTTTATCCTGTTTCATAATACTAAATCTCACTCATTCTTCAGAGTTTTCTTTCTAATGGCTTGTACATTTATGCTTCCACCACAGATTTAGTCTCAGCTGAGCAGTAACTGAGAGTCAGGCCCTGACAATATTGCTTTTCAAAGCACATACAGTAATACAGTGGGAACAACAGGAAATCCTTGGGTTTGAAATGTCATCCCAGTTTCAGTGTGACTAGCAGAGATGTGTAGACTGGCTCTTAAAACCAAAGAATAAAGTCTATACGTTTGGTCACTCTAAATCCCTTCAGCTCCTTCCTGGTGACTTTTGTTATTCTTTTAACTTCCTCTATTTGGTAAAGCTTCGGGGGGAAGTGGTGTCTGGAAAAGAATGAGTATTTGATTCCTAGCAGTAGACTTCTAATGTTGTAAGTACTTTGAGTGGTCACTTAAATTGTTTACCTATTTGTATAAATGAAAGTTTTTCCTGTATAATACATTATGCCACTATTAATCCTTTAAACTGTAGGATCTTAGATTGTGAATTTCAGTCTGCAGTTTACACACCTTTATGGAAATGTTCAGCTTTATTTTTGTTTAAAAAGCTTATTTTTAAAACAAATCCAAATATTTATGCATTTCCTTGCAGGAAGATCCTTTAGTACTGAATGAGATCAGGGAAGACCTACGAACAGAATGTGAAAAGTTTGGAGAAGTAAAGAAAGTTCTCTTATTTGATGTAGGTATTTTCTGTTACGTTGGCTGGCCTTAATTACTGTAACCTTATCAAATCAAATATGCAAAGTGTTCACGCACCTTAAATTATAAATAGGATTTCTGGTTCTCTAAAATTTGTTTTCATGCAAACATAACATTTCATTTTTCAAATTCAGTCAAATTTAAATATTCGTTTCCAGAAATTCTTAATTCAAAATTTCTTCCCATTTTAATAAAGCTAAAAACTTCACATTTGCATATTCCAGTTCCCCCTGTTTATAGACGCAATATTCAGCTTCTCCAACAGATTTGGAGTCATATGCATTAGAAGTTGAAAAGTGTGCCAATAGCTAAAATCAGCTATTTTTTAAACACTGGACTGTGTACAAAAAGGTTTGATGTAGCTTTGTTTAAAACTTAAAGCCAAAAAGCCTAATTCAAGTACTAAAGATGGTGCTTCTTCAAAATAGGAAAAGAATGGAAGGATATGTATTTCAAGTGTATGCACACAAACAGAACTATGCATATATCTGCATACAAAACTGTACCCTGATCTCTTACAAGGACAGAGTAAAGATCATTGGAACAAAATTTAATTTCTGTTTAGAATGATGTATATGATAGAGTTTTGTCTTTCTGACAGCGACACCCGGATGGTGTGGCCTCTGTTTCATTTAAAGAACCAGAGGAAGCTGATATGTGCAAACAAGCTCTCAATGGAAGGTGGTTTGGTGGTCGTCAGCTAAGTGCTGAAACTTGGGATGGTGTAACAGATTATCAGGTAATCCTTAATTGTCTTTTTTGACAAAATTTGAAATTCTTAAAATTCTTAATTGTGAATTTTTTTAATTTAAAAATACAAGAAACAAAAGAAACTAAAAATTTTAATAAAATCATGTATTTTAAAAGTTATTTTCAAAGCAGATAAAACAAATTTTAAGTCTGGTTCACCCACAGATGCATTATCTGGGGTCCTAGCTGGCCTATTTTTTATTCTATTAAATTGTATTAAATGCAGTTTTCAAAGACCCTAATTATCTTAATTGTACCCTAAAGATAAACTGTTGAGTAAATCATGATTAACAATTTGTTTGTACAGCAGCTAGTACAAAGGGCCCCGACCAAAATGAAACCTCATGGTATTAATGCAGTGTAAATGTTAATTATAATAAAGTAGCTGTTGCATAATTTTACTAATCATAAACTACTTCTTTCACTTAGTGTAAAAAAAAAGTGGATTTCTTAGTTATTTTAATTGTTTTATTTATATGTAGGTGGAAGAGACATCAAGAGAGAGAGAAGAAAGGCTCAAGGGGTGGGGATCATTTTTAGAAGAGTCACATGCAGAGAAGCAGAAAACTGCAGCTGCTTCAAATTCTGCGACTACTAGTGTGAAACTACCTGAAGATCAGCCTTCAAAAGATAATGGCTCATCTAAAGGTGATGGGAATGACAAAGCGCATAAGGGAGAGGATAATGGTAAAGGCATTAATGAAGATGGCACTCCATCGACAGACAGCAGCCTTGCCGGCAGTGATGATGAAGCAGATACATAACTCTACCGTTTTATGAAAGCATGCTTTTTAGGGTGATGTTTGGATTTCTCTTATCCTGTGCTTCAGGGTGACTACAGACAGCGTTCACGTGATTATATGCATATTTGATGTCATCAGCTTGTGCTTTGAAATTTCATTAAAGCAGTAGTTCATGAAGATCTAAAATAGTTCATATTAATTGGCTGTCGTTCAAGCTAAATATTTCAAGTTGCCAAGCGTGCAGCAGAACTGACCAGGCTTCTTACGTTATATCTTTGCTTGTCAATGTTTAAATTATATAAATGTGAAGTGTATGAACTCCAGAGTTTGAACAATTACAAAATCTGAAACATTTTAGTAATATAGAAAGATATTAAAATTGATGTTGTTTGCTTTAGTTTCCCTAGACCTTTTGGAACTTGGTATCTTCCTGTTGAAAGTGACTGGCTTGAACACTTTTGACAATTTTCCAGAACCATTATTGTGGTGAGGCCTGATACATTCACTCTCTGCATCCGTTGCCACATTAGACATTTTAAATAGCAGATCATGGAGCATGATATTGTTGCTCAGTCAACAAAAGACTGAAAATTCTTGCCATAGTCTACACTGAGCCACAGATAAAAGAGAAAATACTTTAAAATCAATTTGTTCAATATAGAGGGGTCTCGCTGCCTCCTGCTTGAATCTTTGAATTGACGTAATTAAGTTGTGCTTACAGGTGCTGATCTCAAAATACTCCAACATCAGAATGCTATGTAAATGAAACTGACCTCTAATCTTCAATATAAATTCTGGTGGTAGAATTAAGTATTTCCATATGCTAAAAGCATGTAAAATTATACATTGAACATGTAGCTTTTGGGATTCTTTTGCCTTAACAAATCTAAGAAATGCTTTTCAGTGTTTGGTAGGATGAGGAGTCAATAAGTACTATATTGGAGATGGATGCTTTTGGTTTAGTCTGCCTGAGGGGCTCCTTCCACCAAACACTTCATAAAATTTAAAGGATTTTGACTATTTAATCCCAATGTATGACTATTTGGGAACATGTTTATCAAAAACTAGCTACCCTTTTATATTTCCATTTTCTTGTTTTACTAGCCATTACATTGATTTAAACACTTTTGTTCAGTGAGGCAAAAACTTTCAAAACCGTTCCTAAAATTAGCCTTCTTAGTTAGATATGTAAAGTGGCCTGAAGTTCAAAAGTAACTTCAGTGGACCTTCTTGGATGCCCAACACTTTTGAAGAACATTACTTTAGGCAACATTTTAAGCAACATTTAAAAAATGGTGCCCCTAGTTCTTCAGCTTATCTGTTAATTCAGAGCCAATTCCAGATATTCGTTCATTTGAGAATACTTTTTAAACTTCCAACTTGAATTGTTGATTCTTTTGAAGAAACTAGATATTGGATTGCATGAGATTATGGATACAAGTGCTCATGTTTCCAACTTGAAAGCACTCAATTTTAATAGAAGACACTGCTTGTCTTTCAGATTTCTACTGTGGTTACCTTCTCTGATTTTTTGGATTTGTCTGAACAACTACATTGCAGTTAGGTTCTTTCAGTAATCAGTGTGTTTATGTAGGTTATGACAATAAGTTTGTATCAATTAGTACTTGCCATTGTGGTTACAGCTTATTTCCTTGTAAGTAACCTAGATGAGAATAGAAGTTAAAGACTGTCCAACCTGTAACCTCTGCTTGTATGAAATTGATGGATACTTTAATTTATTATAAACTAGTTGACAATTTTCTAACTTTAAATAAAAACACCCTCTTGATTTTTTTTAAGTTGATTATGCCATTGAGAGGAAACCACTTCATTCTTACCATCCCAACAGACTGTTTCCCCACCTTTGAGGACATCGTTAATTATATACCTTTAGCAAAGTAAGTGCTTCTGATTTTTTTAGGGATTCTGTATTGGTAGGCTATAAAACATTCTGGGCAGTTCAATGTAGCAATTAAAAAGGGGAATTGAAATTGGAAATGAATCTTTTACAGTACTAAAATGCCTGATCAGTGAGTGTCAAATCAAATACAATTTAGTATTGACTATTTAAAAGTATGCTTATAAACCTGTGTAAAACTAAAGAATTGGTGTATGTACAATAACTTCCCTCTCAGTTGATTTAAAAATTTAATTGCCTTGCCCACCTAGTAAATGTTATTTAATGAGTGGGATAGGTTTTAAATTCTTCCTATTTCAAACTGGAAACAATGCAAAAAAGACTAAAAACAAAACAACCACTTTAGTGGCATTTTGAAATAAGAATTTCTAAGAATATACAAATTTTTATGCTGCTGCCTGAAATTCTGAACCATTTGTTTCTGCTTCTAGCCACACTGCTGTCTAAAATGAGACATTACACTCAAGTTGATACACCACCTCACCCACCTCTTATCCTTTGACAGTAAATTAGGGAAAGTATTTTTTTTAAACCAGCAGCTTATTCATGAACTATACAAGCATTGTAGTGATTTATAGAAAACAAATAGTAAGATGAATGACTTCCTAATTTCCAATGGGATTTTTATGTAAATAGTGGTTTTAAGTTAGAGTATTTCCCCTTTTTATTATACAATAAAGATAAAGTTTTCATAATTCATTAGTTTATAGGAGAAATTACAGTTTGCCATTTGGTTATAGTGAATCACATGATCACAAAGCATGAATTTGAAGCACATGATCACGAATTCTAATACAGTAATTCAGTGAATACTGTAGAATTCTTAGCTGATCTGCAGATGAGCAAAACTTGTGAATGTAGTATTGTCTAATGATTTTTGTAGACCTTTAGTAAATGTTTTGATTCTAGGTGTTTATGTAGTAATTAACTTCTAAAATACAGTATCTGCCCCCCAAATAGTTTGATACATGGGTATAACAAAAGTAGCAGAAAACTTGAGTTTTGTCACATGGCCTGAGACTGACAAAACCCTCACATGACCTGTCCCAGTGAAGACGACTACGCTTGAGTACAATTTTATAGGATTGATTCCATGGTTGATTCAGTAAAGATGGCAAGATCAGGATTCAAGATGGGTTTCTAGTTTTCCTTGTTTCATTCCAAAGTGCTATCAATTCATTGCATGCTTTCAGACCCTACATTCAACCTTAACTTTTGAAAGCTGTTTTCCTAATCTGATCTGTACTGCTCCTGCCAGGATACCTTTATGAAGTTGTTACAGTTAGCAGAGAAGAAAGGTCTTGTCAGAGAAGTGAACATTTCAAGAGAAGTTATCACCCTCTTTTCTTAAATGAATGTCTTATGAAAAGGCCAACTGTTTCTGGTCTAGCAGTAAATTGAAATGATTTGCCAGTAATCAGTGTGGCTCAAGTTGAAAGAATTGCTTTCTGAAGGTCCTGCTAATACATTTGGACAGTGGCGACACACTGAGTATTTAAAAACAAAGGGGAAATATTAAATAGTTTGCGCCTTTCTGTACAGTGTGGACAATATTGCCAAGTTCTAAACAATCTATTTTGTATTGCATGCTTAATGGCCAAATCATACCAGTCAGTCATGTTATAATTGAATAATAGTATAGTGATTCATAGATGCTTATGTAACTCCGTCCCTGGAGTGGTGCCTAGATCCCCTAGAGAATGATGAGCCTGCTCCAGCCTTGGCTAAAAGATGTCTTAGCTCCTGCATTTAGCTCCAGAGGTCCTAGGTTTGATCCCCACTGCCAATGCCCACATGTGGGTCAGAGTTACACTTTGATGCATAAGAGGTGGTAAAACTAAACCAATGAAGTACTGTGCAAAGATTAGATTGGAAAAGGGGGGGAAGTCCCAAAGGAGCAGACTTTAAAGTGTTTTTCACATGCATGTACAGCTCTGAAGAGAGGCAGTAGGGATAGTTTAGTTTCATTTTGCATCAAAATGTTTGTTGCTCCTGCTGACTAACTTTAAAATGCAGTTGGATATACTTAACTCTTACTTTATTTCGTACAGGATTTGCAATTGGCTTCAAATCACTAGTGTATTAAATGCAGTGCATTTGAGCTAAAAACTTGCCCCAGATTTCATTCACAAGGCTAAACTGCTTTATTTTTTTAATATTCTAGTTCACTAAAGCAAACTGGTATTGGATGCTTCATAAAACCACAAACTGACCTTTGACTTCTACAGTGAATCAGTATCCACAGCCTAAGTTTTAAAATTATTATAACCTAGCTAAATTCCTTCTAAGATGTCACACCACTTTAGATTTTCTATTGGACTTTTAAAAAAAAAATCTGAATTTGAGGAATATATACTGTAGTATGACAAATTACATTTTGTATATTGAGAAAGTTGTGTTAAGTTGATGTGTGCTAGTGCTGGATTATGCAGGGCTTGAAGTTTTTAGCATTAAGGTGATCTGAAATTGCTACAAAATACCAAATATTATACAAATACAAAATGGCTTTCACAGCATGTTAAATTTTTTATACTGAGCCATTATGTAATACTACTGTAGTGATATTGTAAGATTAAGTTTTTCAGTAAATGAACTGAGTTATTGTAACTGGCTTTCCCTTTGAGCTAAATTGAATTTACCATTTAAAATCCTCATTCTTGAAAGTATTTTTTTAAATATTCTTTCGTACTTAATTTCTACCCTGTGACAGAACTGAAGAAGCTCTTAATTTGTCTTGGGTTTTTTTGTTTCTTAAAGGGGTTGTGTTTTATACTACCTTTTTAATAAACAAAGTTATGAACAAGCCAGTCTTTGCTTCTCTGATCAATGCTTGGAAGAACGTATTTTAGGCCTTGCTCATTTGCTGTGTTTTATAAGTTTTTCTTGACAAGACCTCATGAGTGAGTATTTATAGCTTGTGCTTGCAAAATAATTTTAATGAATATGTGTACATATACACTGGTATTTTAGAGTCAGACTTCAGGATCTCTGGTAAGGTTATTTTACAAAACTAACACATTCTATTTTTTTTCTCTGTGCTATAAATGAATTCTGAAAATGGATAGGCAGACTAAAACCAAACTTCTTTCCACCCTGTCATATGGCAGCTTCTTTTGAGTAGCTCACATTAAGATGACAGAGTAGGAAGTGTATAAGACAGAGAAAGTTAAGCAAACATGAAGTTAAGCAAGCAAGCAACCTTGGTAGAACTATTATATTCTGTTGAACAGTGATTTGTTTCCTCATACATGGTTATAACCATCACTTCACTGGGATCAGAAAGGAGAGGGGTGAAGAGTGTGGTCAGAGAAAGGAAAAATGGAAAGTGGGGGCAGCTGGGGGTGGTGGTGCCCAAGCAACCTTTCCTCTTCTGTTGTGAATATAATCTATAAATAATGACTTCAAGTATGTCTGACCTGCTGTAGGAAAACATTTTTTGACTCTGGTCACGTACTCAGTGGTTCAGTGCCATATTTCTTTTTACCAGGAACTTAAATGCAGACATTGTCTCCTTGATTGTGTACACATTGTCAGCAAAATCTTGTTTTAAAAGTCTATTTTCCTCATTCCTGAAACCTCCTAACCTGGTTGACTTGTTGGAGTACATTTCATGCATTCTTAGTAGCAAGGCTGAAGGAAACGCCTAGTTCAGTCACAGCTAAGAGGGGCAGAAAACAGCTAGCAAGTTCATACATACTCCCTGCAATCACTGCAGAGCAAATACATCCATGCTGGGAAAGGATCACAGACTCCACTGCATACCACAGCATGACTGTTAGAGTGTGGATAGTCTCACCAGTGAGGCTCAACTGAAGGCAGTAAATTAAGGTAAGAGAATCCTATTGTGGTATCAGTACTTACATTAACTTCCCCACATGCATTTGGTAAAAAGTGAGGCTTTTTCACTGATCTGTTTGCATGATGCTGCTTGGAAAAACCGTGAGAAAAGGAGAGTTTTCTTTTTCTAGGCAGTGCTGGATCTCTGGGCAGCACAGAACAGAGTTGCTCCGTGGTCTGGGAACCAGCACACAGCCTTGTCATCTGCAGCAATTCAGTGACCATTTTGGTTCCCAGGGTCTTGCTAACCACCCATCTTTACTCTCCAAAGAGCAAATGAACTTTATACAATTACCTGCACGAAGTCTCACCCTAACTGGGGGAGCGTCCCTCTTTGGGGACCCATTTTAAGGCAATCAGGTATGTCCTAGTGTTTCAGTAAGAGGTTTTTTAAAAAGTCATCTTAAATCCCTGTTCTTACTATTCCACCCTGAACCAATACGTTCCTCCTAAACTCATTTTGACAGCAGTTTGTGGCAGACAAGCAACAAACTAGTCGTTTCCAGCCCTGTGGCCATTTGCCCAGGAAGCAATGTATGCAACCTCTTTTTAGTTTCTTGTAACTTTGCCAAACTTTCACCACATGGCCTGAAGTTGTCTGTGCTAGGTGTCTGCCTTAGGCTGAACTGGTTTCAGCAAAAATGACATTTCCAAAATTTAGATTAGGGAAATACATTTTGGCTATGTTTTGGGGGAGGGGGAGAATTAAACAGTTTCATTTAGGAGCTCAAGTGCTTCCAGGCTTTGGAGTAAGTACTTGAAATTTGGCTTGGAGGTTGTCCTAATGCTTTTCGCTCTTTATGAAAATCTGCCCAAATTTAGACACCTTAATAAGCCTTTTAAAAAGTTTGCAAATGCTCAGATTAATTTGACAGCTAAAACTTATGAAAATTGTACTCAGCATGCTCCATCACAAAACAGCTCCTACATGCAGGCCTGACTGCACATGGTCCATTCACAAAATGACTGAGAGATGAGCATGCTCCCCAGGGGTGCCAGAACTGAGCAGGACTTTCCCTTCAATTTCTCCTT
Organism: Mesoclemmys tuberculata; assembly: GCA_007922155.1. Taxonomy (NCBI): domain Eukaryota; kingdom Metazoa; phylum Chordata; order Testudines; family Chelidae; genus Mesoclemmys; species Mesoclemmys tuberculata. The sequence continues at coordinate 5,075,146 of ML675622.1, forward strand.
CCTGGGTGCAGGAGCTGAGCAGGGAGACTCGCTCCTGTGCTCTTTAATACCTCCCTGCAGGTGGTCTGGGAGCAGTGAGGAGGAGGAGACAGCTGGACTCAAATGCAACCGGGATATGAGCTGGATGTGGGGAAGGGACTGAAGAGAGTAGACTGGATAAGGAGCCTGCTGAGCTGAGGCTGGGACTGAGAAGGCAAGGAAAGTGGGAGTCTAGGAAGATGAGTTTGGAGGAGAAAAGATGACTGAAATCTGATGCAGAATGTGAGCTGGACCAAGGCGCCAAGGGTGGGGAGAAGAACAGGGATGAGGAGCCCCAGCAGGTGGAGAGTGGGATGAGGAGCCAGTGGGGGAAGGGAGTGTGTGATTGTGTAACTAAAGATGTAATGCATACTCCCAAGAGGACCCAGTTAGGCTTGCAGAGGCAACGTTAATTCTGACATCAAATAACATGGAGGCAATCTTGGTGTGTTTTCAAAAGAGCATTCATGAGAGAGTCCAATAATAGTTTGACTGCCGTCCTTCTAAAGTCAGGAGCGGAATATGTTTGACTGACCTTGAGCATGATCCTTTCCTCTAGCCTGAAACTCACCTGTGAGCTTAGATGGGAAGAAAAAAATATACCCATCTAATGACTCATGCTAGAATTTGCCTGGTGCAGTTGGCTGTGGGCCTGGGATTTTCCAGTTCAAAGCAAAGTAAAAGCCACTGTTTCTGCATCAAGGTAAATCAGCTATGCTGTCTGGTGCTGGGTGTGAACATTGACCATGGAAAATGAAGTAGGAAAAGTATGCTTGTCTGGTTTTATCTGAGTGTAAGCACTTTGAGGCATGAACCTTCCCATTTATTATTTTTTGTGTTCGCACCTATGGCCCCAATCATGGAGCAGAGCATCCATGTGCTAGGAAATGTGTACAAACATAAGATAGTTCCGACCCATGTCTCCCTCCTTACAACCAGTGATGTCCCCTACAATACATTTGTACAGGGCCTAGCGTATTGCAGGTGACAGCAGAAACAACAGATTTTTCAGGATGCTTGAAGGGATCCTTATGATCATCTAGCCTGCTCCCCCACTTAACACAGGTCACAGAATTCCACATCATAACTTCTGCATCAAACCTACAATTTCCTCATTGCACCAGAGCATCTATTTTAGAAAGACATCTAATCTTGATTTAAAAATTTCACTGAGGAAGAACCCATTCCTCAGATCGTTCCAGTGGCTAAATTTTGCTTGATACTTTTTTAATTGCATCTAATTTTTAGTCTGACTATGTCTAGCTTTAACTTCCAGCCATATGATTTCACTGTCTTTCTGCTAGATTTAAAAAATCCTCTAATCATAAACTTAATCCCCACATGGATACGTGAAGACATCAAATATCTCTTCAGCTTTCTCTTGGATAAGATAAATATTGAACTTTAGGCAAGTTTTCCACTCCTCGTATCTTTTCTAAGCCCTTTTCAGTTTGTCAATATCCTCTTTAAAGTGTACATACCAGAATCGGACACAGTATTCCACTAAAGGTTGAACCTATGCTGTATAGAGGTAATAACACTTCCCTACTGCTGCCTGATATTCCTCTGATTATACATCCATAGATCTGAGCTTTCTTAACTGCAGCATCACACTGGAAGCTCGAGTTGAGTTGGTTATCTACCAGACTCAAGTATCTTCACCATTACTTTCCAAAATACACATTAAGCTGATGGCAAATTTCATCAGTGCTTATACCTATCCAGCAAAAGATTATTTTTTTAAGTGAGCTAGGAAAATGCTGATCTCAGTTTGCAATAAATGCACCCCATCAGTGCCTTGGAAAATCCACTATATAGTAATCAAAGGATTTCTCATATGGCAATTTATGTATTGTTAGAATAGCCTACTATTAATAGGGAAAATCTTATATAGATAGGGGCATTCATTTGTGTGTGGCAAGATGCGATTTAATCCTGAGTCAGGATTTGAAAGTCTTTGAGAATTCCTTGATTTGGGAATCTCTAAACTGGGCCAAGGGTTGTTCTCTCCCCCCTGCCTCCAATGATATTAACAACGCTGTCAGATTAAAATATATAGCACAGTTTTACTGTTTGTTTGGTTTGAACCACTTGATTGTTTCTTACATATTCATCTTAGACTATGTTTCTAAACTGTACTGCAATAAGTGTCATAAGAAAATACGTTGCAGTTTTTTCCTTTCCATGTCAGCTATTTAACATTGTAGGTTGATGGCAGCAAGCTTGACACCATAGCCATTCTTTAAGATCTTTCCTTAAAGGATCTCCAAGCATTTTCCAAACATGAGTGAATCAATCTTTATAGCACCTCTGAGTACAGCTGATCAAAAAATTCAACAGTTCCATTGCAAAATGCTGTTCCTCAAATTAGAGATGTTTTGTGGACAATTTTTAAGTAAAAGTCTCATGATTTGGGGGCCCATCATGATTTGTAATTTTTTTTTTAAAGTCCAGCTGATGATTTTTGAACATGTGGCATGGGCAAGACTGAAGTCAGAGCCAAGGAATAGAACTTTTGAGTTCAGTTACTCCATCTGTTGTATCCATGCCACTTCCCCTGACCTCTATGGGAATTGTATGCATGCAACAGACAGAATAATGGGGTTCCCAGGAGTTCTGACTCCCAGGTTCTTATCTAAACACAATAGCAAGCCTCTCCTACAGAGGGTTTCATGTAGAAAGAATAGCATAGCTCCTGTAATACAGTCTGTCCAGAACTACGAGGGAACAATAACTGATGCCAAGCAGGCACTTGCCAGCACGGTAGAGATTTTAAAAGATAGAAAATGAGTAATATGCACCAAGCAAGCAAATAACTTGCACCTGTTCAGAGAATGAAGACAGACATCTTCATAAATCTAGGACTTCTGCAAATACTTCTGACACTAGTAAGGTCTAGCTATTACCTTCTGCTTATTTGCTTGTGTAAGCAATATTTTTACTAAGTAAGCTTGAAAGTGCTATTTTAAACAAACATGGGAGAGTGAGGATCCCTTAAGTGGACTCTGATCCTCAAGATAAAAATGTAACAACTTTAAGTAGTAACAGTCTAATAACTTCTGTACTGGTTCTTTGGCCATGCATGTGGTCACATTATTCCCATGAAAACAAACAAAAACTGGCACCACCAGGAGACAGCACAGTGGACATAGGCAGCCACCACTTTCAGGCAAAGACCATCTTAACATTATTTTTACCAGCTTGGCCAGATGCATACCATTCCCTACTAGAGCTACTGCTCAGGGCCATCAGGGTCCCCTTTTGCCACTTGGATAATACCATGCAAGACACAGGGAGTCTAGGCACAGCACCTTCCAAGAGAGCACTGCTTAGTGCATGAACAGCTCATGTCACTGGTTCCCCCCCACTCCACCCTTTCTGCCTTATTTAGGAGCTCCAGCCAATGATCCTAGGCATGCACAGAAAAATTCATCCCCATGCACCTGTGGATTACAAGTCTTACAGCATGGACCAACCTGGCCAGTTGGCATCACTAAGCTCTTTTATTGACATCCTTATACAGCTATCCACGTGCACATGGTTTGCAGACCCTTATGTAAATTGGTGGAGAAAGGGTGAGTGCAGCAAACAGGAGCAGATAAAGGCTGTGCTCTTGCTTCTACTGAAAGCGGTCCTTCAAATCCTACTAGCTTTAGCTGGAAGGCGATCAAACACAACATTGGCAATACAATTTCAGTTCAGAAGTCCTTCTTGTTTTTGTTCATAGGTACTGCTAGTTACTGAAGATGGAAGCAGAAGGGAAAAACTCACCACCGCTAAGTAAAAACAAACAGCCTGTGAAAACAGAATGGGGGTCTCAGTGTGTTGTATTTACTTACTTCCAAGGGGACATTAACAGTGTGATAGATGAACACTTTTCTAGAGCGCTAAGCAATGCCAAGAGCCCACAAGATCTGAGCACAAAGCAAAAAAGTGAGGATGTTATCCTGCCGAATGGTGAGAAGTTTTCCCATGTGTGTGTTTCAATGCAGTACTGCTGGTCAACCACTAGGGAGTTATGCTGGGACACTGACACTGAGGACCAAATTATCACATTTACTTCTACGTAACCCCACTTGAACAGAATTTGGACTCATTTGTGAAAAAGCAAAATCATTCACTCAAAGCCCTGATCTTGTACCTAGGATCTCCTGGGTAATCTGTTACATGTGCCTGTGTGGATCCCCCATGGATCTCTGCATGGGCCCAACTGCAGGATTGGGACCCCATCTTATTAAGAGTATCCACCTGTCTCAGATACTATATCATTTTAGATAATTTAAAAAAGAAACTGAAAATGTTTGTCTTGCTATAACAGAAGAAACTCCAGCCCCCTTCCTAAATTTCAGCCCTGTCTGGAAGAGGAACCTCCTCTGGCTGGCTACTTCTTCCTCAGAAGGTGGGCAGGTAGGGAAAGCAGCTCATCAGGGCTGCTGCAGGATTTAAGACAGATTCAGACATTAAGGCACCCACTGCTATCTACCCCCTCAGAAAAAGCGCCTGAGAGGTTTTATAGTCAGATAGTTGGCGGTAGTAGTGACTTTGTGTTTTAGTCTATTTCAGTGTAGATTTGTTCTTTTTAAAAAGTAGGATTATAGTAAATAAGTCTCAATTACTGTAAGTTTCTTCATGTAAGCTAGACCAAATTTTGTAGCCCTTAGTTAGGTAAAACTCCCAGGAAAGTCAATTGGAATTTGTCTTAGAAAAGTAAATAAGGACTTCAATAAGACTTCAAACACTCTTTTCTTTAACACTAGATAGCCACATGTCTCCCCATCAGTGGAATTTCTCTTCACATTGGACCAAGTCATATCAACCATCTCCTGCTCTAACCATGTCAAATTCTGATCTGAATTGGTCTGCTGCTGCTAGAGATCAGCATCAGGCATCAGTTCTGCGGAGTCATCCTATTCAGCCTGCAGATTTATGGCACTTCCCTTCGGTAGCTAATCCAAGTCTTACTGGTTCAGGATATCATCGCGCCTTGCCTGACCCACCTATTTCTGATGAGAAATATGGTTCTCTTCTCGACCTTCTGCAACAGGAGAGGTGCCCAGCATCTAGCAAGGAATCTGTCGTGAAGCAAAACTCTAGGTCTACCTGTAGTACCGGATTAGCTAGGTTACAAAATATGAGTCAAAGTTTAACTCCTGGGGGAGGTAAGAAAATATTTACTATTCCTTTCACTCTGATTTGCCCTTGTAAATCAAAAATAAAATCTATGCCTGAAAGTGGTAAAAGCAGGCTTGTTCAGTCCAGCTCCTCTTCTGTCCAGTTCATTCCACTGCCTGGTCAAACAGTGAAACTAGAAACCTTTCACACTTGTCTGTTAATAATCACACACTTACATTTATTGATTCTCACTGGTTCGTTCCAAAAAGTGGGCTACCGTGAAGCTTTTCTTTCAGTTTCTTTTATTACAGGCCTCAGCTGATTTGCAAGTGAGATATAAATATTCAATTGTCCCTTTACATAGAAGCCACATAATTCCACTCATCAATATAACTGAATAGTAGAAAGCCTTATTCATAGCAAATACTTTTAAGCCATAAAGTTTGATAGCATACTTACAATGCTTAAAGACAGATGAATGCACAATGAGCAGAGCACGCCCGGCCATGTACCAATTCAGGAATCCGAAGAACCCCAAAACCAGGGAACTAGACTGTAACTTTTATACCCCATCTTTATTTAATGTACTGGATACACAACTATATTTGATCAATTTCTATGACGATAACAAGATAAAGACCTGCCTCTTATCCATATGTGGCATTCCAGATCTCCACAATCATGCTTTAATCATTAACAATTTATTCTTAATTTCTATGCATTAATGCAGTCTAACTAACCAAATGGCCAAAACTCCCTTACAGAAGTAATTCTGCAGTAATTTTGTTGTGTGCTGTACACTTTTGGTCCTTCGTCTATCTCAAAATAACAGTGCCGCATTAATGACCCAAGGTTAACTTCTTAGACCTGCTAAATTCTAACTACTCCCACACAGTCTCACGCTAATAAAATAGGCCTTTAACCACAGCAAAACCCAGTAATCCATCTGCTTGTGTCCTCCTACTTGCCCCCTTATGTTCAGCCCAGTAACAATATACACCAATCAATATCATACCCCAATAATGTCACTCTTATAGCAAGCTAAAATGATAGTGAGAAGGTCATAGGTCAACAATTCAGAGCACTGGCCTAGAAGTATTTTCGACAGAACATCAATGATATGTACTGTTGTACTTGGGAATTGTGTGTTGGCTACATAACATAGCACCAGAATTGTTTCCTCTATGGTTTCTTGCACAGCTCTTTCCCCGCTGTGTTATCTTGAGGAGATACCAAATATTTAAGTAAGTTATAATATATTCAGAATAGACTTATAAATGGAGTGCCCCTAGCTCTTACATTGAGCTCTCCTGCTGTAAAGTTCTAAGCGGGTAAGAAACAGCTCTGTGTGTGCTGAATGCTCAAAGTATGGCTCTAGTGGAATGCTTAGATGTTATTTAGAGCAATCCTATTGTTGCGCAGGCACTAATTATACCTTATATATAGTAACTGAAACCACAGCAAAGCATAAAAAGATGTTCATGTGCCTAAGGGCTTATTCCCTCCCCAGTTTCTGCTTGTAGCAAAGTTAATTGGGGTAAAGGTCTGGTCCTGGAGCCATGCTGGTCTCCCAGCTAGTCAGTGGGTCCCCAGAAACAGCATTAATGCTCATTTCAAACATTATTCAATAAGTATTTAACATGATGTTTAGTAGATACCTTAAACAGAATATTTCATACTGTGGCCGCAACTTTTCTTTTCCAAAAGAAGTTAAGGCAATCCAGACGTTAAGGCACTAGGACTTGAAAGACCTGGGTTCAAATCCCTGCTCTACCACAGCTTTCCTGTATGACCTTGGACAAGTCACTTAGCTTCTCTGTGCTGCTGTTTCCTATCTGTAAAATGGGGTTGATAGCAGTGCCATGCTCACAGAGATGCCATGAGGATAAATACATTAAAGACTGTGAGGCACTCCACTCCTGTGATGATGGGGATCAGAGAAGTATAATAGAATAGCTTCAGATAGACTCAGTCAATAAGGAAATCTGGTAGTTGATTATTTGTAACATGGTTGCACACATAGGCCCTATGATCCCATTGAGATAGGCATCACAGTCACAGAACAAAAGGTCCCTGCCCCAATGCCCTTTCTGTCTAAAATCTACACCATTCAGGTACCCATGAGAGAGGAGTTTAATCCAGTTCCCAGATGCCCACATCACAAAGTCAGCCACTGCAGTTGGGACTAACTGGCACACCCGTTAGTCTCACCCTTACCTAGGCACTAAACCTCCCTCCTTGGATGTCCCTGTGGGGCACACCAATGCTGCTGCGTATGCCATACTTGTTTGCTGGGTTAGTAAAGGACTTCTCTAACTAGGGTTCTCAACCCAACCTCTTCATCCCCTGGCCCCCTATTAGTTTTACAAGAAAAAATTCCTTAAAAGAGACAGTGAGGAAAGTGTAACACAGCTGGGCTGGGCCAGAAAGCTGAATGTCCGTAGCGGAAGGGGCAATGAAGTAGGTGTACTCAGCTTTCAGTAGGAGGTGTTCTTAAAAATATCCAGCCATGAATATAAGCAGTTGAACACACTGCCTCCAATCTGCCTGGCCAGGCTTCCATCCTTAGTAGAGCTGAAAAGGTGAGAGGAAAGTCTTGAGTCACACTACAGAGGGTATCTGTTCTCAGACCCCACATGGAAAATGCAGTGTATGTTTCTGCAACTGAGATTTTCTGCTTTAGGTCTGTTAATAGATGGATTGCGCTTTGTGTTTACATTGCGCACGTGGATTTCCTAGCTTTCTCCTTGCAGGGTGTAATGTTTGCCATTGTTAATATTTGAAGTAGGAAGAACATCACTTAGTATTTGCAAAGATATGCTCTGGACTTCTAGGGGCATAATTAAGGCCTGGCTGCAATAGGCAGTGTGGGTCTGGTATTAGACCTAGGAAACTTATTCTTACACTAACAGGAAGAGTTTCATGACACCTGGGTGAGTGAGCAGAGGGTTGTGAAATAGAAGCAATACTACTAATATTGGTGCTGGTTTGAACTTTAAAAATTCAAAGTTTCAGGGAAAAACTTGAATTGCAAAAAAAAAAAAGTTTGCCATTTTCCAACTACTGTTTTTCCTTTGAGGCTCTCCTGAGGCTTTAATAATGTTTCAAAACCTCTAGCAGCCCTGTGAAGTATGCCAGTGCACAGACGGGCAATCTGCAGCATGGTAAAATGAAGTAACTTGCTCAAGTTCACAGCCCTGGGATGTGTGCAGCCTGCTCCCTGTTCAGTCTACAATCAGGCCCCAGGAATGCTGACTTCTAGTTCTTGGCTCTAATGAAGAGAGGATACTTCTCAATGCATTATGGACTTTTTTCTAGAATTGCTGCTATTTATATTTATCAAAGCAAATAATGCTGTGCAATGGTTCTGCAACACCTGTGCGGAAAGTGTGTGTGTAAGAACTCCTGCCTGAGTATTTTACTTCCACAGCAGCTTAATCACCATTTTTATTTTATTTTTTTTTTTAATTAAGAAAGGAAAACCAGTTCCTACCAAAGCCCAGGAAATGCCAGCAATGGTCTTGCCAGTGCAGGTAGGTAATGGATCCAGCAGTTCGTGAATGAATAGATCTTGACTAAAAAATACAATTGTCTTGACTTCTCACACACAGTTAAAGCTTAATTTCCTCTGTTGCTTTTGGGCTTTTACTTAGTTTTAGAATTTTTTTTTTAAATGAACACACAATGCCCTGCTACAGCTACATTCATGGTGGTGGAGGAGAAGGTGTAGAGAGAACACGCCAATAAACTAAGATGTAAAAAGAGCCATCATTTACAAATATACCCCACCACCACCACCACCACCACCGAGGGGGCTAGCCTATTGGAGGCTCTAAGCAGGAATAGTCCTCCCACCCCATAATAAAAATTAATAAGCATTCCCCTTGAGCTGCTTAGGGCCCTAAGGATTTGTTTAGTCAGCTTATTCTTAGCACCAGCTCTTCCTCCAACTTAGTTTCAATGGCAGCATCCCCTGCTAAGCACCTGTAAACGTTTGTATCTTGTGTTGGCCACATTTCATACCCACAAAAAGGTACAAAAAATGAGCGGCTGGGCCTGATTCCAATTTAACCGTGGTATAAATCAAATGCCACTCTACTGATATCCATGTAAATAAAATTGGAGTGAGCTCCTGTAATCTTCACCAAGGTGTAGTTCCAGGTGTTACCTAGTTCTGGGGGTGGTTATGTTTCTTTGCAGAGACCGTGGTTTGCTATGCTAGGCAGGGAACTTTGTCTATTAGTTTCTCGACCACCTTTCTCCTACACAACCCTAATGCTAGCTCCTTTTTTTAGTAGAGGTGTTAGAAACACCACACCCTAAAACAGCAGTAACCGGTAGTGCTAGGGCTGGTAGAGCAAAAATTCCCCATTCATTTAGGCTTCCACTGTTATTGCCTGTCTCTCACCTTAGCTCTGTCCCCCACATTTGGAAGGTTGCATGGCTCACATTGCTTCTTTATACTTTCAATGAAGTGATTTGTCCCAGAACTAAAATATCCCCAGTGAAATGACCACCATGTACCAAAAAAGCAATTTCCTTGAACAACCTCGTGTATGCTTTTGCTGTATCGCATACTGACTACTTTCATATTGCTGTATTTTTCAGGTATCCAATCTCACGATAGAAGACGAGACTTATACTTCTAGTCAATGGACATTTCTGCTTTATTCCTGGAGAGCTCTTTCCATGAACTTTTATAACTTGCAACTGTGAAGCAGGAGGAAAGAGACCACAGCCATGCTGTGTTTTTTCCACCAGTCAATTGCAAGACTACACATGCTAATATGATATTTTGTAAATGAAAGTGATTTACTTGTAAGTAAATAACTTCTAGCCTTTGTGAGCCTGCTATAGTAGTTTCCATTGTATAAATGAAATATATTTGACTAGAGGAGAATGCCCCTTGGGCTCTCTGAGGACACCTAGCACTTTTAAATCCCCCTACACCCACTTTTTTACCATCCTTTGGAAAGAATTACCATCCATTACCATTCTATAGAGACGCATTCAGTGCCACAAGCTTTCACATCTTGATACCAGCAAGTTCCCTGACTTGGCAGGGGTTTTGACATTTTTTTAAAATAGCTCAAGTGACTGTTTACAAGGGGATTGAAAATGAGACGCAACCCAGCATAAGCAAATTTGTTTCTTTCTCTCCCCTGCTCCCCATGTCTTTAGAGATTTGGAAAAATTAAGGATCAAATACTTGGATTCATACTTTTAATTCCCATTGGCATCTATAGAATGCTTAGGGACCAGTTCTGTCCTCAGATATAGATATGTGCAGCTCCCTTAGACTGCAGTGAAGTAACACTACTGTATCTTTGAGGAAGTCTGAGTCTTACCGGGCAAGATGAAAGTATTCCACAGAAATAGATGTTAGAGCTGGGGATGGCTTATTAGGTCATTGTCTCAGTCTTCCTGTGATATTGACTCGTACCCCTGCTTTATGGGGTTTAATTTTAAAGCAGCTTAAGTGATGTGACTGAGTAATTTTTGCTGGCCAGGTGATGCACATAATAATCCACTCACCCTGGAGGAATCTTCTTTTCACAATCACGTCTTGTTCATGAATTCCCTCCCTCCCCCACCGTTGTGCTGCCTACCCAGAAAATATTCTGTCTGTTGATATTACACACAGCTCTTAATTTTCACTGATTAGCTTTAGCATACAAGCCTGCTGCAATTATTTCATGGAAAGGCTCACTTGATCAGCATTCATGTTCACATGTGTAAGTATTGTAGTATCCCATAGATACTCTTTCCATCCTGTATAGTATTTGAAAAAAGCCATCTCACTAAGGGAGTATTTTCTGCTCTCCTCGAAAAGTACTGTTGAGAGAGAGAGAGAGAAAAGGATGTATTCAGGAAGTAAAGATCCTGAGTATCTTTTAATGTGTGTATACTTTCCTAATTATAACCACACCACTAATTTCTCCCATTCATAAGGTAATAATTACCTTGAGTTGAATAAGCTCAGAGGACTTCATGAAAATAGTCAAAGGTTAAATGGCCCCTCACTCCTGTTGGGGACTGATTTGTCTCAGCACTAATCCGCATTCACTTCAGTGGAAGTGCATGAGTAACTGCTCACTAGCAGGAGTAGAGAGGCCCTCTACTCTAGCCCAATATGGGCGGTTAAGCTGCTGAATGTTAAATCACTGGGACTTTCATAAGCTAAGAAGCCCCTCAGTTTTGGGCATTTCTTTTTCCTTCCCCATTCCTCCATATTTATCCTCTTTATTTAATATGCCAGAGCGATCCTTCTTTTGTGTAACATCTCCACATAACCTAGAGGCAAGTTTTGCTCTTGGAAATCTAGTTTGCAAGTGATAGGCCAGATTCTCAGCCAGTAGAACTACGCCTAGCTCCATTTATACTAGATGACAGTCCAGCCCAAAGTCTTTACGGCCTGGTCTACACAGAGTCATACCCGTAACTAAAAAGGTGTTATTTTCTATTGATTTAGTTAAACAACTCTGTGTGTGTTACACTCTTATCACTGTTTAATGCTGGTTTATCGCTGATTAACTTGCATTGATACATTTACGGGCGTGAGTTTAAACCAGTGATCAGTTTTAAACCCATAAGAATTGATGCACAAAAGCTGCACCAGTTTAACTGACTTGTGCCACTTCTGTGCAAAGAAAATTAACATTTCATTTAGTTAGAGCTGTTTTTCTTCTTCTGATTCAGTGGTAGGTGTATCTTGCCAATTAATTTTTCTTTGATGTTGCTACTCTGGCCATTCCAGCTCCCATAGCAATGATTTTTTTCATTCATAGATTTTAAGGCTAAGATGATCATCTACTCTGACTTCCTGTCTAACAGAGGCCAAGAATTCTATCTAGTAATTCCTGCATCAAACCTAACAGCTTGTGGTTGTAATGCAGATGAAGTTACAACTTTGAAATAGCAAGTGTAATTTCCTTATCCTTTATTGAAAGCAATAGTTAATGATTTTCCTTTTAAAAATTGATATAAAGGTGATAATATATTTAAATACTTTTAAAATGTTACATTTTAAAAGCATTTTGGTACTGTGAATGTCAATATTGGAAATGGTTGTAGGAATGCAAGAGGGTGGTTGGTTTGGTGATAAATAAAAAGCTGGACAATGGCAAAACATTTTTGAAAGTGTACATTTTACTGGAATGACATGAGGCTCTCATGGTTCATATCTCATCTACCCATCAAAATTCCATTCAATAAGATGGTATTTTAAACACATACTTCTTAGTGCACAACTACATTATATGCATTTAGTAAGGGAAGTGACAAGTACCATAGCTACGTGAATATGCAGGGGGAATTTAAGCAGAAAGTAAATTTCCAGGACACTTGGATTTAATCATCTTTGCTTTTATGTAAATGAATCCTGAGCACTTGGATGTGTCAGTATGGATAAGGGATTCTTCCCTTGGCCAATGGGGAGTGATCAGTACTTCTCATGATTTGCCCCCATGTTAGCAGGAAGTTTTACTCTTCCTCGTCTCAACAATGAGAGAGACCCCAGGTGGGTGAGAAAAATCTCTTTTGTTGGACCATCTTCTGTTGGTGAAAGAAGCTTTTGAGCTACACAGAGCTCTTCCTCAGGTCTGAGAAAGGTACTCCATCACCTACAGTACAAAGTTAAAACACTCAAATAGTTAGCAGAGTTTCTGGGGACCATTCAAGGTGAAGTGGCTTGTTAACACTCCTGCAGCCATAGGACAAACCAACAGAAATTTGTCCAATAAAAGATATTACCTCACCTACCTTGTGCTACCACACAATTGCATCTCAACAGTGTGTGATCAATGGTGGTGAGGGTAGAGATCATTGTCTGCAGCTCCTTTTGACTTTCAATCCACAATTATATTTCTGCTTATGCTGATGTATTGTTCCCTTTGGAGAGGATGTCTTCATTCCATGCACTACATGTCCTCTTGCTAACAAAGACTTGGCAAAAATACTATATTGCAATTACCATCTGGTACTTCCCACATTTCTTTTCAGTTTCAGCTCCAAAGGATAGCAACAATAATCACTATAGTGATAAGAGAATTGAGACATGGTCCATTCCACGGGTCGTCGATAGGCAGACCATGGGCCAAATCTGCCAACCAGATTTTGAATGGATCCCAAAGTTTTGTTTACTTATTTTCTCTCAAGTCTGGACCTTGATCAAGGAATGTGGACCTCGACAAAAAATGCTACCTATCTACCCCAGTCTACTTCTATCTAATAATGGACATCAACCAATGACTTCTGATGTTCTTAAATACTAGCACAGCTTCTCTATTTCCTCTGCAGAAGCTGTTTGGGGGACAGGGTAAGTGAAGTCAGAAACGAAAATGCTCTCAGGCATTAAATTCACAGGTAACTTCTTGATCAGCACAATCTCAGTAGCAACATCTCATTTACAAAGGAAGTGAATTTTCCAAGTTAGAATACACACACAAACTCTGAGTCAGTCAGCAAACTCCATATTGTTAGAGACGTTGTTACCTATCACCCTGCACTGGAACCTATGAGGTATCATTAAATAATTATAACCCACACTCAATGGCGATCACATCCTGAAATAAATCTTACCTGAACTTCCTCTTCTAGCCTTCAAACCTCCTCTCCCTCCCAGCCTTTCCAAGCTCACCATCAGAAGCAAACTTCCCTCAAACCAGGACCCTCATATTCAAAGGGGAACTAGACCTCATCATAACAGATGCAAAACCTGCAGACATCTCTCTACTGCTATGATGATCAAAATACCTCCCAAACCTGCAACTCACCATTTAAGATCCATGCCTATCACATGTGCATCAATGCCCCAAAAACTAGGTAGGTGAAACAAGTCAATCACTATACTCCCACATGAACTCAAACAGAAAAGTGATAAGACAGAAATACCATATCACCCCTGGGTAAATGCTTTTAAAAAATAAAGTCACTCCATACCTGACCTCTGTCCTTGTCCACAAAGAAAGCTTTACAGTATCTTCAAAAGATGAACTTTGGATCTTAATTCATAACTTTACTAGATATTAAAAGTCATAACTCAATGACACTGGATCAATGGCTCATTACAACAATCTATAGCCTTCCTTTATCTTATGATTGCAGAAGTGTTAGCTGCCCACTTCATTTTGAATCACAGAAAATTAAGGTTGGAAGGGACCTCAGGAGATCATCTAGTCCAACTCCCTTCTCAAAGCAGGATCAACCCCAACTAAATGAATGGTCTCTTCCAACAGGAGTTATCTCCTTATGGTTCAGTATCTGTTCTACCTTGCATTTAGCTGTGATGTACCTTTCCCAGAGCTGAAGAAGGGCTCTGTGTAGCTGAATAGCTTGTCTCACTCACCAACAGAAGTTGGTTCAATAAAAGATTACATCCCACCACCCTATCTTGCTCATATCCTGGTACCAACACAGCTACAACTACACTGCAATCCATATGGTTAGGTTTTCAGGCTTCTGTACACACAACACCAGACAGGAAATTCCTGCCCTCAGTCTACGAGGAAAGAAAAGAACTTGTAGTGATCTAAAAATACAGAAACTCAAACTGTGGTGTTTATCAATTTACAAACTCCACGTGATGAGGATCAGTGAAGATCAGATGAATGCTCTCCATACGTATAACAAGTTATTTTTGCAAGGCTCATGACGAAATATTCCACACAAGTCCTTAAATACTATGATTGTGGTTTTCAGCTGTGGTCTGCATACCCTGATGGTCCACAGAATATGTCTACAGGGTCCACAGAAGGGGACCATGAAAACAAAGTTTCAGATTCCAGAAAGGGGATTCCATTTTTGTGATCAAAAGTATGTGATTATCCCCACTGACAGGTCAAAATCCAGAAGTGTTGTCATTACCACAGAAGCCCATAGCTTAGCACCTTTTCTCATGCTGTATCAAATGCTGTGCTGAGCACATGCAACATTTATAGTGGAATTCTGTTCAGTCAGTTTTCAGTCTAAGACTTCTAGCGTAGGGTCCATGGAGCACAAGCTGAATTTCCAAAGAGGTCTGCATCTCCATTTGAAATATTTTAGGGATCCAGAAGTCAAAAAAGGTTGAAAACCACTGCTCTATGGCAAAGCTATCTGCTTCGCCAGCCCGGTTAGCAGGCATGGGGTTATGTTGATTAAAAGTGAAGAGTTATGTTGTTATGTAATCCTGGAAATTGTTGTAAAAGAAGCTACGGTGCAGTCTTCCCAAATAGATGCAGTTAAAGGAATATGTTACCAAAAAGCATGAAATTCTCTTTTGCTTTTTTAGACTTCGACTCCTTCACTGTGAAATGACTATGTTCCAACTCCTGATGCTATGATGTGATAAGCTGGGTAAATACTCCACCCCATCATCTAATCACTGGTTAACAGTACTAAAAATAGTTTCATGCTGTAGAGAGAGAGACAGTCTCATTACTAGCAAAACAAGCTGAACGTTTAAGGGGGAGAGGGAAGGGAGATAATGCTATTTGGTAGATTGTATCATTCCAGGAACAGCAACCAGTTTTGACAGTGGACTGCATTGGCTAATTTATTGCCTCTTATTACCACTTTCAAAAAGTTTTTTTAAAAGTTAAAAGCCTTTAAAAAAGTTTAGTGCACCTTTAGCCCAGTTCTGAAATATATGAAAGCTACAACTTAAACTTAAAATTAAAATTAGACTAGCATTTGTATTTGTTTTGTGTCTGAAAGCCCCTTACGCTGTCACATGCACTTGACAAAGCAATCAAGGTCTCTCAGAATTAGAGCCTCCCAAACAGCTAATTCACTCATACAGTAAGATACTGGGGGCCTAATTCTGCTCTTCCACCGGCATCAATCAGGATTAGTTGGTTCCACTGAAAGCAAGGGAGTAACAGCATTGTAAGACAGAAGCAAACAGATCAGAAGCAGCAGGAGCAAACAGCTTTCAGGTCAATGTCCAGAGGCACCACTAGATGGCACAGAAACCTAGCAAAGAGCCAGACTGCACTTTTGATCAGTTTTGCTAAAACCAATATCCATCTGCTTTGTTGACTTGCTGCTAACAGGCTGAAGCCAACAAACATAATGCAATTTAAAGAGGAGTATATACCCCTACTGCACTTGGTGCTTGTGAGTTCAGAAATAATGTACTTCACCACAAATTCTAGATCTGTCCATCCTAAGTATTTATATTTCCCACCCTACCATAGCATCCGAGTGCCTCTGAATCTTTAGCGTAACCCCCTGCAAAGTACAGGAGCACTATCACCCCACTTTTGCAGATGAGGACTGGAACTCCCATATCCCAAGTTAAAGACTAGTAACCTAACCACTGGACTGAAGAAAGCCTAGAACCAGGCTTCTTGATAAGAAGTGTCCAAGGGGACACCCAAAGTCATTTGGTGCTTTGAAAGCACTAAGGGCTTGCCTATGTGGGGAACTAACCCAGATTAGCTATCCCACACAACTCCCCATGTAGATGTTCATTCTGCATTCAAATGGCCTTCGTCCAGTTTAGCTGAATCCACTTTGGAAGAGAAATGTCCACATGGGAGTGCAGGATAGCTGCTGCTCCTTAAAAACCTCCCAACCCACCTCATTTCTCAATAGCTTCCCTGTGAAGACGAGCCCTTAGACTGAATGCCGAGCAGGTGGTTCCAGCTGTGTCAAGTTACATACGTGTACCAGAAAAACCGCTTTGCCAGCATTCGTTCCCAGCAACTCATGTCACTGTGCTGCTCTCACACCCCTTGACTGGGATACAGCTGGGAGTAGTGCTGTGTGTTCTCTGCCCCAGGCAGGTCCAGGGCCATGTTAGATCCTAGTACCAGATAAGTGTTACTGATTCTCTCTCCTGTTGAGACTGAAGAGTTGACACAGCTATGGGCAAGGGTATTGGTTTCTACTCCTGCCTGTCCATTACTAATGGAATCGTTAGCTAGGCTCCAACTACACAAATGTTATCTTGAGATGTATGCCGCAGGATGCATCCTATTTATAGATATGGCTAGTGGTTAGGGATGAGCAAATCAAATAATCACCGTAGCTCTAGGACCCTAGGCTTAGCTTGTGAGGCTGATGGTTTAGAAATTCATCTTTTTTACAAGCTGCTCAAGGCTTTGTCCACACATAAAGCTTATATTGGCATAGCTATGGCAACCAGCAGTGTGGTTTTAACACTCCTGACTGACATGGTTATGTCAACAACTCCAGCATCAATGCAGCCATGCTGACAGAGGAGTGCTTTTGTTGGCAGAACCATCATCATTTAGGAAGTGGTGTTTCTCCATTGGTACAAAAGTTCCTTCTGTCAGTGTAGACTGCGTCTATGCTAGAGGATGATGGTGACATACCTATATCAACATGGGCTGTGTCCATGCTACAGAACCTAAATCTCCTTTAGCATCACAGAGGACAAGATGGACAATCCTGACTAAAAGTTTAATCACTTTTCAGGAGCATAAAACTGTCAAAGTTATCTGTAATAAATGAGACAAGGTGGGTGAGGGAAGTATCTTTTATTGGACCAACTTCTGTGGGTGAAAGACAAGCTTTTGAGCCACACAGAGCTCTTCATGTCATTTGCACCCCAGATCTGAAGAGCAGCTTTGTAGTGAAAGATACGCTTCCAAGCACCAACAGAAGTTAGTCCAATGAGAGATTTTACTTCACTCATCTTGTCTCTAATATCCTGGGATCAACATGTCTACCCCCACCACCATAATGAATGTCATAAATGACTGCACAGTGCTTTGAAAATAAGTGGTATGTTAGTGCTGAGTATTACTATTTCTAAGATTCATTTTCCCTCCCTCAACTGATTTTTGTTGGTTTTTTTTTTTGCGTATGCTGAATTTGTTTTTGGAAGGGTCTCAAAGAAACTACTCCACTGTGGCTTCATTTCCTCACCAGTAGACTGGGGATCTTTCTTGTTTACTGGGAGGAACCTCTGAAAGTTTGCCACTACTACAGTACACTCCCTTCCACTTTCTTCAATTGAACCAGAGTCTCAGCATGGATGCTGTGGCCTGGAGCACGGTGCAACTTCAAGAGGACTTGGCTCACTAGCCTGGGCAATCTGAACAAGGGAGATTGGAAACATATTTCAACAGCAAAACCCTTAACCAGAGGGAGATCGTTGAAACAGCCCCTCTAAATGCTTCCCAAATGAGCAGGGTTCACTCCTATGGCTTGATGTGTCTGCTTGCAGGCATCTTCTGTAAGCCCATTTGAAGCTGGTTAATGCAGCTGGCATCCAAACTTTGTTATGTAAAACATCATGTAAGAGCTGTTCAGCCCCTGCTGTGGCGTCTTAGTTAAACAAATGAGAGTTCCAGGCAAACCCCAATTGCACCCCCTAAGCAGTAGGGCACAGGTATGAGAAGCTGCCACTCCTGATCACAGGACTGGTTTATGCCAACCCTACACACCATGCAGTTTAAAGCAAACTCCCAGGAAGGTGGAGTATGCTGGGTCTCTCTCGCTGGTCCATGCCAAACTGGTAGAAGGGTATCTTGCATGGTTGGCCTTTGAGTAGCAGATGTCAAGTTCACTTTTAAAGCTCTGCTTCCCCAATAAGCTTGGATTTCACTTACTACGGATCACCCCATTAATACTGAACAATGTCCCTTTTGTTTGCATACTCTTCCTATCCAGCCCCCCCTGCCCACCCTCCCTGCCCTATTTCTCCCTTTGGACAGAATAGTTCAGATGCTCCTCTCTTTTGTATAGGAGTTTGTAAAATAAGAATCCTGCATGTTACCGCTAAGCGGACACAATGCCAAGAGAACTGTACTCACATCTCTTGGACCCCTATGGAGTCTTTGAGCAGCTAATGAGAGAGACAGACACTCAATCCTTCCATCCATTATCATTATGTGTCTCCCCTGGAACCGATACAGGGAGCCAGATTATTCATCAAAGGCAGAGCAAAGTTATTTTTAGTTTAACTTTGAACAATTGTTAGCATCCCTGTTTAATTACTAGCATTTTGCAGGGGATGGGTAATGGGTGTTGGGATTCTAATGAGGATTGAAAATGCATAGATCTGGCATTTCATAAAGCAGCACCTTGTGCTTCATAGAGCATTGCTTAGTTAAGCACCAATGTGGAATTTGGTTAATCAAAAGGTTACATCCGCATCAGTAGCAATCCCACAGGTAAACCAAGTCTAACTGCCAAGCTCGGTCATGTTTTCAACCCACTACCTCTCAGATCAGCCTAACAGGCTTGTTTACACATTGGGGTATTAAGAATAGGGGACAAGAGAACTTCTCAGGACCTTAGCAAGGACAGCATTAGATAGGCTTATTTGCTACACAATCACAAAATACTTGTGTTTATGGGGGAGATTTTCAGAGGGTAGCTAAGTACCCAACTCCCATCGAAAGTCAATGAGAGTTGGGCATCTGACTCCTATTTGTAGTGGGAGATTTTTCAAAGGCACATTCCCTCCCTGCCTACTCCCCCCGTCTTATGGTTGTTACCTGAATGTACTCAGTAGTGTTGGGGTTTCAACACACATGCTGATGCTGTGTCTAAGGATATGGGTACTGGGGTCACTGCTCTAGTTTACACTGGGAGTGGAGCGGGCCCCTTGCTGCACCACACTAGAAGGAACACGAAGACAGCTTGTAGTTCCCTTTGCCCTCTCCCCCCACTTCTGTAACTGAGAAGTGAGCGCCGTTTCATATAATGAAGTGTGGGGGGGTCAGGGACAAGCTGGAAATCTGGACACGTTAGTGGTGAACAAGCTGTTGCAGTGGAGTAGAGAGACCTTAAGTCTAGTCAGTAGTACTTCAAAGGCAAATTATTTTCTGAGCAGAATAAAATGGGTACCACCTCAGAAGGGTCTGTTTACTAAATGGTTTTATGACTAATTCATATCTGGGTTAGTAGCTAAGGGGGTGGGGTTGTTATTTGCAAGCTATTTAAAACCCACTCCTTGCTCATGGCAAGTCTGAAGTCTCTATTCAGGAAACACTTTCTTACAAGCAACAGTATGGCTGCAATGCTCAGTGGTGGAAAGGTGAGTGCAAGAGAGAAAAAAACAAACAAAAACTTATGAATGGTTATTTCTGACCTAAGGGGACGCTGGGATCAGACTAAGCCAAGCTACTCAAGCCTATCTGGGTTGTCAGTAAATCATATACCATATCTAGGTCACTAGGTACCTATATGGGGCCTGCTCTGCCCCCATTACTCTAGTATCTGGCCAGGTGAAAGTCAGTTTGGCCAAACATTTGCAGAGACCTTTGAACTCTGTTGCCCTTTGATATAAGTGAGGAGGGGCCTCTACTCTGCTACAAAGCCTTTGGCCTTCATCCTACAAGCAGTGCCATGTGAGTGGATGCCCCAGCCTGCCTCCATCTGGCTGTGGCACTGGTATCCTCTGCGGCCTATATTTGCCAAGTGCTGGATACATGTTTTATCACAAGGAGAGTAAACTAGTAAAGCCACCTTACAATTTGATTGTTATGAAGGTGGAGAGTAGAAAATGGATAATCTAGACCTACCCAACTCTTCACAATTGCCCAAATGAGACAAACCACAGCCCAGGGATGCAATAGTTAAATGAAGTGGGTTTAACCCTGCATAACAAAGGAGTCATTAACACATTAGTCTCTTCTCACTAGTACAGCCTATCCAAAGTCAAGCCCACTATGTTGATACCCTGCCATTCCATCTGCATACATTTTCAAATTGCTTCAGTGAAAAGTACAATGCTAATTAAAGACAATTAGAGTTAGTTCTCTCTATGGACCTTTCAATTTTTTTAAAATGCAGAGAGATTTTAATGGTCTCTTGGTTTTAGTGTAACTAATACAAAATACGGTATTTCCAGAGAGACAATTACATTATAATAGTTCTATTACCAGGCACTGTTTTATTAATGCTGGATTAGCACCAGGTTTTCAAAAAGCATTAGTATCAAGTCTTTTCCCCCTCCAGGTCTCAACAGTTATTGCTGACTGTAAGGATGCAGAACTTCACTGCTGAACCCTAATGGTATTTTAAACAATTCAGTAGAGGGTTGCATTTTTTCCATAGGTATTCAGTACTTTGAGCCTCATTTGATATCAGCATATAAAGCAATTTGTTTCTGAGTCAATGACATACAGGGCCAGATTTGTAGTCAGTGAGAGGATCTATTCTAGTCTACACATGTTCTTATACCGCCCTCCCCACTGTAGTACTGGAGCACTTTCAAGTAGCACTCCAAGCAAGGCGACTAACATCTACCATGTTTCTTCTCTTTCTGTTTGGGTTTGCTCAAATAAGGGCTCAATCAGGATCAAAATTACATGCAAATTATGAAGAATTTGCTTCCTATAATGAAATTAGCATTCATTAGCCCAAGTTACTAACCTGGACAATAGCGTATGGATTTTAAGGGTACAAAAATGCAACCCATGTACCATTTATACAACATTCCTATGCATGTTGAAAATAAGTTGTTTGTAGGAAAAGCAAACTCCGAGTAGCCGGCACAGCACCCAAAAATCAGATTCAATTTGAGTTTTAAACCTTAACAACTATAATCTAAGGTTAAACGCAATGGCTGCGCTTCCCCAAATTAGATCAAAAGAATGCACTTATTTGTCTTAGCTTGCATGCAGGGTGTTCGCCCTTTCTAAGAAAGTGCCTTGTTTATGTTGCTTGTGAAAGCAGAGCAGTAACCATAGACAAAATGCCACTGATTCCTAGACACAAGCTGTAGTGCTAGTTTGAAGGCAGCATAGTTACACCAGATTAATTTGGCCTAGTGAAAAAGCTATTTTCATAAACAAAAACATGGTTTCCTGTTTGTCACTCAAGGGCTCTTTCAAAAGAAGTTATTGATTACCTGAATCCCAGTAACATCCATACAATGCATAGGATAGACACTTTCAAACACATACAAAGAGACAGCCTGTATAGGAGGGGACTCACCATTGATGCACCCCCCTCATAGCTGGGCACAACATAGCAGGCTCTCTTCAGCGAGCACATCCTGCTGGCAATGGCTCCAGTCCTGCAGTTGTTTGCTTCTTCTCTTGACTCAGCCCTCCGACTAGGTCACTTTAAAGTCTCACCCTTCTGGGTAGCTAAAAGCCCAACAAACAATAATCTTGTTACCTCACACAGAATCTGTGGCCCATGTCTTGATTCATTACTCCTTTCATCTCTCCTCTCCAGAGTTTTCACATCAAGTTTTCCAATAACTGGTAGGGCCAAGCCCTCTCGCCTCTCTGGGTTCCAGACCAGCTCCCCTATAATAGAGGCAAGATCTTCCTACATCCCCTTCCTGCCTCAGTCTGTCTGGAGGCCTTTCTCACAGCCCCCTGAGCTCACTAAGTACCATTATTCATCTCCAGCTCCCCGAGGTCTCAGGTTTCACCCTTCCTTCAGGGCTGTGGGTCACAGGATTCCTCCCTGGAGTTCTCCACAAATCCCAGACCAACAGTAGAAACACCAACCACTTCCACTCCTCCCGGGAAGGAACTCTAACTCTCCCCAGCATGCCACTCCACCCCTGAACACCCCCACTACAGGATTTGCCTCCCTGGAATCTGATCCTACTTTGAGATCTATCACAGGCACTAATTCTACTTCCACCTGGTTTCCCTCAATCATTTGACTTCTACCAGCCACAATACACAGAAACTTCCCCTCCTCTGGGTCTTCCATAACTGACCTTTCTTAGTCCTTTCCAGGTGGACCTGCTAATTGACCTGCTTAGCACCCAACTGCCAGCAGGTGGGTTGACTGAGCACGCAGGCTCCTGTTAACTCTCTCAGTACCAGTGTGGGCTTTGCACTCCATCTTACAGCCCTTGTTTATCATCTCAAAGACAGACCGACAGACAAATAACATCTAAGAAAATATCACAGATACAGTCCACCCCCCTTTGATTTCCCCCTGTCCCTAAAGACCGGTTATGAGACTAAATGGACACTGTCAATGTGATATCTAGTCAGTTTTAAAAACAGAGTTAAAAGTAGTTTAAACTCCTGCCCCTGCACCACCCAGCCATGTGAGCAGGGGATGTGTGGTTTGTTGTCATGGTTAATCAAGCCCTGAATGTGCAGCTGACTGCATGATGTCCCACCTTGCCATTGCAGTGTCGCCACTCCCATGATCTGATCACAAGGGCTTGTGATATCCGATGTTCTTCTGAAAGCCCCAGCCTTCTCAGACGCTGTGGGGACAGTGGCAATAAAAGGGCTCTGACAATGACCCTTTCCTGGGGACAAGTGAACACCACACACACTATGGGCTGGCAGGAAGTTATGGTTTTCCTTCAAATTTCCAACGGGTGCTCCCACTGATGCAGCACCACCGGGAAGGTGCCATGCACTTCTCCCTGATCTGAAGTGAAACAATGACCTGGCTCAGTGTGAGAGGGGGCACGTTTATAAGTTGACAGCCTTAGAGCAGATCAGACTTTCCAATAACTGAATTGGGTATCTGACCATTCTAAGAAACTGAGGCGAGCCCTATCATACAGCCTTATAAAATCAATCTGGCCTCATGTGACCAGCATCAAGCCAGCCTGGCTCCTGCCAGGCTTGAGAGACACAGGAATAGCTCCAATTGCTGCCTTAGCAACATGACGCATCTTTTGGAAAGGGTGCTCTTTCAGAAAATCAACAGGCTTATTTTAGGGCTCTGTGGTGTACGTGTGTGTTTTGTTCTCTTCCAGTGGCTCTTAGTCTTCCTAGATGATCAGGCAGTCAGCGAACCACACCAGTGAAATAGCTAATACAGGCGCAGTCTGGTATGTACAATTAACACTTGTGGAGGGGTAATAATAGCAAGCACTTATTTTTAAAATGCTTTACAGTGAGCTAATTAAACCTTGCAACACATCTGTAAGGGAGGCAGCAGTATCCCCATTTTACAAACGAGGGTACTGAGGGAGAGATGGAGATGTAGGATCACCTTACCAGACCCAATCCTGCAATCTTTACACAAGTGGGACTGTTTCATTGACGTGAAGGATATCAATGGCAAGAACGGGTCCAATGAGACAATTACATATTGTGAAACACGTGTCACCAAGATATATTCATTTCAGTGTTAGGAGGGGCTGCAGGACCAGACTCTAGATGATTAGGGAATGTTTAGGGTTCCCATCATCATCTTTAGGATTGTTAATACATTCTTAGACCCCAGTCCTGCACAGGTTCAGACAGTCACATGTGCAGACCTCAGAGCAGCATCACTGACTAAGCTGCTTTTTATTTCATCACTGCAGATGCCTAAAGTGGTAAATCTAGTTTAACATGCATCATGTTCCAAATCACACCTTACAGAAAATTATTATACCTGAAAACTTTACACAACCCCTTTCACCATTCATACCATTTGTTATTTTTTTGTTCTCAATTAGGACAAGGAAAATAGATGAGTCACTTCAACTGTTTTTCCCAAGTCACTGTCTAGTCAACTTAGCTGACTGCATAACCAGATCCTAGATTTTCAGACAACACCATCATATCTCTTTTTTTGGGTTGCAAACACAGAGTTTGAGCCTACATTCCTTGTTCACCCAAAACTACTCCAATGAATGGGCGTTTTGGGTTCAAAAGGAATTTAGCATCAGATCCATTCTTTGTTCCTGTAGACCAGTTTGTTTGCCTTTCCCTTACTGGCATGCACCTTTGTAAGACCCAGATCCAATTCCTATTAGAAACTCAACAGAAAAGCTCCCATTGACCTACTCATAATACATCTAAGGGATGATGTATTCAGGTTAGCTGGAACTGGAAGTACATGGACAAGCCTGCCTGAAAAGATAAATCTGTCAATCCCCTCAAAAGTCATTCAGCACTTCCTCACTTGCAATCCTATATCATGTTGTGTCCTATTCTATATTATGCTCAGTTCCAGTAGAAGAAAAAATGGGCAAGAACTTTTGAAAGTCACATTTTCAAAAAATGGTGTTCCCCTTGCCTTCCTCACCCAGTACTCCCCTCTTCTTAGTCCCTGGTTGATCTTTAATGCATCCTTTCTTCCTCCCCAGTCTGAAGTGGAGCTTTGCTCTCAGTAAAGCCATTGAAAATACAGCATAACTCTGCTGACTTCACTGAAGCTATGTCAGTGTAGCAAAGTTTGGCTCTTAATTCTGAATCAACCAAATATAAAAAAGCATGGGCCTTGCTTCTGCTCTCACACTGGTTTTACGCTGGCTGGGATAGATGGCAATCATTCCTGATTTACACCAGAGGAAAGGAGAGGAGAATCAGAAGATTCAGTTTCCCTTTTCTCTACTCCCTCACTGCTGCAGAATCCCACTCTAATGGCTTCAGATCCAATTTCCTGCACCTGCAGGATAGACAGAAGTACTCCTCCGGCCAGACAGCGCTGGCCCAGTGTAAACCCAATATGTGAAGGGCAAAGAGCTCGCACGTGGCCCCTTCCCCAGAGTTCATCTTCCTGATCCCCAGAATGTTTTACAATGTCCCTGTCACCTAAGATGCGCTATTTTGTTCACGCTCCAATCTGCCCACGTTACCAGTCAAGACCCCGATTGGGCAAACAGTTTGATAACGCTGCACACACGAGTAGTTGCCCTGGACTCGGTCTGATTAATCCCGTGTGTAAAGGTGCTAAACTTTTTCACTGCGGCAGGGAAACTATTTCCGGGGGTCTCAAGCCCCACAGATCTCCTGCCTGCCTGCCTGTGGGAGGAGATCCCAAGGAACCGCCTCTCCCAGCGAAGACTCTCCCTGGACTCCCCAACCTCCACGAGTTTCACGCCAGGACGTGGCCGCGCAGACTGTGGCTAGGAGCCTGGTGCAGATCAGAGCAGGCAGGACTGCTCTAGTGTTTGCGGCTGCTTCCATCACTATTCCTCTCTGCAGACCTTTGAGCCCGGGGAAGGGCGGAGGCCGAGGGCCAGCGGAGAGCAGGGTCTGGAGTGGGGGAAATCCCTCCAGATCCTCTGCTGCGCCAGGCCTGCAAAGGCAGGTCAGGTCAGGGGAGTTCTCTGACGGCGGGGCACCCCCTTCCCACCCCAAGAAGTTTCTCCACCTGCTTCTGTGGTACAGATTGGCAGCAGCCCATGGGCACTCACTCAGATAATGCCTAGGACTCTGAGTCAGCACCAGCCGCAAGCACTGGGCTGACCATGCCGCATCTCCCTGGGCTTCTAGGGTGCTGCTGGCAGCTACAACCCTGCTGCTGAGGGGGGGACAGAGGCCCGGCTTCCTTGGGGTAAGCACCCCCATGTTGCATGCAGCCACTTTGTAAATACAGAGCGGGAATGCACAGACGGCAGGGAAAGCAGTGTTCCCCCACCCATGAGAGAACCGGGCCCCCAAGGTCAAAGATCTCTGTGTTAGGATAAGATAAGGAGACCCTATTGCTAGTGCTGGTTTACTCTATTGTCTAGGCCAAAGTTTTCAAACCGGAGTGCCTAAATTTGGGCTCCTAAATCCATAATTAGGCCCCTACATAAAAGTTTGGCCTGATTTTTCAGAGATGACCCCCATGCACAACTCCTGTGAATTTCAGGACAGTAGGGAACTGCTCAGCACCTCTGTAAATCAAGCCTCTTTTAAATATGACTGTAGGAGACTAACTGTAGGTACTTAACAGTGAAAATGTTGGCTCTGGTGTTAATGACAGAGAACAAACTTGGTTGCATGTGCTTTGGAGAAGGTGAAGTTGAACAGGGGTGTTGCTGAGTGTGGACTCTGTGTTGGTTTCCAAAGCAGAGTCTGATGCTATGGATTTTAGTAAGCCATCCTTGTCTAAAAGGTTTCTTGTTTAAATCCTTGCATGATGGCCCATAGTTCTGTGCACTTCTCCACAAAGGAAGCACTGGTCAGTGGGAGAGGTGTAGTACTCTACCTCCCTGATCCAAACCCTCTCTTTCTTTCGGCTCATTTGTCACTTGCCCAGTAGAGTTTCTTATGGGATGAAATTGCATGTTCCAGGTCTTTCTCAAAGATTAGTTGTTTCTGGAAAGCGTAAGGACCATCCATTCAGCTGAGCCTTTTGAATTTAAAAAAAGCAGGAAGAATGCTCTTCACTTTAACAAAAGATTCCACCATATATCCCCACCTTACCTTATTCCTGCAATGTTTTGCTACACACATCATCTATAAATGTTCTGAGTTTTAGGTGACCATGGAATGGGCTGCCTTGACTATATTTATACAGCTGAAACCTATTCATCCTGCCAGTTGATGTCAGTTTGGATTATGGACACAACTGAAGGGCCAAATGGACACCAGATTCTCCTGCCTGTAATTTACTGTTATCACTGGCTTAAAGGCCATTCAGACTTACTATTGATATTTATTTGTATTGCATAAGTGCGTGGAGAGGAGACCAACACATGGCTCTCACACTCCTGTGCACTTCAGCCCCCTTTCCTACAGGCAAGCCTTTTACCCTTACTGCTTACCAAGACTCGCTCAACTTTGACCTAATTCACTGGTACTTCACATTTACTCCAGCTGTTGTAAGAGTCTGCTCCCTGTCATTTTACCAAATATCAAAATCCTCTGTGCAACTGAATTGCTTTTTCTCCACCCAACTGTACTATAGAGGTCTGCATTTAAAATGACAGCATTTGCTAACAGCTACCACCTAGTGCAGTGGTCCTCAATCTATTTACCCTTGTGGGCTGTATCCACACAAAATATATACTCCCTGTATGGCTATGAGGCTGTCACATGGGTCGCAGATGTGTGCTGATTGGGCTGAAAGTGGCCCACGAGTTGAGAACTAATGACCTAGTGGTACCAAAGTTAGCAGTTTTCCCCTTTTCGTACCATTTGTTTACATGGGGGAAGTTGACTAGAATGGCTTTTTCGCAATTGCTGTGCAGGGGGTTACTCTATTCTGAAATAAATCACTTTATTTCAGAAAAATTAGTGTGATTCCAAAGCAAAGCAATTATTCTGGAACAGAACTACTTATTCTGGAATAAAGTATCCAGATGGGGATCTATCTGCAATAGTTATTTGGGACAATTTCCCCATATAAATAAGCTCTTAATATACAATGATTGTGTAGTAACTGTGACCAATAATGGGAACCAATGTGTCCACTCCTACACAAATGCTAGATGTCTCAATACTAAGATGGATGAACTTGGCGGCCTGTTATTTAATAAGGATGTTGATATAATAGGCATCATAGCAACCTGGTGGAATGATGACAATCAATGGGACACTGTAATACCAGGGTACAAAATACATTGGTATGACAGAAAAGGTCATGCTGGTGGGGGAGAGGCACTATGCGAGAAAGAAAGCAGAGTCCAATTTAGTAAAAATCTTAATTCAAACTGTACCATAGAATCTTTATGTATAGAAATTCCATGCTTGAATAATTAAGAGTCTAGCAGTAGGAACATACAACTGGCCACCTGACCAGGATGGTGATGGTGGTTGGGAAGTGCTCAGGGAGATGAGAGAGGCTATAAAAATAGAAAACTCAGTATTACTGGGGGGATTTCAAGCCTCCCCTTTGTCTGGGTACATGTCACCTCAGGACAGAATGCATAAATAAAGTTTCTAGATGCCATTAATGACTGCTTCTTGGAACAGCTAGTCCTGGAGAGGCAATTCTTGATTTAGTCTTAAGTCTGCACAGGCTCTGGTCTAAGAGGTGAATATAGCTGAACCGCTAAGTAATAGCAAACTATAATATAATTAAACTTAACATCCTTGGAGGTCGGGGGGAATACCAAAGAAGCCCACCATGGCAGTATTTAACTTCAGAAAGGGGGAAAGCTACTTAAATGGAAATTAAAAGGAGAAGTGTGAAATGCCTGTAAGCTGCATGGAAACTTTTTAAAAACACCATAACAGAGGCTCAAATTAAATGTATACACCAAATCAGAAAGATTAGTAAGAGGACCAAAAAACTGTCACCATGGCTAAACAATGGATTAAAAGAGAGGGTTAGAGTCAAATCCTACTGAGGAAAACAGAAAGGATCATAAACCCTGGAAAGTCAGTATAAGAGTATAATTATACAACACTAAAAAGGAATTCCTAGACAACTAGCAAAAGATTCAGAAACTAACAGCAAAACATTTTTTTAAGTACATCAGAAGCAGGAAGCCTGCCAATTGATCAGTGGGGCCGCTGGATGATCAAGGTGCTAAAGGAGCACTAAAGAAAGACAAGGCCATTGCGAAGAATCTTTGCAAAGTTCTTTGAGATGTACGGACGAGAGCACTGTGTAACAGCCAAGTGCTGTTACATATGTGCATAGTTAATATTTTGTTAGTGCTGTGTATGCCCACTTTAATGTCCTTATGTCTCTAAGTACTTATTCAATACTTTGCCCTGCCACAGCACAGAGGGGCTGGTCTTGATGACCTCCTGATGTCCCTTCCAGCCCTTTGAATACACAGTAATGGCTCCAAAAGAGAGTACTCGGTTATCTGCTTCTTTAAAAAGTCAGTGGGCTAAATTCTGCACTGACTGGAATGGAGTTGCACAGGGTATAAGACAACACAGAACTGGGCCCCTAAACCCAGTGTATATTACATAATCTGTAATTAAACAAGTCTGTCTAACATGGCAGCTCCCAAACACTTTGACATAGCCATTTATTTAAACTTCTTTTAAGGAAAGAAATGCAGAAATCTATGGTTAAGGCTATAACATAGGCCAATAAATGCCAGAAGAGAGAGAGTTCAGGCTGATAAACCATGTTTAGTTCATTTGAGGTGTATTACAACTACCTGGCATATAGTGTAACACCTGTTGCAGTCATGAAGACTGAGGCACTGACAGCCTTACCTTGGATCTACAGCCTCTTGATGATTTGAATTATAGGATACTTCACTGGACCAACTTTTTTGGTTTGCTAAAAAGAGGGACTGGGCTATAATCAGGGCTAAATTGAAGAGCTTAATATCCAACACATTGCCAGAGTGCTAAAATAAGAAGAATGCATTTTTAAAAATCAGATATGATTGTCAGTCTCTTATTTCAACTGGTGTCCCTTGCATATGACACACGGCCTCACGCAGCTCCTTGCTGGCATTTAGACTAAATCTTGGTATCTGACTCTGTAAGGACATATCCTCAACAGGGGACAGATGTCTGCACGGACTTCCAGTTGAGTTGTATCAAGACCTAACATAGGATAAGTCAGGTACACAGCAGCTTAGAAACGATGTTAGATAATCAGTAGTCACAAATACATTTATTTTGGTTCCTCTGTTCTAGTCATGATTCAGAGCTGTTAGGCTGACTTTATGAATGCTTCAGGGATTTGTTATTACTAAATTTATCACAGTGTTAAACTGGTGAATAGGTTTGTGAGTAACAGGAACTCTTCGGTAATATTGGAAAATGAATCCCTATAGGATTGTGCAACCTGGACAAAGTGTCTCACTACATATATAGAATCCTGGTCTCTTTCTTAAGGACACTTATCTCTGGTGTCATTTAATGAATGGATCACAGGGGCATTTTTCACATGTGGTAGTGCTTTGACATCTAGTGGTAGACAGTTATTCAAGAAATCATTTCCCCTGGCTTTTAAAATGTGCAGAGAACTAGAGACATGAGATGAACATCCGTAGTTCACACATTCCTAGCAGAACACTCAAAAAGAGAACACAGAAATCCTCTAGGCTAGCCTGTCTTTTATCTTATGCATGTTTAATTCACTGAAAATGAAGTGTATATACAGTCTGATGTGGAGGAATTCACACAAGCTTCTGGCAGCAATGGGTAGGGGACTCCACTGGAAAGTTCTGTCTAAAAATGGACACTAAGGAAGGACAGGACAAAAATGGGCTTATAAGAATGCTTATTTGTGATATCTCTTTTTATTTATTTTTGCATGTGCTGGGCATAGTGAACTACATTTTTGTTCATCTGTGTGATGAGATCACCTATTTAACAGTCCTAAACCATACTCTAGTAAAGTTTATTAACTACTCCTATGAGACTGGCTCAGCCAATCACAACTCAGTTTTTATCTAGTTCAGGGGTCGGCAACCTTTATTATCAAAAGAGCCATAGTCTGGAGCCGCAAAACATAGCTTACCGTGGCTGAAGAGCCGCGGGTTGCCGACCCCGATCTAGTTTGTATCACGAGGGCATCAGAGAATCAGTGTGATCTGTTTGGTTAGAGTACAAGAGGTGGCCTCAAGAGCTACTAAGACCTACTCCCGCCTGCCTTGCCATCCTGGCCAAATCTGTGTTCCCCCATCTCTAATGTGGGGATAATGGGGTAGATTTTTCAAGTCACAAATAGCACTTGGGTGCCTGAGTTCCATTGGCTTTCAGTGGGAACTAGGTGCCTAAGTGTCATTTATGCCTTCGAAGGCCTCACCTTATAGTACTTTCTTGCCCATGTCATATTGATTTGTGGAGATTAAATGATATTTGTCCACTGCTTTGAAAATGTAAAGTACTATGTAAGTATGAGTTACTAATACTATTGATTCATGTATTAGTGTACAATAAAATGGCTTACACAGCTGCCTAGTTAGCAGTACATTTCCAAACGGATACCATAATCTAGATGCTCTCTCCCAAAATGAAAACCTTCTACTCAGCCACATCTCAGGAAGAGTTAAAAGCACTGCATATATAAACACCCCCACAGCTGCTGTGTCCATCTGCAAGCTGGAATCAGTAAGTTTAAGCAAGCTGGTACATTGACCTAAATGTACAAAAAGAAGAAAACTGTGGCCTGGGCAGTTACACAACGGCAGAGGACAGCTATCCAAGCCAGATCCACCAAGCAAAATAAATGCTTTAATAATCCTTCAGTTCTAGCTAGTCCCTTTCAAAGCTAACAGCTTAATAAGCCTACATTAAGGGGGGAAATGAAATAAGCTTTTGGCTCCAAAACATTTCAGTGTGCTGTCTAATTCACAAAGAGGCTCTGGGGTGCTGGGTGCAGAAAAGCTTGCATTAGGTGTTAATGCAGAAACATTTCCAGTTGCCACCAATGGTGTTATGTAAGTCAGGGCCTTGATGGTAGCACATGGAAGTGTCTTGCCTCTATCGGTCACCTACAGAGTGGAATTAAAAGAAAACATGAAACAAACACAATGGGCAGCTGGTATAAATCGGTGGAGCTCCCTTGAAGTCAATAGACTGTGCCCTGCAAACCTATGCTGACGTGACCAGTTCCTTTGAAGTCAAGGGGACTAATTCATTGAGTATGGTTTTTCAGGACAGGATCCTAGAAAGTTATGGAAATACACTTGTAACAAATGACATCCAAATCTGGTCCTTATCCATCCATATATAACCCTATTAGGATTTGCGCTTGTACTGCCTGTACTGCCAAAGCAGCTTCCATATCCATTTAGCTACAGAGATAGTTCGGGTATTGTTATATCAAAACTGGCACATCCTGTTCCAGTAGAGGTCACTGTTTACATAGATTCTGTGCTAAATTTGGGTGTGCATGTTCTCAGCTTGTTACACATTGTGGTACAGGAAAATGGCACGGAAAAAAGGACTTCTTTTTACAAGAAAAGATGAACAAGTTAGTTGTCATGTTACCCGTATGAGTAGGAATATTAGTGACAGAATAGCTGTGCCATTGCATACGTCAAGATAGTTATGTGACAAAATCATTGACATGTACACATAGTCCCTCAACTTCTGCAAGCCAGATCCTGAGCTGGTGCAAACCAATATAGCCCCACTGAGTACAGTGGAGGTGAACAGCCATACACCAGCTGGGGATATGGTCTTCTATTTCCTAGTTAAGGGGATTAAGGGTACATTTTTAGTTTTCTCATTGCTTGCTGGCAATTACAGTAGGCTTAAGAGCGATGGTGTTTTTCAGAGTGAGCTGCAGTTCATAGAGCAAGATCCCCCCATGTGTTGCCTTTATATTTCTTATATTTTTTAAAATATCTTTTCAAAGACATAATTGACTGTACTTCAAAGAGTCTGTGCAGCCTCCCCCACCTTTCGATAAAAAATCTGTTGTACTGCATACAAAACAATCTGTGTCTAGACCTGGTAGTGGGTCAATGAAGTCTTCCAGTTACGTGCAAGCAGGGTACATATCTGTGCTTACAAACCTGCCTTTGAGTACAGTCTTGTTTCAAGGCTGTTTTGTATTTAGGGCCAAATGCTGGTCCTATTGAAGTCCATGGCAAGAGCTCACATGACTGAAGTCAATGGCACTATTCACACACTTGAAATTATATCTGCTTAAAAGTCCCATGTTGAATTTAGGACGGAAATAACCCACACTCCTGCGTTTTATAAACCAGTGCTTTATTTTAGCAAGTTTCTAGGTCTAATATGACAACGGTTCAAAAGAGGGAACGCCCTATACTTTTTATGGTGGTATCCATGGTTACGTGCTACCTCCTCTGCTGGATGCCCTATGGGATAGAATCTTTGCAACATTCGGCAAGCCAGGAATAATCACTCCAACAGGAAGCATTGTAAAGACTAGCACATTCGTTAACCTTGTTCTCTACGTGCTCTTGAACAAACAGGTAAGAATTTCATTTTGTCTTTACTCTGGAACACAATTGCTCCTTCAAATTAGATTTGTGATTAGTAAGTGCTATTAAAATATATGTTACAACTTTGTATGGCAACCTGCCTGAAATGAGTTGGGGCGTCTCAGTCCCTTTCAAGTGGATGATCGCAAAACTCAGCCTCACAACTAGGCTCCCTTTCAAGGGAGTCTCAGCCAAAATGGCAAAACTTGAGCAGGTCTGTAGTTTGTCTTCTCACTCTGGAGGTGATCACTGGGAGATAGGGCACAGTAGTGGGGTCACGATTGGGTAGCTTGCACTGCCAGTGCCCATTCTGTGCATGCTCTGTTTGATAAGACGTAATAGCAGTGGTGACTTTTCCGGAGTTCTTTTTTCCCCTCTTTGTGGTGTCACCTGTCTCTGCTGATGCGTGCAGTGCAGTTATGCATTAACAATCTGTAACTAATGTGCTTTGTCCTGCATCACACACAGCAAATGCATTTTATTAATGAACTGCACTTTGCTATTTAAAAAAATTGTTCTTGTCAATAAAAGTAACCCAAGAGAAGTCTAATAAATGTCCTTGTGCTGCTGACTTGCTCTCCCAGTGCAGAAAGGAAGTAGCTTTCCATCCTCATTCTAAGTTTTTTTTGGAGAGGTCCATAGAATGGTCCCTCCCATTTCCCCTCTATTTATAGCTCCCTAATCCTGATTCACAGTTGCCATGCAAGTTAGGAGTGTGGGTTGCAATGGAGGCTATAAGCCACCATTTTGATTTCTGGATTCTGGGGATGCTCGGCATTGGGCTAGTTCTCAGAGAGAGTACAAATACCCTTGCCCTGGAGCATTTTAAAATCAGGGTCACGCTTTGGGCTGCGTTTCTCTAACCACTCAGCTTAAAGAACAAAATCACCACTTCACATTCATGACCCAGAAACCCCAGCCAGCCCTGTGGAGGGGCAGCCCCACAGTGCATGCATCTAACCCCGTTTAATGATTACAAGGCACATGGGGAGACCCAGCCAGAGAAAGGGAAGGTGTAGGACCTGCTACAGTAGCCCCTACTCTGCTTAAAGATATCGCTTTGTTGGGGCAAACCGTTGGTGGCCATCTGAGCCACATTTAGGGGAAGTGGTTGCTGGCAAATCAGGACAAACCTGCTTAAACACACTACACAATATGGCCTCACATCCCTTCTGAATAGACTATGCACAAATAAAAGCAGGAGAAAGGGCAGCTGTGAAAAGCAATGCATGGTGAATGCTGAGAGATTGCCGTTGCTTGCAGCATCATTCTCAGGTTCCTTTGCACAGACAATTCCTTCCCAGCAATGACATGAGCTTGAGTAGTGATGATACATTGCCTGTAACCTCCATCATGCTAAAAATTGGTGTTGCAGAGATATAGAGAGAGAGATGATTCTCTGTGGAGCTAGATGGAGTGACTCAGATGAGCAGAACAAGGAAAATGTTGCAAAAAGAGCAAGCAGAAGAAAATACTTAAAAAACCGGAACTTAAAAGTCACTGAGTGGGGGGAATGATAAAGACTCCACTCTTCTGATCAGCACCACAGCTTTCCTTAAACAGAAAATACACACATGAAAAAGACAAGTTTCACAGATGGTTTTTGGAGACCAAACGGGAGGAAATGTCTAGAAGCTCCTTTTGGTATCATTTCATTTACTGGCAGGTTAGTCTCACATGCTAGCATGCACTCTCAGTGAAACTTCTAGCTGTATACAGTGGTTTTTGATATTTTTTGTAGTAGTGTCCACAATGTGTTAGGTGCTGTTCAAACTTATGGATAGGGCCAGCCCATGTCCTGAAGAGCTTGCCACCTAAGGAAAGGCAATTTGCTGTATAATAATTATAATTTGCAATAATAATTGGCATTATTTTCCCTTGAGATCCCAGTGCTCCTACACAGAGATATATCAATACCCTAATTATAGTGAGGGAGGGGTGGAAGAATGCACTGTACTGAGAATTGTCCAGAGTAAATTAGAAGCTAAAACCAACAAGCAGATTCAAATTGAGTTTCATAAAATGTCTCAATAATCTGAAGAAAGGAGAGAATGGAAGAATCACAGGGCTAGGGATGGGGATAGAAGAGGAATGTAGTGAGCTGTTGGGGAACAGCCAGGAGAGAGATAGAAGGGAGCAAGTCCATGAGAACATTGAATGCCATGGGGGGTTGCTGAATGTTCAGTTACACTGGAAGTGATAAAGGCTGGCGGTGACAGATTTGTAACTTATGCTTCTCTGCAACAGCGACATTTCCCAGCCCTAGCTCTTCTTGTCCTTACACCCATGTTCTCTTTCATACAAGGCTTTCTTTAGGCACCTTCTTTGATTATATTAATGTTAAGGGCTAACCAAATTTGGAGTGACATCCTGACTCGTAGCTTAAATTTCAGTGTTAGTGATGAGGTTCTATTTCGTTTGGCTGAATAGCAATGCCCTGCCTACACTGGGAAAATGAGCTGCTCTTAAAAATGTTTTGGAGGCCATGGTTTGAATACTAGTGGGGACGGGGTTTGACAGCTTTTGAAGTGTGATAGCTGGTCCTGGGCTGCTCTAATCTAGTCTAGACAGGGCCTAAAGGTTCTCCTGCCACATTCTGCTTGTGCAGAAGACCTCAGGATTTTACTCCTCACTTGTGACCTGCCCATCTATTGCTGTAGTGGTGAAGAGAAGAGTATATATATTTTCAGTGTGAATACTGTGGGAGAGGGTGAAAAAGGAGCTGCTTTGTTTGAACTGAAATGTTTCAACTGCAAGGGGTTTGGGAACAGATAGTTTCACAATCTAAAAAGCAGCAGTGGGTCATAGTCCCTGCATTATTATTAAGGACTGTAGTTTAACATTTGGACCTGTACAATAAACATTTATCTGTTAGGTGAACTCACGGGCTGCTGTTGCCAGAAATAAAATGTATACCAACATTTTTATAATTAAAATGGTTTCTAAGAGCAGCATTTTTGTTTCCAGCAGAAACAAGCACTCAGAAGAATGAACTTGCTTGAGACTAGATGAAGAACAGCATGTAACTGGTTGTCTTTGTGGTTCACAATAGTTTTAAATGGGTGGGCACTGTTGTGAATGTATTTTCAGTTCTGGTGATGATTTCACACTGCTATGTTTACACACACACATACACACACGAAGAGTCCAGGCCCAACGTCACTGAAGACTCCTCAGGCCTCTCCCTCCTCCATTCTGTCATCTCCCATGTCCTGGCTGGTGAAGAAGAAGGTCCCTGGTGGTTTAGAAATCCCACAAAGTCCTTCCACACACAGCCATGGCTGTCATCGAGAAATCATTCCATTCCATATGACCACGCTGGAAACCCTCCACATTTTGTTTTAGTTAGTAAAGGGAGATTTGTGCATTACAGAAAATCAGTTTAAATCCCCATAGCTATTGGCAGATCCTTGCGTCAAAACACTGAAACTCAGTGCAATACATAGTTATCTGCTTCAGTGAACAGGTTTGCATTTCCTGGGTATCTACGGACTGTGAGCTCGGTACTTTTGGGGAATGATGTAAAATCTGGGTCATTCCAAAGTTCCGGTCAGGAACTCAGAGCAGATATTTTTCTGAAAGCTGCATTTCTAAACATATTATTTATTAGCAAATGGGGAGTGATTCTTCAGAGCAACTGAACACTGATGGAGGCCATTCACAGTGATTAAAGATTGTAAATCATGGTACCTGACTTTGCTCATGTAAGAGCTAATGGATTGGCAAAGGGTCACGTGCCCTGAACTTTCTTCCTGCCCAGATGACTGATCCTGCAGATTACGCTCTCCAACATGCTTCCTTTAAAATGTCTCCTCAGGTGGAAGTCCAATGCATTGACTTGTTGTGCTCTTTAGCCCCAGGTTGGTTTTCCCTGGAGTAAAGCTAGATGGGTGCTAAATATTTCAGTGTGTGAAGCACTTGGTACACTCCGCTATATTTATAATAAATAATCATCATCATCATCTACTCTAGTATTTGATGCCTGCAGGTCTCTTATCCTAAACTTTAATATCTGGAAACAATTAATACTATTAAAACAATGCACTGACCATTATATAGTACTAGCACATTCAAAAGGAGCTCCAACAACCTTCCTAACACTGATGAATTAAGCCCCCCAGTACCACTGTGAGGAATGCAAGCAGCATTATCCCCATTTTACAGATGAGAAAATTGAAGTCAAGTGACTTATCCAAGGTAATGCGAGAAAACTGTGGAATAGGCAGTAAGAGACCCCAAATGTCCTGACTCCCAATCCTGTATGTTAATGACTCAGACCTTGTTGCCTCTCTAGGCACTGCAGGGATTTAGCTAAAACACTGAACTCTGCCTCTAAATTAGTGGGTATCTGCAGATTCAAAGGTACTCATATGGGAGTACCAGACATAAACAAGGCTAACCAGGATTCTTTCACTCCAATCTCTCGTTGTACCAATGTAATGTGCTTTCTTTGAACCTATAAGGCTAGACGGTGAGCGTGCATTGGAGTGGGAGAGTAATTATACTCCTTCTATCCCTACATTGGTTGCCAGACACTGGGTCCCAACGCACAGAAGGAAGTGGGGCTGCATACCTACTAGCTCCTTTCCCAGAGCCCATGGGAGAGAGAGGTAGACATAGGCATAACCTTGTCTCTACCCTCTCTAATCAGCTAAGTAAGCCCACAGGGGCAGACATTTCCTGCTGGTACAAGTCAACGGTCAGCTACTACCTCCTGGGAGCAAGGAAGAACTGAGATTCTGCAGCCAACCAGGCCATAGGTGGTCAGACATACTGGTTGAAAAGAGAGTTTAGCCTATCAGCTAGGGTGGTCAGGGTCCAGGAACAAGCAGAGGGCCAGTACCAGAAGGACAGAAGCTAAATGCCAGATCCAGAGGGTAAACCTGAGTTGTACACCAGAGGCAGAACCAAGGATCAAAGTCCACCAGAGGGGAGCAAAGCAAGACCAAGAGCAGGTAAGATGAGGGCTGGAACGTGGTAGTAGCAAAGACAGGAAAAAATTGTAAGCATGGTATGCATAGAGTACCCACTGGTGTGCTATGAGAGCCAGGCTTATATAAAGGCTGCTAAACCAGAAGCCAGTCAGGTACTGTCACTTCTCTGTCAATTCCAAGGTAGTGCACCTGGGCTCATTGGTTGCCTCGCAGCAAAGTTAGTTGGGAGCAGGCCATTCTGTCCCTCCCCCAGATTCTGATCACAATTCCTGGCAGTGCTAGTTCTCCTAGGGTGGTGCCTCAAGTGACAATCTACCCTATAGTCAACAGGGAAGGGAAGGGCCTTGACATGCCCTGGAAGTTCCCATTGCTCTTTTTGTTTGAGTAGCACATACATGGGAGCAATTTCAGGATGCATTTGGTGAGTTACATTGTCATCTATTGATAGTGCAAAGGATTTTTAAGCATCATTCTCAGGATGCTTGCAAATTAAACTGGATGGAGGATTGGGTGAGGCTTGAAGGTGGCTTGGAGATACCTTTCCTTATTCCTCCCTCCTTCCCAGACCAGGATTGAACCCAGGAACTATTGATGAAGGTTTGGATATCGAACACTCCAATGTTCAGAGCTGACCCTGAGGATTGGTTTGGACCCACTGCTATATTTCTGTTTGAATTCTCCAAAGCACTAGCAGGAATGTTTCCTTTTGGTCTGAGTGCTTTAAAATATTTTTAAAACATTTAAAGGGAAAATTGGAAAAATCCCATCTGTTCCCAATACCAGATATTGCCCCAGGAAGCACATCTGTGTGCACAGTGTTTGCCGATCCGGCTAAGTGTAGCTTTATTCTCAACATATTCTTACACTTCGTACTAAGGATGACAAATTAAACTATGCTGCTTTTTACTTGCCCCCTGCCAGAATCCAGTGCCCTTCATTCTTCTCAGGGCTAATAACTAAGGGATGTTCAGAACAGCATGGACAGAGGCTCATGTGGTGATGACAGGTGCAGTCTGTCTGCATAGCAGGCTTGCTTGCCCTACTGCTTTAGACTTCTGTACCTGGCATCTGGCTGTCAGCTGCCACCCGCTACATCAGGTTATCCAGAAATAAACTGAGCACTCGTCACCGTTCAATTCACCTACTGCAGCGTGGCAGGGGGTGGAAGTTGGGCGTTACAGGGCAAAACTGAACATGGTTTGGGCTGATTCTCCCCTTGAGTACACTATTTGGCTCCATTTACTACAATACAATCACTTCAGACTGACACTGTCATAATGTTGAGGACAATCAGCTCCTTTGTGGAGGGTTTTTGCAGGTCAGCACAATGATCTTATTCAGTTTGAGCAGAGTACATGGCCCCTCTTCTCCCAAAGTGACTTTCACCCCTCTTGTTAAATACTAATGTATACTGGCCTCTTTGGTTTTAGTTCAGTTTGGATGGGTTTGTATGCGACGGGTTCTTTTCTTCAGCAAATGGCCAGTTCTTGTTGCTGTCATCTCTGTATGTGTCAAATATGTAATAGTTCGACCAAAGCCTGCAGCGTTTCCTAGA
The DNA here is from genome assembly GCA_007922155.1 of Mesoclemmys tuberculata. Taxonomy (NCBI): domain Eukaryota; kingdom Metazoa; phylum Chordata; order Testudines; family Chelidae; genus Mesoclemmys; species Mesoclemmys tuberculata. The sequence goes on from ML675622.1 coordinate 5,115,188, forward strand.
CTATGAGGATTGCTGTTAAAAGAGGGATGAGGTTCTTTTGAAAGGAGATCTTCAACCCTTGCATCAGAGTCAGAAGCCCAGTGAAAGGAATACATTAGGATCTGTTCAATCCTACGTCTATGAAGAGGTCCTCTTGATCCTAAAAACAAGCAACTCACATTTTCTCCTTGTGCTTTATGCGGAGCTGAGCTGTAGCTTGATAGTGAAGTTCGAACAGAAGATCAATCAAAATAAAGGGAAATCCATCCTTAAAGCTGTATATCTATGAGCAAAGTTGAAAAATCCTAGCAGGGAGGTAGAGATTGTCTTGGGGTCTGCACTGGTTTTCCATTGTGTGTAGTGGAGTACTTACTCCTGCACAGCGACTCTTCCTTTCCTTTTATAGCCAGTGCATTACTCCATTGCTTCCTGTGCCCTGGATGGTGTTGCTTTTGAAACAGTTCACCTTTTGTCAGCTGATTTGGGCAGCAAAGCTGTAATTAAAAAGGGGATGGCCCTCATATTGGCTGATATTGGGGATTAAACCGGGACTTCCAGAGCTAAAATCACAGGACTTTACAGCTTGAGTTAAAAAGCCAGGCTATATAAGTGGGGGCTGTAACACAGCTGTGTTCTCTGCGGACTCCATGGAGCGGGACCTGTAATAGACACTGACAAGTATGTTGCATTAACAGGCTTCTCAGCCAGTTCCTCAGATTTATTATGCACAGGGTGAAGTGCAGAGAGCTATTATTAAAATGAAGTTTATTTCTCCTCTGTCAGGTTTATATGAATTGGTCCTTAAGGGGCAGCTTGAGACTGTTTTAGCATATGCTCTCCTGAATTACAGTTTTCTGTTTTTATTTTTTAGTTCTACAGGTGTTTTGTCATTTTAAAGTATGGACCCCTCCCTCAGCATACTGAAACTATTCTCAATTCAAAAGAGAGCCAAAACTTTGAGACAGCTGGCAGGGTGACTTAGATTCCCCTGTCTCAAGAGCCAGCTGATGAAAGGCAGAGGAAAAATTACACTGAATGCTCTTCAAAAAACCAAAAGACTCTTGCAGTTCATTACACAGTCTAGATCAATAAGCTGCTTTTAAAACACTCCATCCAACCTCCATGTTGGCCTATCAAAGAATGTCCAACTCCCAACAGAAATGAACATTAGGACTCATATGGAATACAGACTCTCACTACTCAACCATGTTAAGTTTATGTCTGCCAAGAAAAATAAGATGCAACAAAGATCTCTCTTGCAGATTGTCATCTAGAAGCCTTTCACACTTCTGCATGCATGTCCTAAACCCTGCTCATTTAAGAATACCACAGGTATGCAAGCTCCTGGAATAGACTTCAGCTTTGCCAATAAGACACACTTCTACCTAGAAACAGCAGCAAAAAGTTTGTGAGCCTCTTAATTCAGAAGCAATGGTTGGTCTGTAATGGTTTTTTCTATATCATTTCTGGAATGGTAGATGACCTGTTATTGGCATCAGAAGTTCTGATTCACTAGCACTGAAATCATCTTTCCTGGAAATGCCTTTTCTAGGCCAGTGACACTGCAGCATAGCGAACTGAGAGCAATCCATCTATGATACCTAGTCACAGATCAAGAAACAGGCTCCTAAAATCCCTTTCTATCTTTATTTCTAGTATTTTTATCTCTATTCTATTGCTCTATTCCTTAGCAACTTTTTGTTCATGAGCAGGTGCAAAACTGCTAGCTGCTAAGGCTTGAAATCCTCACATGGGAAGCTGTATAGGCACAGGCAGATCAGCCCCTCAAATTCCTGGTGTCAATGCAGAAATGCAAATTGTTTTTTTAAGCAAAATGACTGTGACTCACACTACATCAGTTGCTTATTTGAACCATCCAGCTGTGTGTTAGAGGTTCAAAAGCGGTCAGATGCTGTTTTGTTGGTTTAATGTTTTGATCTTCCTTTGCCAATCAAGAAACATGCTTATTTGAAGTCTGCCTGGTAAGGCCTGTGTTATGATCAACTACTCTGACCTCCTGCATAATGGTCCCTTCTGGCCTTAAAATCTAGGAAACAGTAAAGAATGGTTTGTCTGGCATTATTCACGGAGCTTAACTAGCAAAATGCCAAAGGTGTGCTTATAGGACAGTTCCTGCCCTAAGGAACTAACCATCTCTGGCTCTCTCGATGGCTAGGTCTTTTTGCTAACATTTCCCTCCATTGCTCCCAGTTGCACCTTCCCACAGGTGTAGCAATGGTGAGAGTGCTAGAGAAGACAATGCAGCTGCTAGCATTTAAAACATTATGTCATGTAGATCTGTGGGCATCTGGAGTCTGCATTAGGGTTGCAATGGCTAGAGCTGAACCAGCAGTAGAAGTGATGGGGAAATTTGAGCAAAGGCTTGTCGGTGCAGAGGCTCACTAAAAGCCAAGGCTGCCTGCACCACCCTCCTGTCAAATCTGGTTATGTCGATTTTTGGAGGTGGGTGCAGTAAAGCAGGTTCCAACTCAGGAGTAGGGTGAACATCAGCAGAAAAGTTTCATTCTTCATTCCACATAAGCTTAAACTTCCCATTGTTTCCTACCCATTTAATTCGGTTTGGGAGAAGTGCTAAAGAACTTACTGTCCCGCCATTGATCCTGCTCCCACTTGTGGGTGTTCGCTACTATCGAGGTTCTATTCAAGCTGATATCAGGGCTGCCGTTAGAACCTCAAAGGTTATATCAAGTCCCTGATGCTCACTCTCCAGATAAAAGATTTTCCCATCCCACCTGTAATGTTGTCCTTCCGTCTCCCCCATTCCAGTCTGTGAATGAGGTGCAATCTCGCCTCACTGGGCTTCTCGCCTCCTACCCTCTGTTAGAGCCTACGGTTCCCTCCCCCTAGAGAAGGGTTCCAGCCATCCTTCCCCAGCACCCTGGGTGTGCAGCCAAGCCTCCAGCCGCATAGTCTGTACACCAAGGCACAGCAGTGGGTGCCCCTCCCCCTTTGTCTGCCCCGAGCTCTCTCACCTTGGAACAAACACATGGCCAGCATTGTACTATTTCTATCCCCAATGTGAATATTTATTCATTTATAAACCAGACTGACCCTAGCACACCAAGCCCCGAGAGCGACATGATTTCTTACCTCTCAGGACAGTGCATAGGCACTGCAATTGCTAAGAGCAGGCGGCTCATGGCTTTTTCCCTGAGCCAGTAGCTGCAATTAACACTTGTGCCATTCCTCTCATGATTTAGTACTAATTAAACAAGAAATTCTTGGCCGATGGAGGGCTGTCAGCTTAGCTATGAGATGGAAAGCAATCAAATAAAATGAAGTCTTGCTGCTGCTCCCCACCAGCAGGCCCTGAGAAAAGGGTATGTCAGTCCCATTGCTGATGGCTGTGCCCCAGTGCACTAACTACCAAATTCCACATATGAAACGTGTCGTGGTGTGGATGCATTATGTAAATAGTTTAGCATTGTGTTCTGGGCCTTCTGGCATCTTCTGCTGCCTTTTTAACGCTCATTTTAAATTAATGGACTCAAAACTGTAAATGCTGTGGGTCTGACCTCTTTCCCCAGCAACACACTCTCCCCTATCCGTCCTGGAAATGTTATTTCAGCAGGGGAAGAAAAAGGAAAATTACAGATATATATATATATATTCCTTTCACCTGTGTAATTTTGACTCAAGTGGAGCTGGGTGTTGTTAATAAAATGTTGTTAATAAAATGTTAATGTTGTTAATAAAATACTACATTTGTGGTATAGTCTGTGCATAAATAGACTAGCGCAAATAGAGCTGTTACCTTGTCTTTAGCCTCCTCAGTGTGTCCTCTGTTTGTAAACTGTACTGTTTCAACAACCATCAGATCACTACATATACCTTCTGTCTGCTAGCAGAACCTACCCTTGTTATTGGCCGATGTTAGTGTAGGGACTGATCCTGCCGTGCGTACTCAGGCAAAATTCCCATTGACTTCATAGGTTGGTCATCTTTTAGATCAGCACAAAATGTGAATATGCAGGTGACATGCTTGTCTCCTCAGAAAGAGCCCCCGGGCTAGATGTTGACCTAATCCAGCTGCATGGGAGAGAAAGACAGCTCCATCCCCATACCTGGCTGTGTAAGGGCAGCTTGCACAGATCTGGGTACATTGAGGAACCCAGTGCTTGTGTTTTGGCTTTTTCATCCATTCCTGGGAGCAAATGGATGTGGAAGGGTGGAGTCTTTGTCTAAGCTTTAAATATTTGCTTCATATGATGGAGTGAAATTCACCCACTGGCAGAAGACATCTCCTGTCCCGCCCTCAGGCCTCCAGTAATGTACCAGCTAGTGGAGATGGCTGGGAATAAGGAATAAATGGAATAAGGATTATTCTGGTGGCAGCATGAGGAAATTAGGTTCTCTTCTCTAGAAGTCCTCAGCAAGTCCAGTTTGGAGTCTAGAGGAGCCAGTTACCTGATTAACGTGATCAGAATCAAAAACCACCTCTACGTTTAGAAACTGTACTGGATTTAAAAAGAAGGGGAGGCATCTGGTTAAAGGAATCCCTGTTGTACATAACTCTGTGTGTGAGTATAAAATAGGTCTGTTACAGAGTTCATCAACATACATTATAACACAGGCTTTTAGTTAGGCAACACATGGCATTTTTCTCAATTTTTAGCATCAAAGTCATTATCACAGTTCCATGTCATTCCAAATGTCTCCAGCCTGTTCCTTTCTTTGACATCCATGCCTTTTTGTTTTTGAATGTTGGTGGTGTTGAATGGACACAGTGATCAATCGCTCATTTTGGAGAAGTTGCCCTCCCACAGTGGAAGGCTGGTTTTTATAGCCCCAGAGATCGCAAGGACTGAGAGCTTTTTTTCCCTCTATTTTTTATTTCCACTGCTTCAAATGCTTGTTGATTTTTTAATATTAATAAAGATAGATTCAGAGTTAATACCAAGGAGAAGATGAGGTTATTATATATAGACGAAGGCTTATATTTACCTCACATAATAGGAGAGAACTTCACCCACTGGCACTGGTTTTCTAGGCTGTAGAGCTCCCCCTCATGGCAGGAGTCGTAGCACAGTGAAATCTGTGCACTCTTCACGCATCTGAGAGCTGGGGTTTGTGTTATCTTTGAATGTGCCTGATAAAGGTTCTAGTGCCAGTGTAAAAGGGTGTAGATTCAAGGGTCTGTCCTTGACAATTCCTTTGTGTAAATCAGAAGCTCTGTGACAAAATCCTATCTGCTAAAATTCTTGCCAATGGGTTAAATGAGAATCCTATTGAAATCGATAAATTCTGGGCCTGGTCCAAACCAATACACTGGCCACTGCTCCCACTGGCTTCAGAAGAGGCAGGGCTGACTCCAAAGTGTTGAATAGATACTTCCCTAGCTCCATGTGGTTGACGGCCTTCTTGCCATTGAAAAAATGTGCAGCCACTGGGGCAAGGTGTCCATTTACTTTGCAACATGACTTATCCTGCAATCAGGTGCTGTTGGGGCCAAACTGGTTCTTAAGCAAAGAGACCTGGGTTTGGGGAGTGTGGCCACTGTGCTGACCTTGGAGAGAATGCCGTGTCAGTTCCATTCTGAACTTGAAGCCTGCTCCATAACCACATGAAGTCAATGGCCCAATGGTTTCAAGGGCTTTGGATCAGGCCCATGTCCAGTTCCAGTGGCCAGTGCAAAACAGAGTCATAGCCCTCTCCATGTCCCCTCTGGACAACGGAAGTAGCCATCTGAACTTTTGGGCTCCCTGGGCCCCAGGCTGCCATTATGACCAAATCCCACCTCACTGTGCAGAAGGGAGATTCTCTGCCTTGCTGCATTTACACCCATTGACACAGTCTTGGCCAGCTTGCTCCAAGGGAGATGACACTCAGAGTAAATTGTGCAGATCTCGGACCCTCCCTCTCCTCTCCTACATGTTAACATGTTAATAGTTAACAAGCAGGCATTTAAATTTTCCTCATGGGGCCTCTTAAGCCCTTGCTGAGCTGACAGGAGCAGTTCACACCACTCAAAGTATTGTTCCATGCCCTCTGCATACTGAGGCCTGGTCTATACTTAATATTTAGATCTACATAGCTAGGTCACTCAGGAGTGTGACAAAGAATACTTTTGTTAACCTAGTTACTGTTGCTTGCAGAGGTGGTTTGCCTATAGCAACGGGAAAACACCCACCATTGCTGTAGGAAGCATCTATGCTGCTGCGCTACTATGGCATAGATACAGAAATGTCTTTGTGAGGCCATGTCTTCACTACAGCAGCACAGCTAAGGTGCTGTATCGGTTACACTCAGTTCACATTTGAGAGATTTTTCTTCGTGACAGCTAGACCCTTTATTTCTAACGAAGGCTGAGATTGTGGAGAACCATGTAGCCGGCGGAGAGAAGTGCTGGTACGTTATATCCAATCCGAGCCCTGCCAGAGCTACCTTATGCAAGTGCTAATGGTAAGTTTAATTTTATCCTCTAGAAATAACTACCAATTTCTTTGTTACCTTCACTTTGGGGCCCATCAGCTGTGGCATTTACCACCTGATTGATATGATGCTGAAAAGAAAGAACAAAACCCTCTCTAGAGTTTGGCTCACAGACAATGGGGCATTTATCACTAAAAGTTCCTCACTCAGTAAAGAGTGTGAACACTAGGGACCCAGGAGAATTACTGCAGGATACAAGAAGGCTTAAGTAGGAGTAATGGCATGAAACAAAAAAAAGGAGAACCCGGAGGACCATACTTAGATATGGCAGAACCTCTCAAGGGAAGTAGTAGAAGCCACTTGGTTTGCAACTTGACAGAGTACCAGGAAATGAGACAATTGTCCACTGACAGGAACAAGATCCAGTTCCCCTTCCCACCTCCAGTAGTGATTGGATGATTCCATAAAAAAGCAAACGAGCCAAACGATCCTGAGAAGGTTGCTTCCGTTGTTTGGAATGTCGGTAAAGTGGCAGAGCATGCTCAGAGCTGTCAGAGAGGAACATCTGTGTCCTCATTAGCAGTAGACGGGCTCATTAAAAATGAGCCAGGAAGGGACGTATAGATACCAAAGAGCAAATGGAGCAACCCAGAGCACTGAGCAGCCCTTGAAATGATTTCCGGCAGGATCAGAACTAGAATGGGGCTGAGAGATATCGAGCCTGGCTGAGTTTCCTTCACCAACGTACAGTCCTGCACCCTAACCAGAATTCAGTGGGCAGAGCCTATATGGGAGGTAGCCAAGATCTCACTTGTGGGTGGAAAGAGGGATCACAGGACTCATAGCCCCGTCTGTGGAGGGGAGTGTCTGGTCTTGCTCTGTTGCAATTCCAACCTTCATCCCCTTCTGCCAGCCTTTGGAACGGCACAGTTGGGGGCTGACGGAACCTATGTCCTAACCTGGGAGGCCAGTGATTGTCTCAAGATGCCTGAGAAGGTGGCACAGGTGAAACAAAATGAGGAAAATGGTGGAATCCCTGCAAACCCCTTCTCAAAAAGAATGATCTTCAAAATATTTTCCTTGGGAGACTGCCACAAATTCCAGTGGACATGTGCATTTGTGCCTGATCCTGGCATATATTGAGCAAGCCTCGACCCCCATTATATTTAGCCTCCAGAATTGGGCCTCAGACAGGTCCAAGGGGCAGATTCTGAGAAGTGCAAAGTACCAGAAACTGTCATGGACATCAGTGAGGGCTAGAGCACGCCCACACTTTGAGATCTGCTTGAAGTGTCACAACCTCTGGGCTGAGTGGTAGAAAGTGATTTTGCCTGCAGCAGCATGTATGTTAAATGCATGTTATTTTATTCTCCTCTTAGCAGAGCCCCTTGCTTTGCAGTCTGAAAACTAGCCTGAGGCCAGCACTCTTATTCTAGAGTACCATCTATAGAGAGCCTTTGGAAAATGAGTTTACTTGTGTGTTGCTCCACATCAGAGCGTTCCCCAGCATCACTTGCTGCATCACATTTGCTGCACTGTTAATTTCTTTTGCCCAGTCACTTTCCTTACCATGCAATGTGGGATTGAAGTGAGAGATGGATGGATGATGAGTCAGTAGGTGGCAGAGCTGAGCTGGCATCTGAGGTGCTGCTTATGATTTAACATTTGCAGTCAAGCCTCTTTACAAGGGATCTCTGCTAGCAGAAACACTTTGAGAAGGCAAAGGATAATTAAGGGCTGTTGCACTCTTAGGCTAGTGCCTGGCTTTGGCTGAGCAAGCAGTCTCTCTCAGTGAGAAGCAAGAGAGTGCCAGCAGTGTTCAGAGCTTCAGCTCCTCCTTATAAAGAAACCCTGGCATTAGCAGCCCCGAATGCTACAGCTCACAGTGCTAACAGTGCAGCGTTGGGGCTATATTTGATTGCCATTTCAGTGCCATGATCCCTTCTGCCTCCATACGAATCCTCAGGTTAGTCACAGTCAAGTGGTCGGCCTTTTCTGGAGAAGGTAATTTGGGCAGGAAGGTTTTCAGTCATCTTTATGGCCAAGGTCCAGTAGATTCAGCCTGGGGGCTGACCTGCACTGAGCCATTGATTATCTGCCTTTTCTAGTAGCCTGAGCTCCATTTTTTAAACTCAGGAACATCTCATGTATGTGAATCTGAGCAGAAGGCCAAGATGAAGGAAGAAAAGCTGCCCATAGACTATGGGTCTGAGCTCCCTTCAGCACAAAGCCTCCCCAGCTCTTTGCAACAAGTTTTGAAATGATGGACATTCTTGGGAACACAGACACAAGGCAGCCTTGTAGCTAAGGGTATGTTCACACTGCACTGAAGGACCTGCGGCCGGCCATGCTGGCCTGGATCAGCTGGCTCGGCTCACAGGGCTATAACATTGCAGTGCAGATGTCAGGGCTTGGGCTGGAGCCTGGGCTCTGAGAGCCTGTGCAGGGGAAAGACTCAGAGCCCGGGCTCCAGCCTGAGCGGTACACTGCAGTTTTCTATCCCTGCAGCCCGAGCCCCGTGAGCCAGAGCCAGCTGACCCAGGCTCGGCGACTGGTGTTTTTATCCAGTGCAGACATACCCTTAGGCACTTGATGAGGACACCGAAGACCTGGTCCTGATTCAGTGACAGACTCCCTGGGGAAGACAATCTCTGTGCCTCAGCTCTCCCTCAGTACAACCGGAACAATAGTGCTGGCATTGTGTTTTCTACCTTGCTTAGATGGTCTCTGCTTACAGTCTCCTTTGTGAGAGTACCCAGTGTCTGGAAGGGGGTCCAGATCTCCGCTGGGGCCTCTCAAAATATTTCAGATGTGAAATATTAGCAAGAAGAGAAAAGACGCTGGTGCAATCACTGGGGGGAGTTCTTTTCACAGAGCAGCGTCTCCTGTTCAGCAGGCCAGCATGTCTGGACCCAGACCTGCACGACCATGCAGAGTCCGAGGGTGTTCTAGCACCAGGGCCCATCTGGATTGTGGCTGATGGGGGGGTTGTTTTCATGATATGGAAATCTGCCCATGAGAAACTGGAATGGAACTGCCCATTCATATCAGACATGCCAAATGGGAACAGCTTTCTAGGAGCAGCCTGTCGCACAGAATCAGGTCCCCTTGTGCCTGAGCTCTGTGCAGTTCCGCTTCCACTCCTGACTCCATAGTTAACCCGTGATCTCAGAACGAGGGCTAGTGCTGCCCTCTCTCGCAGTCTCTCCCCTGGAAAATGATTCACTGCACAGATCTTTGTATTGTTCTTCCTACTTCTTATTACCCTCTCTGCTGGCCCTCATCACCCGAGTACCTCACAGTTTGTCTTCATCCTCACAACCCCCTGTGAGGCAGGGCAGTACTAAAAGCCCCCTTGTACAAATGGGAAACGGAGCCAGAGAGAAGAGCCAGATCCTCAAAGTTATTTAGGTGCCTCACTTCCACTGCAATCTATGGAAGTGAGATCCCTGTGATCCTCAGTGGTGGTCAGCCTAAATGACTTGCTTAGAGCTATGCAGCAAGTCTATGGTGGAGCAGGGAATTCAATGCAGGTTTCTGGAGGCCAAGACTAGCACACTAAGCACTGCACCATTCAGCCTCTCTTACTGTTATTTGGGTGACAGCAGCAGCAAGTGAGCTACATGCACACAGTATGGGTGCAGTGAAGAGCTGACACTCTACATTCATCAGCTATGGCAAGGAAATATTATCCCCATGTTACAGATGGAGGAGAACACAGGGAGTATGGGCTAGAGCAGAAACTGAACCGAAAATGCCCAACTGCTGGTGTAGTGTCTTAACCGAAAGGCCAGCCTTCCTCCTTAACCCCTGCCAGCTGTTTACATAACCCACCCTGACTCAATATCGGCAGATAAGTCTGCTCAATGGTCTGTGGGAATGTTGGATGGGATGGGAACTGAGTTACTGCAGAGAATTCCTTTTTGGGTGTTGGCTGGTGAGTCTTGCCCACATGCTCGGGGTTTAGCTGATCGCCATATTTGGGGTCGGGAAGGAATTTTCCTCCGGGGCGGATTGGCAGAGGCCCCGGAGGTTTTTCGCCTTCCTCTGCAGCGTGGGGCATGGGTCGCTTGCTGATGGATTCCCTGCAGCTTGAGGTCTTCAAATCTCACTTTTGAGGATTTCAATAACTCAGTCATGGGTTTGGGGTTGTTATAAATGTGTATGGGTAGGGTTTTGTGGCCTGCCTTGTGCAGGAGGTCAGACTAGATGATCATATTGGTCCCTTCTGACCTATGAGTCTATGAGTCAATGTGGCTCTGTCCCCAGTTAGTGGTGGTTGGGCCACCCCTCGAGGCTAATGCATGTATGGCCTTGGCCAACAGCTAAATCTTCCAGCTTTAGCAGCAGAATCTCCTACTTTTAGAGTTGCAGGTTCAAGCCCTGCTTTCACTGACCCACCCTGTGGGCTGTTATGTTCAGAAGAAAATTTACTATTAATATTTCTGCAATGGGTTTCAAAGCAAAGCAAGCATTTATTAACCTAGAGGAGGGTATTTCGTGGGGGTGGTCAGGAAACAGAGGAAATACTCAGGCTTAAGGGCCCAATCCTGCAGCTAGCCCCAATCCAGCCAAGCATTTACGCACATGTTGATCTCACCATGTCAGATTTCTCTTTGAAGCTGCAGCAGTGTTCCTGCTTTTGGTCAAGACATCTGCCAGGTGCAGAGCGCCCCAGCTTTAGCTGAAGGCTGGGGGAGCTGGGAGATGCTCAGCACCTTGCAAGATATGGCCCTTATTGGTTGTGTCTTCCCCACCATGTAAACAAAGGAGCCTTCCAAAAATGTTTGGGCCTGATCCTCCGTTACCCAACACCTTGTGTCATCACTTACACTCGTGCAAAGCCAGTGCAAAGTGGGTGTAAAATGCTCCCACCATGTATACAAGTGGAAAATTTTGACCTAGTAGCCTTTTACACCTACTTTGCTGCCGGTGTAAATAACTACACAGGGCAAGAGGAGGGGGGAAGCAGCCCCTACATTTTGAATGTTATTTCCAGTATGGGGACAATCCCATGTACAGGGGATGAGGTCGCGACAGAAAACAGCTCTAAGTATGTTGTGAGTGACCCCATGGAGAAGGGGCACATCTAGCACTGGCAGATGGCTGCAGTTGCTCACTCAGCTCGTCTTCTTTCCCTCCATGTGTTTTGCTTTGCGGGCTAACGTGGCAGAGATAAAGAGCACTGTCACGTATCTATTTCAGGAGAGGCCTGAGAGGAGGAGTGCTGCTGTAATGCTGGGACGCTCCCCACCCACCCTGCAGAGTTGCATTGTAGGAAGATGGCGTTGGCACTTAGCAGGGCCGGGGACCTGCCATAGCTTTTGCTCTTCCACACACCTACCCTTTTCTCTCAGATAAAAGGCAGAGCCCCACTTGTGCGTTTCAGTTCAGCTTTGATGCGCGCAAGCCTCTGAAACCTGTGTTGGTGAAAGCTGCTTTCGGCATTTGCTGAGCCTGGCCACGCGCTGCTTGGGGAGCTTGTGGGGCGCCTCTGCTGATGGGTTCTTCCGCTGTGACTCACACAGCAAGGCTTGTTTGGCAAGGTTAATGCCACAGCACTAGCTTTTCCAAGATCTATTTTTAGGAAGCAAGGAGTGGTAGATACAGCTGCTGCTGTGAGCAGTTTCTGATGCTATTTGTATCTCTGCAGATGCAGTGGGATTCGGTATCACTTTTGAGCTGGTTAACGTCTAAGGTGCCCTCAAGGTGAGACGACGGTGAGTGGAGTCTTATCAAGATGCTTAGCCAGTGGCACCAAAGCCATGCACTGAACCTTGGGGGCCTGCGTTCTGCTCGGATCAAAAGCCAAGTGTGTGGCCAGAGCATTTTTTCTGTGCCTGGCCTTGGTTAGAGAACAAACCTTCATTTGGGGGCTTTTCTCCTGCTCAGTTACTTGAGCGACTGAATAAACAGATTGCAGTTGCCGTCCCTCCAGCCTGGCAGGGGTGTGGAGTAAGAAAGGTTGGAGGGAAAGAGGGACAGAGGCATCTTCCTCCTCTACCCTCCATCAGTCAGAAGAAACGCAGGGAAGAAGACAAGATTATGGGAAATGTAGTTGCAAAGAGCCTTAGTATGTTTGGGGCACAATGTTTTGATGCTGCTGTGTCAGCACATCACTATGCAGTTTTCTTTAGTGGCATTGTGCAACGCCATTTGATGACTGATGAAGTGTCTCTCCAGAACTCAGCCTGGCTGCTTTGAAATGGGGAGCCAACACTGTGATCAAAATATAGCACAACAGTACACATGCAGCCCTAACCATATTGGCAGAGCGTGTGCAGTGTTCCCTAGAGAGGAAAAATCTATTACTGCTGTTAGCTAGCAGAGTTGTTCCTTTAAGTCAAACGGGAAAAGTCTGTACTGTAGTACTGAAGGCATAGGTTTCAGACCTATTGAAGGTTGTTACACATTCCTGTAACTACATGCACAAATTATGTATTTCTATATTTAAATGACAATTTGCAAGTGCAATATTTGGTTTGCACATGGCGTAAATGCAACTATTTTTCACACACACGCACACCGCACCTGTGAGCCTCAGACCTTTTCACAATCGCTTCCGAGTGGCCTTTCTTTGCTAATGTGGACTAGACATAAAACTTTCCATAGTTAAAGTTATGGAGAGTCAAACATAACAAATCTTTTTATGCTGATGGCATTTTGCTGTTTTCTGTCTATATTTGTTCCTTGTTTGCAGAGACCATCTTGAAACTTGGGGCTGATACCTAGTTTTCCAAATATATTATTAAATCTCGGGCCTTCAAATTCATGTGGCAATGAGACGTATTATAAAAAAGTTACAACTGGGGAAGCTAAAATATTAGTGCCATTCATATCCTTGTGCTACATGCCTGAATTAACATCCTCTTAAAGATTTCCCTCCTTCAATCTCCCATGGCATTGCAGCCAAACTGCCTTTGTACCTCAAGATAAAATCCTCCCTTCCACTGTATTACTATTAGCACATTGCGCTGTAGCACGTTCATTAAGTGCAGGACCCTGTAAAGCCGCAGTGGAGTAAGCAGTGTATTTCGGCTAGCCAGACACAAACCACTAGTGAGAATGCAAAGATCACACCTTTAATCAGCATACTGATGATGCGCTGCAGCAACCCAGATTTGCCAGAACATCAGGGGAGGCTACCAGATATTTTCTTCGTAAACAAAGCTGCATGCTCTAAGCATAGCTGTGACAATTTGCTGATCAGTGGAAATAACCTAAGTAGGTCATTCGGCATCCAAGCGATGGATCACATTTTCCCATTGTGTCACACAGCAGGCGGTTATCTAGCTGAGAGAACCCTGCCTGGTTTGGTTCAGGAGGTGGCTTGTGACTCGGGCTCTGGAATTCTGTGGCAAGGGTTTGGAAGTGAAACCAACCCAAGCCCTGCAGGTTTGAACTGATGGATTCAAGCCTGACAGACTTTAACTCCCATAGGGAATCCCATACAACTGGACCTTCCCCTGCTCTTCCCCTCCTTCAATGGGGCTTTTTTATGCTTCTAACTGCCTGTCCCCCTCAGACAGGTAAACCACCCACAGGGCCCTTCTGATACATCCACCAGGTCTTCCATACAGCCCAACGACTGCTTCCCCTGAGCATGATGGGAGGTATGCAACATGGTCTCCTGCCTCCTCCAGGGCCTATAGGGACAGGGTGTGTCTCCTCATGCCCTGATCTCATCAGACACCGGACAGGGCAACTGAACACTTCAACAGGGCCCAGTGGTACAGAATTATAGGACCGGTGTCATCAGTAGGGAAAAACTACCACAATGTCCATCTCTTCCCTAGCCCTCCCAGCAACCCCATAAACACATTGCTCGAGGAGTGACAATATGAAGCCTTTTGGAACCTCCCAGGAGAGCTCCCTCAGGTTGCAATGGAGTCCCCAACCCCCAAGCAGCTCTGCCCAGCTCTACTGAAGCCCACAGAAGAGTCAACACCCTCTCATGATCAACAGCGTCAAAGATAGCCAACAGATCTACTGATATCAGCATCACCTACTGACTCAGCCAGAGCCCCTTTAAGGTGTCTCGTTGTTCACCCAAAAATGGAGGCCAGCCTAAAACCTCTCTTGAAAACTTTGGCCGTTTGAGCTAAATTCTAGAAAGTACCTTCTTCTCCCTGCAGGGTGCGTGGCAAGGGTTTTAAGAGTTTCCGGTATTATCAGCGGCTGTGCTCATTTCGGTGAAATAGCTGCTGGTACTTATTCAAATCAGCTTTTGGATGAGTTTCATCTTCAGGTCACAGCCAGGGTTTAGGAATACTTGCAAAACCTCAGCTGCTGTTCTTTATAAAACCCTTCGCTGTGGTTTCACACATTATCGACACCGAAGGATTCGGGGAAAGTAATGTCACATCTTTCTCTCATTTAAACAGTTACTCTGACTACTAGTCGTAAATTTAGAAGAAACTTTGAAGAAGTCACGAAAATTGAGGTAATGATCACATGTGCTTAGACAGGAAGGGCACTCTTGTAGTGAAGGCACTGGACTGAGACTCAGTCCTGCCTTTGATTCCAGGCCTGCCAAACTCCCTGTGTGACCAAGTCACCTAATCTCTGAGAGTCCAAGTTCTCCATTTGCAAAATGGGGATAGCCCCACTGAATCCGCTTTCGGTCTTCATTGTCTAGTTAGATTGTAAACTCTTTGGGGCAGCGACTGTCTCTCAGCACATGTCTAGAACAGGTACAAACATTTGTGCCATCTTTGCTGAGTGTCTAAATTAGCATTTGCAAAGATCTTAGTCAACTTGAGTTTAACAGGAACAAAATGCTAGCCTCCAGATACCCTCAATGTGTGTGTACAATGCCTAGCAAAATGGGGCCCTGAACTCAGTTGGGACCAATGGGCCAAAGTGCACTGAAGGCAATGGGAATCTTTCCACAGACTTCAATGGGCTCGGTATCAGGCTTTCTATTTGCCATCATAATACATAGAATAAATAATAATCTTTGGTGCAGACAATGTGCTTGCCCCATATAATATGTAAAAATAGTAATAGTCCTGTCTCCAAAGAGCTGGCTGTTGTCCTTTTGGACAAGATGTACTGGAAAACCCAGAGGAGAGAACAACTAGAGTCCTGTAGCACCTTAAAGACTAACACATTTCTGTGGGCATAAGCCTTCGTGGGCTGCAACCCACTTTGTCAGATGCATGAAGACTGTATACAGACTAACATGGCTACCCCTCTAGAACTTTTCACCAGAGGTGAGAGTAACTTGGGAGGGAGGGGCTCTCTTCATTTACTTCTTTTAAATTATAAACTCACTTCCTTTGGCCTTGGCAGAGGATGGGGTCATTCAAGAGGCTTTTGAACGAAGAAGGGGCTGTGATTTGGCTAATGGGGATGGGAGGGGATGTTTTCATACAGAAAAGCAAAGTTGATGCATAAATCAGATTCCAGATGTGTAGAAGAAATTGGAACTGTTCACTGCAGCAAGGGTTTTCATGAATGAGCCCAGGACTGCTGTTCTTTGTATTATGGTGGTGCCGAGAGGCCCTGGCTAAGATCAGACCACTGTTATGCTAGGAGCTGTATATATATGTATAGTAAGGGACACTCCCGGCCCTGAAGATCTTATGATCTAAATAGACAAAAAGAAAAATAACCTTCGTTTTACCAATGGGGAACCCCAAGATAATGGACTTGTCTGAGGTCATGCAGGGAATTTGTGGAAGAGTTAGGAACTGAATGCAGAAATCTCGAGTCCACAGCTGGTGCCTTAACCAGAAGGCTGGCCAGACTTCCTCTGCCATGCTATTACCTTTATATTAGATAAGCCTCAAGCAGTATCAGGGCATCCATTTTACTGATCCTAAATTTAGTACAGAGGTTCAGTGACCTGCCATGGTCAAAATGAGTTGGTGGCACGGATGCTCATGCTTGTTACCAGCATTTGCAGTTGCAGCTACCAGCTCCAACCACACGACAGGATGCTGGAGAGTGGGTGTATAGCTACAGCGAGCTGCAGGCTCAGTTCTGCAGGGTGCTGAGCACCTCTGCAAGGCACGGAGCACCCTGAGCTCCAAATGGAGGCCTATGGGAGTGGAGCAGCACTCAGCACTGCACTGGCGGCACTCATATGCCCGCAGGATCCGTCTCTTTAATTGCCATGTGCACATCAGATAAGATTGTTACATTTAACATATTCCTTTCAAAACAACTTTATGTGGTGGTTTGATCGCTGTCTAAACAAGAGACCTAGCCCTCTAATTCACATTGCAAACAGCTGATCCCACATTGCAGCTACTGCAGGCCTGGCTGTCTGCAACAGTGTGATCCGCTTTTTACCATCACACAAAACCCGAGCACTCCCACCAAGTGCTAATAGTTTAGGAGCCCACGGGAGGACCCTGATTTTATTACAGCAGTGCCTAACTCAGGCCCCCCAAAGCCTTGTTGCTTGGATACTGTAAAAACGCATACTAGGAGTCAGTCTCTGCCTCAAAGAGCTTCCAATCAAAACAGACCAATGAAGGCTTATTGTCTCCTTGTCACAGCTGAGGAAGTGAGATCCAGAAAAAAGAAATGGCACTTGGATCCCCATGTCCAAGGTCACACAAGGAGTCTGTGGCAGAGCCAAGAAATGAATGCAGATTCCTGCATGCCAGGCCAGTTCATTAACCACAAAACCAACCATCCTCCCTACTAACAGACGGGTTTGTTATTCACTGTCAGTGCGGATCACACTCCCCCATCTACTAGCATTCATGAGCCTTGGCTCCTTTCTAAACAGGTCAAGCTGCAGAAAGGCCATGGCAAGGTTCTAGGTACCAAGAGTCTCTGCTCTGTGAGGATTCTCTCCACATCAGTGCAAACAGAGGGCTGTGGGAGGGCGGAGGGGAAGGAGGAGAATATAGCCAGCAAGTCTGCAGCAAGGGCAGATGATCACCTCTCAATGCCTTCACTCCCAACATAGTGGGAGTAAAGGGTGATGCTTGTGGATTGCTGCTCCATACCGGGGGGGAAGGGAGAAGAGAGTCCCCTTCCCCCCAAACTTTCTTGTGGCTCCTTAGTGCAAAGCCTGGGAGTTTTATCTGAGAAAGGACTCCAGGATTCAATATTTGGGACCAGATTTCCAGAGTACTCTCGCTCTTTAAAGACCTAGTCTGATTGAATTCTGTTATTAAACTTCCACTGACTTCAGTGGAAGCAGGATTATCACATAATTGTGCAAGTGTCACGGAGCCCACTCACCACTGGAGCATCTCTTCTGAGTTGCTCTGGAGATGAGCTGATTCCAGCTCTGATGCCCCCGTCTGTCAGTTTCTCAGCCCATGGTGTCTCTCTCTCTGACACTTGGGGTACTCCTCCATAACTCAGCCACCAACAGATCACTATAGCCCTCCCCTTCCAGAGTATGAAAATTCCTCCATACAAAAGTGGCAGTTTTCTCTTCACTGCCCCGACCATGCCACTCTTCTTGGTGGGCAGTGTTCCCCTTTTGGCCACCTCTACTCCATGTTCCAGTCCAGGGACCCTCTCATTAGCAATGGGGGCCTACACACACCCAGACAATATTGCTCTTCTGCTGGACTCCTTCCTACTGCTCTAGGTTTACCAGCCCAAACTCCCTCCTCCCAGGGAGTAACCACAGGCTACTTCACACCATAGTCTCCCCAGTTCCTTTCTCTGAGGAAGTGACTGCATACCATTTCCCCCCATAGCTCTGTCCTGCTGCTAACTTCTTGTCTTTATAAACCAGGCCCAGCTACTCCATCAGCTGGGCCTCATCAGCAGTTAGGCTTTAGCACACCCTGGCTTCACTACAGGTGCAGCTTATGGGTTAATTGGCCTATTCTACCCATTCAGACCTTGTGTGGGGTGGGTGTCCTAATGAGTGGATGACATGGGTGTCATGGTTAGGGGGGAACTGTGATTAAGAAGCAAGGAGCAGGGTGAGCTTGGGGTGCAAGGCTGCAGAAGGGAGCTTGGGGCAATTGTGGGAGGCAGTGGGGTCCAGGGGTGATGGGGGAGTGGAGAGGCTGGGAAAGCAGTGGGGTCAGGGGGAATGGGAGGATAGATGAGGAGGCAGCAGGGGCCAAAGACAATGGGGGAAGTGAGTGGGGAGCCGGGGGGAGGCACTAGGGGGCCAGGGTCAATGGGGTGATGGGTGGGGAGCTTGGAGAGGCAGCACGGGCCAAGGGAGATGGGGGATGAGTAGAGAGCCTGGGAGGCAGCAAGGCCAGAGGCACCAAAATATAAACTCACCCCAGGTGCCATTTTCCCTTAGGCCAGTCCTGCTGTCACAGCAAGTCAGAAGGTTCACTGAAAACTTGGTTCTAAAAGCAAATAGATACTAGAAGGTGTAGTACCCAAGATTATGGCTGTTGTTCTGATAGCACATAAAGACCCCAACCAAGACTGGTAGTCCGTTGTGCCAGGTGCTGTACAAACACATGATAAGAGACATTCCATGCCCTAAAGAGAGACCATCAAAGTAGACACAGGAAGTATTATTACCCCCCCTTTTTACATATGGTGAGGTAAGGCATAGAGAGATTATATAACTTGCCTAGGGTCACAAAGGGGGAAACTCTGATAAAGCTGGGAACTGAACTCACATCTCTTGAGTCCTATCTAGGGTCTTAATTACAAAACCATCTTTCCTCACTGAGAACAAAAATTAAAGTAAAACTTTTTTTGGGGGGGGGGAACGGGACGACAACTGTGGTTTTGACTACGTCCCAACCTTTTACTCTCCACATTCAAATTCAACGACTTTGCTTGTGGATTTGTTTTCCTCCTTTCTTTGAAGCCATCAGCCATGAAATGTTTATCCTTAGTAGGAAAAAAATACAGAGATATGTTCTGGAGCGTTGCGAGGCAAATATGAATATATGGAATAAGAACATTCAACTGACTTCTGATAGAACAATAGGAAAAAGCATGGAAGTGAATGACAGAAGAAAGTTCAAGCCACTTTTTGTTGTGGGAAATGGCAGTGAACAAACCTACCCACGACGAAAGGTTTTTTCCAGGAAGTGTGGGCTGTCACAACTATCTGTCCCTTAACTATCTTGGTAGTGTGCTGGTGAGGCAGTTCTCATGCTGCTCCTGCACCGTGCTTGTGAAGAGGAGGCCACTGCCACTTGAACATAGAATGAATGAACCTTATAGCCCAACGACCCCTCGACCTATTAGTACCAACTCACCGAGCACCATGAAAATGTTTATGTGTTTTCTTTCTGTATTTATTATTGCACAGTTTATTGGGACTGTACTTTTTTGCTTATATCTTCACATGAAGCTGGATAAGGTAAGGTTAGAAATAAGATAGAGTGTTAAATAGAGTGGTACTAACAATGATTTATATTAAGCGCAAAGAAAACTGATTAACGATGGTGGAAAATGAGACATATTAATGCAAATCATTGTATTTGCATAGGAACAGCATTTATCACATAAACATTCTTGTTTATGCCTTAACTTTTATTTAATAAAAGTACATTGTCAAGAAGAAAAGCTTTCCTCGTTAATTAACAAAATAATAATAGAGTAGCAAAGGGCAATGTAGATTATATCAAGCCAAGCTATTTATCGGATCAGATTAAATACAGTGACAGTAGAATGATATATAGTTGAGTTGATTTGAACAGTCTGACAGTTATTTTATGCTCTCCATTGGGAGTAAGGTGAAAACTTTTATTTTGTGCTTGTATTTTAGATTCAGCAATATTGAGCTTTACCATGACAATTAGCAAAAGGAAAAGATTTCAGAAGCTTTTTTTATATTTATCAGTGATAATTTTATAGTAAGTTTCACTTTAGGTATTGTCCTTCCACTTTAAGAAAAAGGGAGTGGAGATTTTTTTAAATAAGCACAATCCAAATTATTCTGCTTCATGCTTCTAACAACATTTTTTTAAAAATTCAAAATTTTAAAACTGTTTTCAAGTTTGCTCTTCTTCAAGCTGCAGCCAGACCACCCTACGCTTATAACCACTTACCTACAACTAATTTTTAGTTATGTAAAAGAAAAGATATGCAGCAAGTGAGCCAGTTGTGTTTCAAATATCAAATAAAACTACCTAACTGGGTATAGAATAAAGCCGTGGTTCCCAACTAGTGGCCCATGGGGTCTCTCAGAGTGGCTCGTGGCTCCCCTCTTGCTGGCTGCAGAAGGGAGCTGCTGCCTAAATACACCACTGCCAGGTGCAGGTTCCTTGCTGCAGCCTAGGGGACAGGAGATCAGTGCTCCCCTGTCCCTGGCTGTAGCACGGAGCATGGCAAAGTGCTCTGCCAGGGTCCCTAGGCAGTGGGTCCCTACTGGAGCCAGAGGGAGAAGAGCACTGATCTCCCATCCCCCCGGCTGTAAAAAGGAGCCACTGCCTTGGGACCCAGGACGGAAGATCCTCCTAGCTGAACTCCTTCCCTCTGGCTACAGTGGGGTGGGGAACGACTGCTGGCGGAAACTAGTTGCCCTTCAGGGTTGTAAAAATTATATTTGTGACCCTTGAACCAAAAAGATTGGGAACGAGTGGAATAAAGTATATTCTTCTTAAAAGGTTCACAGATAATATTTTTCTCATTGAAATTAAAACTATACATTTTTGCATATTTATAATTTTAATTTAAATGAGTTAATGCTGATCCCTAATAATGAAATGTAGAACTGAGCTACAAGAGGCAAGATAGTCTGGAAGATTAAGAATGTGTTAGTTTGCATGCGGTGGACCAGCTTGTGAATGCTTTACTCACCTTGAGTCGCACCTTACTATGCAAATAGTCCCACTGATTTGAATGGGACTACTTATGTAAGTAGGGTATTACTCAAGAGAAACAAGGCATCACAGTCTGTCCCAGTGAGTGTAATAACTAGTTACTGCAACAAAACGTTACTTCTCCGACTTATGACACCCACTGTTTTGGCCTAAAAGAAAATGAAATGCAGTTATACACCATAGTAAGAGCTACATTTTATTTGCAGTCTGAATCTGTATAGAGTTCTTGACCCTGCATTTGGATAACTAGCGCAGACCATGCAGAATTCTACTCCAGTCACTGGGAAGGTGCATGGACACACAGGAATCTGTGTTCTTCCATCCCAATATAGGCCTATGGACACCCTCCAAGATTTCAGTGGAGTTCTTACCGACTCAAGGTTCTACTCCACAAGAGTAAGGGTGACAGAATCAAGATCTTCATCAAGATACAGAAATCTATAGCAACTGTTTGATGACGTCTCACCTTTTGCCTTTTGAAAAGGGGAAAATGTAAACTAACACAAAAGATCTGAGAGCAAGTTTCAAATGCTGTGACTTATTTTATATAATCCTATGTGGGCCCCAGTCCCACAGCCATTACTTGAGCAAATTCCCATTGAAGTCAGTGGGAACTTTGCTTGAGTATGGACTTCAGGATTGGGCCCATGTGGTATGGTGTACAGATCAATCTTTTCATGAGATGTTATTTCAGAACAGAGTGAGTTTATTTTCCTTTGTCACTTGGCCTCTAGCATTCTGTTTACCCTCTCTATTATCTCACTGACAGGTGGAATTGGAGATAAACTTACATGAAGATTACTTGTTCCTGAGAAAAATACAAAAATGTCGGAAACCAGAAGGTGCGGACTCATCATTCTTGGACTGTAAGGAGATCATAAACAGATTAGAGGATCTGCTAATCAAGGTAAGATGCTATTAAACAAATAAAGATGCTGATAAAGATTTGCAATGCCACATATGTACTCAAGCATACACGCATACACATGATATTGCAAAGCTGTATTTAAAAAGCAATATTTGTACAGTTCTACATATTGGACCGGATTTCGATCCTGTTTAAACTGGAGTTAAATCCAGAATAACTCCACTGAAGTAAATGGAATTATTCTGACATAAGTGTGATCAGAATCTGACCCACCAAAACAAGCATTACAGGGCCTGATTGTGCAAGTACAAACACATATAGGTAATTTTACTCACACAATCTGCCCCAGGTGGCAATGGAATGTTTGCCTTAGAAAGTTTGAGGCTCATTTGCATTGAATGAAATTTTTAACAGACATGGGACAAAATGAAATTTAACTATTTATCATGTAATGAAGACAAAGGTATAGGGAAGGTTCATTTATACTGGAGTTTGGTTTTTGTATCTGTTTCGCGTGTAAGCTCCAGAAGGCTCAGATCACATCTCCTTCATGTTAAATGTAGTGCATGGCAGTGGGATGGGAACAATTTTTATAATGGGGGGTTCCGAAAGCCATTGAACAAAACTGTAAACCCTGTATATGATGGAAACCACTTCAAGCCAGGCGGTGCTGCCGCACCCCTGCACCCCTAGTTCCAGCCCCTCGGTGCATGGTATACTGCTGACATTTAGTATGTCATAATTATTACACAGCAGTAACAAATTATCCATAATTATATTTACAATGCATCAAGTATGAAAAATATAGGTGACAAAATACCGAGTCACTCTAAGCCCTTCACAATATTCTCTCATTTTTACATCAAAATGACTTACTCTATGTAAAAAAATCTTACCCACTACTTAACAAACAAGGCAGTAGCTACAAAAGTGTACACAAGAGTTGATGTTCTCAGTCTAGCACTCAGGGTTTTGACACCCTACCTTTCCTCAACTTAGTGGAAGTGGATCTAAAGCTCTGCAAGTTGATCTTAGATTGTATCCATTCACGAAGGTTGTTCCACTGTCAGCTTTCAAGCAGAACTGGACAGGGAGCTTCACTTGTGGGCTGCTGGTAGGATCTGATTCTGTGTGCTAAATAGTACACAGAAGGTCTGATTCTTCACTGTTTTGTGCCTTGTGCAGAACTGACACCTCTGGAAGGTGGGTGTAAAATGCTGCCACCAGTGAGAGATTTGGTTGCATTTTTACACCCACATTGCAAAGGTGTCAATGACTACACAAGTTACAAAGTATCTGAGATGTGAACCCAGACACTGTGCTCATTTTATTATTGGGGCAGAGATGCAACACATACTGTTAGGCAGCTAGAAAAAAGTCTGCTATTGCACATTCACGAAGAAGTAATACAGCAGGTTATTTGAAATGCATGAGAATAATGTGTATAACCCATCTGAGGTTAAATTCTGACCTGGTGCAGACTCTTGATGTTACACATGGTTTGCACATGGATGTGCAGTGCCATTAACGTTAATGAGAATTCCTCGCATAGGTCTAAGATAGCGCATGGCTGCAGATGGTTGATGTCAGCTGCATGGACATGTTTCATCATGAATTTTTTTTAAATCAGGTACTTATAGACTCATAGGTCAGAAGGGACCAATATGATCATCTAGTCTGACCTCCTGCACAAGGCAGGCCACAAAACCCTACCCATACACATTTATAACAACCCCAAACCCATGACTGAGTTATTGAAATCCTCAAAAGTGAGATTTGAAGACCTCAAACTGCAGGGAATCCATCAGCAAGCGACCCATGCCCCACGCTGCAGAGGAAGGCGAAAAACCTCCGGGGCCTCTGCCAATCCGCCCCGGAGGAAAATTCCTTCCCGACCCCAAATATGGCGATCAGCTAAACCCCGAGCATGCGGGCAAGACTCACCAGCCAACATCCAAAAAGGAATTCCCTGCAGTAACTCAGTTCCCATCCCATCAACATTCCCACAGACCATTGAGCAGACTTATCTGCCGATAATCCAAATCAATTGCTCAAAATAAACTATCCCATCATAACATCCCCTCCATATACTTATCAAGCTTAGTCTTAAAGCCAGATGAGCTTAATGAGCTCATTCATGAGGCACTAACTAGGATCCATTTGATGTACTCAGTAAATTTCTGGCATTTCCTAGTGAATGGAACAGGGGAAGAAATGAAGTCTGAATTGGTGTCAGACTAAGGGAAGGTGACCTCAATCTGCCTATCCCTTGGCATAATTAATTAGCAGTGTTTATTCTGTTCAGTAGATAGAGTAAATTGGCATTGCCTAACTGTGTTAAATGGATTCTAGTGGCATGCACAGTAAGGGCCTAAACTAAAGCCCAATAAAGTTAAATGGAAGACCTTATGAAGGTTTTGAATCAGCTCTTGTTGATAAAGCAAACCATGCCTGAAACTGACTGGCCTCATCAGTTCCTATTACCCTGCAATGTGTAAGAACTGGAGGAGTCCAGCCTCACACTTTTTAAATTGCCCTGCAAAGGCATTCTTCTAAGTGTTTTCAAATACAGTTTTTCTTTCACAGCATTGTAATGATATAAAATCTAAAATCAAAGATCCTTTAAACTGTATGCTACAAATGGAAAGTCAAAACTCTGCTACGCATGATCTCAGCAGAGCTGTTTTCAGAAGTTATGTGGTGATACGTATCCCAGAACAGAGAACCAAGAGTTCTCAGGGCCAAAGTGTAACCTCACTGACACCTTTAGAATCCAGTGCTGGGGAATAGATTTTAAATATTTGCTGTACCAAAGCAATGAAAAATATTGCGTACCATAAAAATGAATTCCAATGGGAAGCACTGCAGGGAAGTAAAGATCTCACAACATGGGTGAAGAAAATGGGAACATACTGGCACTTTTTTCTGCTTTCTCAAATATTTACTTTCTCGCTGTACATCAGAAACACTGATAAGGTAGTTGAGGCACTAAAGAGAACAGAGGATTACACACAGCGAAGAGGAGCTGTCAATTTCTTTTATTTAAACCTTGCCAAACAGTAATAATTGATGTCACTTGTAGTGTATCTGTGTTGGAGTCAGGGTCATTGTATTATACTCCCATGTGCTATGCTTTGTTTATGTACTAGTATTGGTTCTGCTAATGCAAGGTCAGGGTGGTTTGCCAGAACAAAACTTTGGGAATCTATTCTCCAATCTTTTTCGACTTGTGGAATTTTTACCATATAATGTGGCTGGTAGGTAAAAGATGTCTTAGTGTTCTAAACATCTGATTGGAAATGCCAGCAGTCCTTCAGTCACCTACGTCAGACAACAGGAATAACAGGCAGTTTAATATGGTTAGCCTTTAGGGTCAGTCTGTTTTGCTCTGTATGAGGATTTAAGATCTTATGGTATTTACATAAGAGTACATGGCTGCCCATTATTGTGCAGTGTGGTGTACACCCATTGGTACACCCTCTATCTCCCCAAGTTGGCTATATTTCAGTGAGGTAATGTGTTACCTTTTGTAGTCCCCTGCGATGCTTTGGGATGACAAGTTTCATGTAAATCTAAAATATTCTGGGTCAAATTCTCCTCTCAGTTATGCTGGTGCAATGCTCTTCACTATAAATATCATTATGTGGTCACAGATAACTCCAAGAGTTATCTATTATGACTATTATGATACCTTTGGTTATCACACATACATAGTAGGATGAGATGTGCTGTGTTTGGAACACTAATTAAATGTGTTTTTAAATCCATGAATCCATGAATAACCCTTTTTAATGTTCTGGTTTTAGGATGTAAATGTCAACAAGGATGGTGCAAAGCCTGAAATGCAAAAAGGTACATTTCTTGACATTCTGGGAAAACTTTTACGAAATAAAATAAAATAAAATGGAAACTAATTCTGTCAAGAGACAATTTTCTTTGCATCACTGAAAAGACCATAGATAACATAGCAAATATGGTGATGTTGACTTGCACTGTGTTTGGAGCCTGACCTTGCTCCCAGTGAAGTCAATGGCAACTGTCCCATGGAGCAGGTTTTGTTGCTTATGATGTGTCAGGGGGTCTAAAGTCAGTGTCTTAATATCTATGGCAATCCTTTAGCTTTACTGTATCATTTTGGAACAGAGTAGAGGCTTACTTTGCTCAGCATATGGGTCTTTCAGTGCTTTTATATCATGATAACATGAGGCAGCAGAACATCTGTACAAATGTGAGAAGGATAAAATGTCAGGAGAATGAAAGTGCTGGTCAGGAAAGCTACCAAAAAGTGCTAAATTGCTAAATCTAATAGTATATAAGCCAGTAACGAAGCACTGTTCTGCCGGTGCCCTAATGCTGTAAATCCTTTAGCTTGCACAGGCAGAAAATATTTTACCTGATGTTTACTATGTATTGTATGCTCCACCATTTCTGTGAGGCCAAGTGTTTGTACTAATTAGTGAGAACCTGCTGCTAATTAAAGCCAGTGAGTTAAAGCCAACCCTCTTGAAGTCAATGGCACTCCACACCTGCAACCAAAGGGAGGATTAAAACACAAAATGTTCAGGAGTGTTAAGGTAGCATGTGTGTAAATATTTGTTGGTGGTGTGTATTTTACAGTCCTGCCTGAAGGATTTCTGTTGGTGCACCTGTCATATCTTGGCTGGGCTCCTGTAAAGGATTGTCTTCACTGCAGAATTAGCCTAGGCAATTAGCCCCTGGGTCTGAGCATTCAAGTTAGCCTAGCTCACGTGTGAGCAGCCGCACTACAAAGCTAAGCCTGTATTATTGCAATCTCACTGTTGCTACTCTCAGACATGCATGTCACTCAGACTTCTGGGGGCATATCCCATAGCTCATGGGGCTGCAGTAAATTGAGCCACTCTATAATTATTCCCCAGTAAACGGTGGGAGAATCTGTCTGTCTTTCTGGACACACGGAGAATTATGGAAAGGCACTGGAGGATTATCAGCATTGAGCAATTTAGCCTGCATCCTCTCAGCAAAGTGGGCACATTACCAGCCTGAGTGAAATTGGACACAGGCTCTAGCCACCCCCCAGCCATGCCAGCTAACATGGGATGAAAGCACCACCAAACTTGTGTGTGTGTTTGACAGAGAGAGGGGAATTAGAGGCAACATCCGAATCAGAGCCTGAGCTAACTCCGCAGTGAAGACATATCCTAACACAATCTGCTTAGGGTGGCCAGGCAAAGGCTTATTGAAGTGGTTAGTCACTGCAGAACACAGCATTCCGCTGCCTGGGTGGAGCTGCTTTCTGTGAACACATAACACTTTGCACTGTGCAGCCCACCAGCGACATGTTGGCAATTCAACATGCCAGCCAGCTCTCCAGGGCTTGGGACTTGGTTATTTAACCCATCATCGGTCACCTTATTGGAGCCTTACCTTTGAGATGTGCTTGAGATGTCTCTGCTGGAACACACCCTTCCAAGGTTAGCAGCAGGGGACTCTCAGCTGAAAATCCTCACCTTGCTCCAATTTGTATTTGTGCACATGGGAATGCATACATGTGTTCTTCGGTCAGACTTTTGACTGAACGTTAATTTAGGCCCTGGTCCGGCAGGTCTCAGCAGGGGCAATAGGGTCTGCTTCCAATGGGCTCATGTAGGATTAGGGCCTAGTTTTCAGTGAGTGAGGGGGCTTTTTAAATTGATTCTGATGATTCTAGCTCTTGGGTACTTTAATATTGTTACACAGCACTGAGGTACATCCAGTACGGTCACTGCACTGCCTCAGATAATGAATAAGGATAAATACATGAATAAATCACTATTCTTGTTTGATTGTAGATGACAGGCAGCAACCAATTTCAGCTCACCTGATGGGGTTCAAGAACAGCACCAAGCCCATATCAGGTAAGGAACCCAGGTTTGCCAGACCCTACTCACAATCAGGGGGTGGGGAAGGAGAGGAGAGTGGGATTTATAAGTGGTGAAATAATCATAATAATTGTTATAATAATTGGGAAGGCGTATCTAGTGGAGTTCCTGAGGGGTCAGTCCGGAGTCTGGTACTATTCAGTATTTTCATTAATGACTTGGATAATGGAGAAGAGGGTATGCTTACAACATTTGCCGATGACAGCAAGCCTGGCGGGTGTTGCAAGCCTTTAGAGGTTAGGATTAGAATTCAAAATAATCTTGTCAAATTGGAAAATTGGTTTGAAATCAACGAGATGAAACTCAGTAAAGACAAATACAAAGTACTACACTACAAAGTACTGGAAGGCCAAATGAAATGTACAACTACACAAGGGGAATAACTAGCTAGTCATACACAAATCCTGAAAAGGATCTGGGGGTTATAGTGGGTCACAAATTGAATATGGGTAAAAAATGAAGCAGTTGCAAAAAAGGCTAATATTCTGGGTGTACTATCAGGAGTGTGATGTGTAAGACGTGGGAGGTAATTGTCCTACTCTTTTTATCTGGAACAGTGTCCAATTTTGGATGCCATGCATTAGGAAAGAGAGAGGTTAACTGCAGAGATTTCAGAGGAAAGCAACAAA
This sequence comes from Mesoclemmys tuberculata, assembly GCA_007922155.1. Classification (NCBI taxonomy): domain Eukaryota; kingdom Metazoa; phylum Chordata; order Testudines; family Chelidae; genus Mesoclemmys; species Mesoclemmys tuberculata. The sequence continues at coordinate 5,143,689 of ML675622.1, forward strand.
AATGATAAAATGATAAAATTAGGTTTGGCTAACCTAATCTATGAGGAAAGGTTAAAAAACTGGGCATGTTTAGTTTTGAGACAAGACGACCGAGTGGAGACCTGATAATAGTTTTCAAATATGTTAAGGGGTGTTATAAAGAGGACTGTGATCAATTGTTTTCCATGTACACTGACAGTAGGTTAATAAACAATAGACTTAATTTGCAGTAAGGGAGATTTAGGTTAGATATTAGGAGAAACTTTCTAACTATAAGGCTAGTTAAGTTCTGGCATAGGCTTCCAAGTGATGTTGTGAAATCCCTGTCATTGTAGGTTTTTAAGAACAGATTGGACAAACACCTGTCAGGGATGGTCTAGGTTTATTTGGTCTGCCTCAGTGCAGGGCACTGGACTAGAAAACTTCTTGAGGTCCCTTCCTGCCCTCCATTTCTATGATTCTATGAAAATATCTAGTTCTTCTATAATGCTTTTTTTCATAGAGCTCAAAGCACTTTATAAAGGAGAGTCGTAGCATTATGCCCATTTTACATATGGGGAAACTGAGGCACAGAGCAGTGCCATGACTTGCCCAAGGTCACCTAGCAGGCCAGTGGCAGAGCCAGGAATAGCATTCAGATGTCCTGAGACCCTGTCCTCTGCTCTAACTATTGGGCCACACATTTTCCTGTGTGGGATTTTACGCATTAGGGAATCAAACTCAATGGTAACTATGTAGAGTATTATTCTTGAGTACGATGATATTGTATGTAGACAAACTCTTGCTTGCCTTACTCATGCATGTCCGCCCACTGGACTCCAACGTGACAATGCTCTTGAGTAAGGTGGGCTGGATTCGGCCCTATGTGAAGTGTAATTGAAGGACTACAGTGAGTTAGAAGGCAATAATTCCAGCATAGGAGTTTGCTGACAGCATGAACTAAACCTCACAATGAACATTTTTTCTTTTGCTTCAATACTGGTGGCTTTCTGTTTTTTTAATATCATGTTTCCTAGAAATAAATAATGGATGGTCTTGAAAGCATTTTCTTGATGAAAAGGAAATAATGTCATTGTTTTCAAATGGGACCAGCCTCCTGCTGAACCTAGCTAAAAATACATTTGATCTTGTAGGCATGTCACTCACGGGACTCCCGTGGCAGTGAAGGCGTGGTCAGCACTTTGAAGGACTGCAGAATTGAGTGCCTTTAGTAGAGGGTGTGTGTGGTGTATATGTGCGTAGTTTTTGTGTGTGTGCTGTTCCTATTTCTGGTGGTCATTTTTACAAGAAAAGCTGCTAAGTGAAGAGTAGCACCAGACGAGGGGATTGCCATTCTCAGCTAGGAGTGGAGAGGGTTAGGACTGGTTTAAGTGAAGAGTAGTGGTTATCATATGAAGAATCCGAAATAGTCTATGTTAAACTGTCAGAGCAAAATAATAGTCATGAGTGTTGTCCTTACTCATGCAAATCGTCTCACTCTTCTCAAGGCTGTCCGTACACTTTGCCTTAAAATTTCCCATCACAGATACAGCAACAGTGAAAGCATTCATTAGATAAGGCACTGATGGTCATTGGCTTTAAAGAGTCTGTCTATGCTGCAATTTAAAGACGGCAGGTGGCCGATGCCAGCTGACTCAGGCTAAAAGGTTCAGGATAAAGGGCTGTTTAATTGCAGTGCGGAGGTTCGGGCTCAGGCTGGAGCCAGGCTCTCAGGCCCTGAGAGGGAGGAGGGTCCCAGAGTTTGGGCTGCAGTCCCAGCCTGAACATTTATTTTGCAATGAAACAGCCCCTTAGCCCGAGCCCCACAAGCCCAAGATACATTTTTTAGTGTAGCCCTGGCCAAGGAGACAGCCTACAAGATCAAAAGGTATGAGTAAGAGTTTACAAGACTCATAATCTGCTAAAAATCTCTAAACCTAAGCACATTTCGATTTACTCTGGAGTAACTACCAGTAAACAGCAATTGCTCTTTCCACCTCTGACGCTACAACTCACGCAGACTTTATTCCATTTTATAGCTCAACGCATAGCCTTGAGGAAAATTTAGTATAGATAAAAGTCACAGAAGAAGTTACTACATTAAAAACTCCATGTAATCCTATTGAGATTATAATGCAAATTAACAAACACCCAGAAATGACCTGATTTGGCAGGAACTCAGTGCTTAGACACTGGGGAAAAAGAAAACAAGACAGTGAAATGCACATGTGTAGACCTCATGCTGGATTATTCCTTCACTAGCAGCACTTCCTATTAAATGACAAAATACCCATTCTGGTCCCATTGCAGTGAATGGTATTTTGGTTTCTGCAGGGCTGGGTTCTTTGTGAGGTAATCAGAAACACTGAGACTGGATATTTTTTTCATATATCCAAGGCTGGAATTCATTCTTTTCTCTTTAGTGGATTATAATAGGTCTCTCAATGCATAGCTTGCTCTGGAGCAGTCATGGGGTCTAATCCTTCTACAGGATTATTTGTGTGCCCTAGGTCAAGATCAGCCTGTGGGTGTTTAAATTCTGCTCTGTACGGTAGTGCCGCTTTTAGAACTCCATCAGGTCTAGCAAACATCTAGAAACCTTAGTTATTTATTTTGTACTTCCTCACCCAATTCTCACTCTCCTCTCCAAGATTTTTTTTTAATGTAAGGTTGAAAATAAATAGTTGCACAATAGACTTCAATAGGCCTTGATTCTGCATTAGAGAAGTCAATGGGAACTTTGTAACTGACTTCAATGGGCACAGAATCAGGCCCTCAGAGAAAAAAAGCCCTCTACGGGTATGTCTACTCAGCAACTAGACACCCATGCCAGCTAACTCAGGCTTGTGGGGCTCAAACTGCGGGACTATTTCATTGCTGGGTAGACTTCCAGGCTCGAGCTGGACCCTCCCACCACTCAGGGGTCCAGAGCCAGGGCACCAGCATAAGCCCAGACATCTACACAGAAGTGAAACAGCCCCACAACCCCAGCCCACAGGTATCTAGTTGCTGTGTAGACATCCCCAAAGGGTTCAGGCTGGAGCTCAGGTTCTGAAGCCTAGGGAGAAGGTTGTGCAAGCTGCAACATCTACAGAACTGATTTTAGTGCTGTAGTGCGAGCCCACATCTGTACACCGGGGCTGTGAGACTCACTGCTGCGGTCTGTGTAGATGTACTCTAATTGCTTGCCATATTTCATGTTCTAAATTAGAGGTGTCTTTTTAGTTATTTGAGATCAAAACAAAGTATCTCCAACTGGTTTAATTCTCATAAAATGGGCCAAATGTATTTGTGAGAATGTCTTTAAAAGCAGAAATCATGTAGCCATGTGCCAAGTAGTTACAGGTGGGTAACCAGCTGATCTCAGTTATGCTACTATAAATGAGTCGTTTTACTCTTTAAGACACATACACATAGACAAACATCTATGCACACACACTAACATATACACATATTCCCTCCCTCTAAAACACATACATGCTCATAAGAAAAATATCACTGCAGGGATTGCTAAAAGAAATCCCTCGAGTCCCCGACTGTACAAGTCAGCCAAGAAAAGGCCCCTCCCTCTTTTACTCAGTTTGGGCATTTTATGTACTCCAAAAGTGTCCTTGACATCTCCACTCACCCCCAGTACCAGTGGCAGCTGGTGCACACACAACAGCTCAGTCTAGCATGCAGCACAGATAGTGCTGCTGATGCTGTTGGTGGAGATTTGCGTTTTGCCACAAGCACATTTATGGTTTGCAAGTTGCCAAGCTCTGAGGCCACCCATTAATGTAGAATGAAACCCGCAACAAGTTTATTTTTATAATTCCTCACCTGAGTCTCACCCTCTTCAGTAGCTGGAAGAGGGTAAGGGAAGGAGGAATCTAAGTACAGATCAGAAACTAATGTCAGCAACAAGATGTTAAACTCACAACATAAAAACCCTCATTCATTTCAGAGGGTTCATGGTTAGGAGCTAGCTCTTATCAAAGGCAATGCCTGAACACCTGAAGGCTGCATTGATTTCAATTGAGTTATGCCAATTTACACCAGCTGAGAATCTCATTGTGTTTATTATTTGTAGCAAAACATATAACCATGACTATTTCTCTGCTGCATGAAGAAGGCAAAATGCTAAGCCACACAACAAGTTGATTAGAGGGGACAGTGTAGGTTAAGAACCAAAAACCCCAACTTCCTTCCTGTGTATAAATAACACAGGGGGGTCAATCTGTGGCCACCCTAGTGCTGGCATCCTATCACAGTGCAGAGAGAAGGGAGAGAATATCCACCTAGAGTTCCCAGTCCAGCTCTAATAATTCCCATTCGGGCCTGTCAACTAGTACATGATATCGACTGACACAACTACTTGCCATGAAGAACAAAGAGCCCCTTTCTCCCAGAGCAGGAGGGAGCACAGAAAGAGAGCCTGTGCTGTGGAGTGTTTACAGAAGCAGAAGAGGAGTGTCTGGGCAGGTGTAGGACAGCAGTCATTTCTTCCTTGCACCCTAGATGGACACTAGAAAGCTGTGCTCGGGAGCAGGTATCTTGCTACATGCCGTAGATACACTTAGTGAGAGACAGTCCTTATCACAATGAGCTTACACTCTACACAGACAAGAGAGACTCACGGTGGGATCGATCCCATTCACATGAAACTTTCAAATGGTATTTTGTTTCTCCTAATGTGATTTCTGAGTCATTCAACTCAATAGTGATGTTTTTCCCTCCACAGTTTTACAGTGGCGGAAAACAGGGTATGCCCCTACGGGCAACCTGATATCCTACGACGGAGGGAAACTGAAGGTGGAAAAAGAAGGGCTCTACTACATCTACACCCAAGTCAGCTTCTGCACCAAGCAAGCTCCTGGGGTGCCATTTACGGTGTTTGTTTATTTGAACCTACCATCGGAATTGGATCGGCTCTTGTTAAAGGGACAGGATACACAAAGCTCATCCCGTGGTTACTGTGCCCTCCAATCCACTCACCTGGGAGGTGTGTTTGAACTCCGGCAAGGTGACGTGGTGTTTGTTAATGTGACAGATTCAACTCAAGTGAACTATGATCCTGGAAACACATACTTTGGTATGTTTAAACTCTATTGAGGAGTGACCTGCCGTGAAGAACGGAGCTGCAGAAGGCCCAACCCCAGCTTTGTTGAACAAAGTGACTTCTCCCGGTTTCCAATATTTATGTTCCTTTCAATCTTTAGTTTTCTTGTACCTAGTTCTGTATATTTTGTTATTTATTAACAGGGGTGGAATGAGCCCTTAGAACAGAAACGGAACAAAGTTTGAGCTGTTACTGTGTGCACTTTGTTCACACCTTTTCATTGTGGAATGTCTGTACACATCTGTATCATATGTACGTAAGCCTTCCAGGCCATGTGTGCTATTACTTGTTTGACAGGGTGGATACACTTAGTTAGTGGAACATAATGAGTGTTTCTTTCCAAACAACATTACATATTTCTCAGGGGGCTCCAGTCAGTCAGACAGATGATACATACCTCTTTTTCAATCTGCTTATAACATAACAATGGAAATACTTAAAAGGTTTAGAAATATCTTTTCTAGGAAAAAAGCAATCAGCAAATTGCTATTCTTAAGTGGTAACTGCTAATGATATATGTTTGCCATTTAAATTGTATATTTCACCTGAAGTATCCCTCCTTGTCATCTCTGCATATGTACAATACACAGTCTTCAGGTCCTTGTACCTTTTATAATCATGTGATATTTGCTGAGTCTTCTTCAGGTGAAATTCACTCTGGAGCACAGAGGCCTGCACAAGGCCCATGTGTCACTTATGTCCTCAGAACAGGGCTTCAGTGAGACATACATGGTCCTTTGCCTCGGGTGAATTCCATCCGCAGGCCTAGATTGTCCTGTATAGATTTGTGAATGGAGGGGACACTCTGCTCATAGAACTCCACACACACGTGGAAGCGGGCCTCAGCCACCCCCTTTTCACCACTTGTCCCTCTCTCCAGACCCTCTGGACAGTCCTCTTCCATGGGCCCTTGTTCCCCACTAATGGAAGGAATGGGAAGGCAGAAGGCTGGACCAGGCAGGATCCCTTATCCAGTCCGCTACACCTCCAAGCTGTATTATCTATTGTGTAGAGCCTCCCCTGGGGATCTTGGGGCTACCACAGCCAGGGAAGGTCCTGGTAGAACAGCTCCATTGGCATCACTGGTAGCAAAGCTGGTGTAGGAGAACTGGATCTCTGTGGGCAAGCTCCAGAGCTTTCTCCATTTGGGAGCCATGGGTAATATGAGGATGCCCTTGCTGTGATTTTTCTCCCCAGACCTTCCTCCCATGGACTGTGAGAGAGGTGAGCTGAGCCATAATAAATTAAGACATTTATATAGCACCGTGCACCCAAAGATCCCAATTGCCAAGAGATTTTCAGGGGGCCTGAGCCTGGAACTCTTACTTACTCAAGTAGTGCTCACTCATGGAAGTAACCCTGTTGAAGGCAATAGGATTGCTTGTGTAAAGGTTGCACTCTACAGAATTGGGACATAGGACTTTTTGCCTGAGTGAAGATTGCCAAGAGCGGCCCATATAGCATACCATGGTCACTTGCCCCATCGTCAATATGCAGCCACTTCTGGGATGGAAATCAGTAGTCTTTAAACACAAAACATGCTGATACCAGTGATTGTGAATTTGAGGTCTGACATTGCACCTACTGATGTCGATGGGAGGTGTGCTTGGAATCTGCCAGTCTAATTTGACATGAGTGTTGTTGGCATAACTTTATTAGAGAATGGAGTCAGTGAAATGTTCTTGTTCGCTGCATTGTGTACAAATTATTTATTTAATTAATGAGGTATTATATTCATGGACAAAGGAAGGGAACCACTCAGAGCCGCACTGAAAAATAGAAAGCATGAAAGGAATGAACAGGATTGTTGTTATATTTGTGCAGTGATGTTGGTTCCCCGGTATTGAATGTTGAGTTCTGAAGTGCTAAACAGGAAATGCTGTGTTACTTACACATCACAGTGCTGAGCTAGTTTGCAGTCTCGCTACAACAACTGGTGTAGAATTCTGCACACTGTAGTGTTGCAAATAACATACCCTTTATAAATTAATAAAATTTCATTTTTATAGTTTTTGACATGGTTGCATTTAAAAAAATATATAATGCCAGAGTTCGCCACTCTAATTTAGGATCTAGTTGCCCATCTCAGGTTTATACTACAGGATACTACATAGATTTCCCTAACTGAAGTCATGACACTCGGTATTATATCTACCTTTGCACTCTGACAGGGATTTTGACTTTTCCTCTGTCGCCATACACAATATGCCAGTGCTTGTTTTACCCATGTATGTCCTGTGTATCTGTATGAGGTCCCCCTCCACCTCTTTTTTTTGCATAACTTCCTCCTCCTGCAAAAATTACTCTTTGTCAGACTGAAGTGGAAAAGTGAAATTGTCTCAGCCAATCATAGTGCAGTTACATACATAGCTACAGTTCCCTCCCCCCCTTTTAAGTAATTGTTTTCACATTGATTGATCCAGGGAGTCTTATTTGCATACTGATTCTGTTTGTACAGTAACTACTTAATATGCAAATATAGGTACCCTGGTTGGCTGCCAGCCATCATTAGCCAGGCAGAGTGCAAGGATCTGTATAACCATTGGATAGTAATTCCTCACAGATTGTCCTGTGACTGCAACTCTTTGCACTCTCGGTTCTGCAGTGCGGCAGTGCTGAGTCCTGTGATGGGGGATTGGGGCTGCAGCATGTAATATATAGAGATGTCTCTTGCATTCAACAACCAATATTAAAATAAGTAAAGACACGATCCCAACTGGAGGATATTTAGCACAATGGAAACTTATAGACTTTTTAAAATAATTTTACATTGTCATAAAAATCAGACCCAGTTACAGGATATGGTGGGCCTGGACAGCAGACACCTCATGGCAGAAGAGCAGCTACAGCTGGAAAGGAGAGAACTTATCAAGGCTTCTGTTCCTGAAGCAGGGGCTTTCACTAGGTCTATGTAGCAGTCCACATTGTTGACCATGAGATACTGCCTCTCATCTGGAGAGAGGTGGCAGGAGTCTGGGGGAACACACAATAATCAGGGCATGCCAGGGCCTGTGCCCAGGACATCTAAAAGATATCTAAAGACCCGGGATGAAGACAGTGGTCAACAATTCTGCTCAGGCATGATGGAGGTCTCTGCAATAAGGGTAAGGCTCTTCTGTTTGGGACACAGAGCTTTGCTGGGGGCTGGTTGGGGACTGTGGAACAAACCCTCCTCCCCCATGTTCTGTGTCCAGGCATAAAAAAAGAGAGAGCATCCTTCAGGCTTTAATCCTTCCTCCACATATAGTGCATTCTCTCCTCAAGCACTTGCTGAAAGTAGAATTCTCTACATTCCTAGACATAACCCTATAAATAATCATACACATTAAACCATAACACCCCCATTGGGAAGCTAGTTATTGTAACACACAGGAACTAAGAAACATTACAACTATCTTTTGCTCCAAGTGCAAGATGCATTTCTTTGACCTGCCTCCTTTAACATAAACACACAGTAATGTATATTAAAAAAACCCAACCAAACAAAAAACTCTACCAAACCAAAATATTCCACTGCACATAAATTCTCCCCTGCTGAGAGGATGAGGAAAAAAAACAACATGACAGATGTTAGTTACTTTGCTTGATGCACTATGAAGGTACTCAGATACCATAGTGATGAGCGTGGTAGAAGAAGCTATACAGAGTAGAATACAATAGACACAAGAATTGAACCAGCAGAATTCATCTTTTTTTTGGTGGTGGCACACATGCATCCAAGCTTATGTCTATCTACCACCAAAATATCCTTCTGGTTTTTTAGCGTAATGAGTGGCGCAAATCCCTAATGTTGAAGCTATATTGACGCAGTGACAACATGGACACACACACACCAATACTATATTGCCAATTTCCAGAAATAAAAAATCATGATTTGGACCCACCCCCTCAAAATCATGAGGTTTTGTTTGTGTTGTTTTTTTTTTTAAAGACTCTACTGCGCTTTTTTGGTCTGCCTTTTGATTTTTGATCTCCCACTGCCCATCCCCACAGCATGTATGGGTGACAATGGGTATTGTCCTCTCTCCCAAATATATTAGGTAAGGTAATTCAGGCGCCTGCTGCAGACGTTCTCACCCCCGCAGCTGCCTGTTCCCTGCCCAGCCATTAATTTTTCCCCCAACCAGCCCTCACCCCATCTGGTCAACCCCCGACCCATATCAGTTCACTCCCCCTCAGCCCCCAATCTCTCAGTTCAGCCCCCCCGGTCCTCCTACCCCCATCAGTTCAGCCGCTCAGTGCCCAACACCTCAGTTCAGCCCCCCCTCAGTTCAGCCATTTTAGCCCCCCCCCTCAGTTCAGCCATTTTAGGCCCCCCTTCAGTTCAGCCATCTTAGGCCCCCCCCTCAGTTCAGCCATCTTAGGCCCCCCCCAAGTTCAGCCATTTTAGGCCCCCCCTCAGTTCAGCTCCCTCATTAGTTCTGTCCCCACCCCCCAAGTTCGGCCCCCCCAAGCCTCACCTCTGCTCCTCCTGGGGTTCTTCACACCCCTCTCCCAGGCCTGAGGGGGAGGGGGTGCTGCAGTGGGGTCCCCTTCCCCTGCCAGGCTGTGGGGAGCGACTCCAGGGGCTGTTCATGCCCCTTCCCAGGGGATGCTGCTGGAGGCAGGGGGAGGGGCAAAGGAACCGTCCTGTCCCCATTGCCCACAGGAGGGGGCGGGGCCACCGTGGGCAGCTGGGCTCTTGGCTTCCCCCGCCCCCTCCTGGGCGGGGCTGGGGTTGCTGAGGAAAAAGAGAGAGAGAGAGCGAGCGAGAGAGAGAGAGTGCGCGCCAGCGAGCTCCACCTACAGCTGCTCTGATTGGTCATTCTGCCCCAGGAGGCGGGCCAGCAGGCCGAGCGCCCAATCAGAAGGCTCAGATTCGCCAGCGGGCCCAAGCAGCTCCCGCCCAGGCATGAGGCGGGCGCCCGTCGACGCCCCTGCCGGCGGCCCCGCTGCAGTGCCACCCTGCACCCCTCCCCTGAGCCCCGGCCGGGGGCGCTGGAGGAGGGTGGGTTTCGGAAGGAGCTGGCGCTCGCGGGGGTACCGCCCGCAGCGTGCCGGGGCGGCAGGGACGGGGCTGGCCGTGGCGGCGTGGAACTGGAGCCCGGCGGCCTGGCCTCAGGAGGGATTTCGTGCCAAGTGACCCCAGGGAGTGAGGGAGCCCTGGGGGGTAATCTGGGCCAGGCTGCCGGCTGCCGCAGGCCTCTCCGCATTTAACGCTGGCCTCTGTGCACGCTCAGCGAAGAGCTGTCCAGTAGGTTGGCCTACGTGCCCCGTCCCTTACCGCTAACGAGACTCGTGTGCAGGAGCTGAGCGCAGCCTGAGGTCTCCGGGGGACCCTAGGTTGTGCAGCAGACAGGAATCCAGCCCAGATGTGGAGCTGGTAGATGCAGCGAAAGCTGTGCCTGGATGCAGCAGAAGGTGGAAAGCAGAGAAGTAAAGATACTGTTTTATCTCCCTGGGGAACGGGGCAGAAAAGGATGTGCCAGTTGGGAGCTCACCGTGCTTCGGCCTCTGAGGTTGAAGTACCTGACAAAACAAGTCTTGGGTAGTCCCAAGTGCCACATCCCTGTGACTGTTATACTCTTCTGAAGCCGCTGGGACATGCCATTGCCTGACCTGAAGCTTTGTTCTTATGCAATATGCTGCCACATATCATGCCCCCACCCCATATTATAAATAGGCCTTGAACTAGGAGCAGAGTTTTGACTGGCTGTATGTCACAAAATGCATATTGGGTCACCCCAAGTGACACGTCTCTGCAACTGTTATTTCAATATGAAGAAATGCAGATATGCCATTTTCAGGGGTAACCCCTTTTTTCTAATCTGACAAATATATTATCCCCATTTTTATTCTGCATTTTCTTTGTCGCACCTAAAAATCAACAAAAAAGCAATATTCAGCCAATTTGTTGTAAAGCCAGTTGTAATGTTTTCACAGAAATATGACAGTTACAAATGAAGAGGTATAAGAACTTTGGTGTTAGATGAATTAAGAACAGGAAAAATGGCTATATTTATCAAAATGTGTGTAATTGTGCTACAGCTATAGAAACATTTGGTACGATTAGTGGTTTGTCCTCTCTGCAGCTCTTCTCCATGTAACTTGAACATAGCATTAATATTTAAAATAATGTTTCAAATATTTGCATAAAGAGTAGTTTATTAAAGCAAAGGTGTTGCTATTATAGGTACAAAGTTGTTGGGATAACATACAATGCTCTGAATCATTTTATACGTTTTCACAAACTTGGTCAAACTATGGTGGAATTTTGGAATTAAAAAGGAAAGGAAATGGAGACATTCTAGCCACTGAATTCTCCATATTCCGTCAAAAGGTACCAAACCACACTGCTGCTGTACAAGTGTTGCAGCAACACTAAAGACATGAGCTGTTTCAACTAATTGTGGTATATAGAAGTGGAGTAGAATTCTTGTAAGTAGTCTGTGAACGCTCTAGTTATGTCCACAGTTTTCCATGTTTTAGAAGCCATCAGAAACCACTCAGAGCAGCAATATGGATTAAGTTAGCCTTGTATGTTTGCATATAATTAATAAACATGATTATTTGGGAGCCAGCTGTGTCCAAGAAGTGTCTTCTTCTTTCATCGGTAGCCTTTACACACCTTTTGAAAGGAGATGCTTGTTTCAGTCTTGTTCTGGTTTTCTGATTTCTGAACAGACCTGATCAGTGATGATGTTCAGGTGGAGAATAAAGACTATTTCCATATTGAATAATTCAAGATATATCAGCTCAAATATGTACAAAGTATACATATATTCTATGAAATGAAAGCTATTCTCACTTCACTGCAATAAACAGAGGAGAAAGAGAGGAAGTTGTGATGTTTGTTAACTTGCAGGTGATGATCCTTGGTTCCTTTCCAAGAAACTAGAGTGCTATTTTCAAGGCAATTCATAGGATTGGAAGTTCAGAAAGCAAGGCAATAAATTGACTTTTCAATGGATTCTATCACACATTGGTATATTTGAGAGTGAGGAAGCTGATGAGCTGGTCAAAACTGGAAGACTGGAAGCTTAGATTTGAATGACAACGGTTGAAGATACTGACACCCTGTGAATGAAAATATAAGCTGAACTAAATGGTCGAAAGATAAAAGAGCCATTCTTTGATATCAAAGCATTTCAGAAATAACATTCACTATAGTGAGAGTGTGGACAGGGCGAATTGAGGAAAGGTTAAAAAACGGCATGTTTGGTCTTGAGAAAAGACAACTGAGGGGTTGGAGAACCCGATGGTCTTCAAATATGTTAAGGGCTGCTATAAACAGGAGGGTGATCAATTGCTCTTCATGTCTGCTCAAGGCAGGATAAAAGAAATGGGCTTAAATCTGCAGAAAGGGAGGTTTTGGTTAGATATTAGGAAAAAATTTGTTTGTATAAGGGTAGTTATTTCTGGAATAGGCTTCCAAGGGAGGCTGTGGAATCCCCATGACTGGAGGCTTTTAAAAAACAGGTTGGACAAACACCTGTCAGGGATGGTCTAAGTATACCTGGTACTGCCTCAGTGCGAGGGGCTGGACTTGATTATCTCGAGGTCCCTTCCAGTTCTACATATCTATGATTCTCTGACCCCTAAATCCTTTTCAGAGCCATTGTTTTCCAGGACACAGTCCCCCATTCAGTAGATAGGATCTGCATTCCTTGTTCCTTGCTGTATTAAAATGCATTTTCTTTGACTCCAGATCACTCTACAGGACTGCTCTGTCCTCATCAATGTTTACCGCTCTACCGATCTTTTTGTCATCCACAAATTTATCAGCAGCTACTTCTTGATCATCGGTGAAATGCTGAATAGTGTTGGACCTTGTACTGATCCCTGCAGGACCCTCATTAGAAAGCTCTGCCCCACATAAACTCATGTATGCCCCCCACTGAGTATCAGGATCTCATCCCACTCACCCTCTTATATCTCCACCAGCCATTCTTAGGAAGCTTCTCGCACACCCCAGGCTGCCCCATGGCCGTAAACTCTGTCCATATTTATCAACCTGTTACAAAGTTTGGAAACCGAAACCACCTGAGAGAGCCAGAACACTCAGAGAGAAACAATAGGATCCATGAGAGTGAGCAGGAGGAGGAGACACTCAGGAGTTTTTGCATAGTCCTGCTTAGCTATGAGAAACTTTAAGGAGAAGAGAAGCTGTTGGTCATGGGCAAAAAAGACAATGTTGATGCATAGCCTTGCAAAACATGGGGGAAAACCCCGCAAGACTGATAACATCAATGAATGGGTAGAACATGAGCTGAGTGGTTTAAATCTGCCAGATATGACTGTTGTAGGTGGCACTAAGATCTTGGGGACAAGGACTGTTTAAATGTTGTGTGTCTGTATAGCAACCAGCACAACGTGGCTGCAATCCATGGCTGGGGGCCACTGAGTACAGTACAGTAATACAAATGATAAAATCACTGTAAAATGAGGCCCTGGGAATTTTGAAGCCGGTGGGGAAGCAGAATGATTTCAGTGAGTGACTGGAGGAAGCAATAGTCAACCTGCTTAAAAAATACCCACAAACAAACCCTGCAGCAAAGCTGTAAATACATCATCTTCAACAGGAGACAGAAACTGTCTCCTATCATATATTTATTTGTGTAGGGTCTGATCTAAGGGTCAGTGAAGCTAATGGGGATTTTTCCACTGACTTCTGTGGTCTCTTGATCAGGCCCTTTACCCCCCAAAGAATGGTGGGTGTTTTCCAGACATGAAATAAGACCAAATCCTGTCCCAGAAAACTTACAAGCCAAACAGACAAGAGAGAAAGGATACAAATGAATGACGGGTTAGACATGCGCTTTGCTGAATGGAAGCCCCCAGACTGTTCCATTCAGTCCACGGGTAAGGGGGCTGCTCCCAGTTGCCCGTTTCTGTTGTGCTGTGTCTGTAACTTAATGTTATCGTGACAAAAAGATTAAAGTTTGTCAACCAGCTGAGGGTTTGAAGTGTAAAGGCCTGGTTGTCCTCTTGCTTAGACTCTTTTGACACCAGTTCAAGGCCACTGATATCAGCAGGCCCTGCAGATTTACTTCAGTGTAAGTGACAGGAGAATCAGGCCTGCTAGCTGGAACTTGTTTTTAACATTAAAGAAACATGAGTCGGTAATGCTGATGTGGGTTTGGATCTTTAAATGACCAAAATGGCTATATCTGTGAATTGCTTCCTGGCCATTTAGTGACTAGCTACTGAAAGATTTTGATGGATTTCATTTGGCTTTTGTTGCTGTTATATTTATTAGCTCACCAAGAGTAGCCTGTCAAGCTCAAATCTGAGGTAACGTGTAGATGGCTAGGATGTGCATTTTTTAGCCACCAGTCGTGCAATTCAGATGCAGCAGCTTTTTCTTGAGTGATCTTGTTCTTTGCTCGTCCCCCTACATTTGGTGCACTTTTGCTGCACGTGTGGAATATCAGAAGGCTGTCAAACCTTTGCTTTCCTTTCACCGTGGGACCTTTCTGTGATTTGTTGCACTGTGGATTTTACACTCTTAATGTTTTGTAACGGGGGAGGGGCCGAATCAGCAAAATAGGGAAATTGGGATAACAATCTTACACTGAGAGTAACGAACGTACAGAAGAAGGCGGAGAAGACAATGGATGGCATTCTCCCTCAGGGAAGGGTGAGCACTGCGCAGGTAGAAGACAGTCAGGTATCCACAGCTGTGCAGCATCGAGGAAGCCGTGGGAAAGGAGCGAAACAGTAGCACTGGTTGGAAAATGTATTTTTCATTGATTTTTTTTTCATTTTTATTTCTTTTTGTTGAAAAACTTAGTCTTTGGCTGGTGAAAACCAAAAATTTGCTTTGTTTTTGGCAAACCCCTCTAAAAATTTGATAAAAATAGTTTTCGTGTGAAAATGGCCATTTAATCAGAAAGCTGGTTTTGGTTGAAACACAATTTTGATGAAATTTTTTCCAGCCAGCTCCAGGCAAATGCCCCTGAAGTTAATGCAGCCTACGACAGCAGCAACAGCAGGAAGACAAGCTACATGGATTGCAAGAGATGCTTTGCTCCTCATACTCTCTGTGGCTTCTGCCACATCTGAGACAGCCACATGAATGTGGCTCCTGGGCCACTTTGCTCAGACCATAGCAGTTTTGTGCATAGGGAAGCGGGGCTCTAGCTGGGTCTCTGCTCTCTTTGCACTGGATCTTTCTATCCCTTCTACACTCCTCCAGGACTCTTGGTGGTGCCAGCCTCTTGCCTTTGCCAATGGACTCTTCTTCAGTGCCTAGCTTTTTCTCCTGGCTCTTTGTACCCTAGGGAACTGTGGCCGCTTGTATACGCATTACGCAACTTCCATTCTCAGGAAACCACTGCAGCAATAGCACTAGGTATCCATCTGCCCCCTCAAGTAGCACATGTTCTGCTTAATTCTAGCCTCCCAACCCCCTTGCTGGTATTTCTGCAAGGTTATGTTTGCAGTGGGTTTGAGGGCACAGTTTCTTGATATTCACACTGTTTCCTGCCTGGGTTTGGTGCTTAACTCTTCCTTTGTCCTCTGAAGGGACAATCTGGCCCTGGGGAGAAGGAAATTCCAAGAAATTATCACTAACTCAGAGA
Source organism: Mesoclemmys tuberculata (assembly GCA_007922155.1). Taxonomy (NCBI): domain Eukaryota; kingdom Metazoa; phylum Chordata; order Testudines; family Chelidae; genus Mesoclemmys; species Mesoclemmys tuberculata. The sequence goes on from ML675622.1 coordinate 5,159,310, forward strand.
TCAAGCCTAATTCCTGTCCATTTTCTGTTCCCAGAAAGCCCTGCGACTAGACACAGGGGGCCTGAGTCTCCAAGGTTGTGCACCTTGTGCAGTCATTGACACGAGTGCAAAGTGGGTGTAAAACTTTACCAAATCAGAATCAAGGAAATGTAGGACTAGAAGATACCTTGATAGATTATTTAGTGCAGTCCCTTGCACTGCGCAGGACTAAATAAGTGTTATCTACACCACCCCTGCCAGGTGTTTGGCTAACCTGTCATTAAAAACCTCCAATGACAGAGATTCCATGACCTCCCGAGGCAATTTGTTCCAGTGCTTAACTAACCCTGACAGGAAGATTTTCCTAATGTCTAATCTAAATCTCCCTTGCTGGAATTGAAGTCCATTATTTCTTGTCCTGTCCTCTGTGGTTAAAGAGAACAAGTGATCTTTTCTCATTTGAAGACTATTATGTCCCCCCCCCCCGCCCGGGTCTTCTCTTCTCCAGACTAAACAAATGCCATTTTTTCAATCTTTCCTCCTAGACCTTTAAGCATTTTTGCTGCTTTCTTCTGGACCTTTTCCCCACCTCTTCCCCAAAGTGTGGTGCCCAGAACTGAAGTCAGTACTCCAGCAGAGGCCTTAACAGCGCTGAGCAGAGTAGAAAAAATGGTAGCTTTACACCTATTTTGCTTTGATGTCAATGGTTGCACAAGATGCAAGGTAACAGCAAACCAAGCCCAGTGAGCATGCTGGAGGGAGGGGAGGGGAATACCCATCCTGCTGCAGGTTGGGTTTTTTGTGGTTATACCACCTCTTCCCCTGCTATAAGAAGCAAGAAGATGTTAACATTTAACTCAGACTTGACAACCACATTAAGCCATTGTGATGTAATCAAACGGGAAATGGTCTCAAAAGACCAGGCATTTAGAAGGGTTAGATTCTCCTAGTAACTTCATGAGAGTTGTGCACATGCAGCTGAGGGGACAATTGGGTCCCAGGCATCTGGACTCATGATCCAAACTGCTTGGGGAAGAGTGGGAAGAGAAACAGACACACTCTGTCTCATACTCTGTGATGATCTGGGACAAAATATTCAGTCTGAATCAGGTAGTGCAGGCATTTGAACCTGGATGGAGGGAGAGGTGGACCCCCTTTACTAGGTTGCCAGGAGGGAGAGGTGGGACCCCCCAGAAAGCTCAGGTTTCCAACTGAAAACAACCCTTTTGACCCAGGTCCGTTGTCACAAAGCCATTCAAAAGGGCTCGTTTCTTCCCATGAGGACTGAAAACAAATGTCAATCTCAAAAGGTGCCAGGAAACACCAATGTCACCCTGAGTTCAGCTCTGTTCACACTGCGCAGTTCTGAACACAGTCCAGCCTAAGCACCGGCACCAAGTACTCCTCCTGATGCCTCAAACATTTGCCCCCCCACACCTATGCTGATGCTTTTCCCCTCTCCTTAAAAAAATGGTTACTTACCTTCCATAACTATTGTTCTTCGAGACGTATGACATGTCCATTCCCAGCAGGTGTGCATGCGTTGTGTGCACAGTCGTCAGCTGGTTTTCCTCCCAGCAGTACCCCTGGAGTGGCACCTCCATGGTGCTGCCGACCTGCCACCTCTCCAGTTCCTTCTTGCCGATTGACTCCAACAAGAGGGGCAGGCGGGTGGGTCTTGGAATAGACATGAGCAACACATCTCGAAGAACAACAGTTACAGAAGTAACCATTTTTTCTTCTTCGAGTGCTTGCTCATATTGATTCCAAGCCGGTGATTCCCAAGCAGATCAACGGAGGAGGAGTTGGAAATTACGACGTTGTTGACCGCAGCACTGCTCTGCCAAATACCGTGTCATCTTTGACACGCTGGGTAGTGGCATAATGCGAAGTAAACGTGTATAGAAGACCAGGTTGCAGCCTGACAGATTTCCTATGTGGGAATATGAGCCAGGAATGCTGCTGGTGAGGCCTGAGCCCTCATGGCATGCGCTGTAAGAGTCGGGGCTGGCACCGCAGCTAGCTCGTAACACACCCTTATACAAGAGGTAATCCAGGATGAAACCCTCTGAAAGGATACTGGGAGTCCTCTCACCCTATCTGCTACAGCGATGAAGAGATGATTCAATTTACAAGAAGGTTGAGTTCATTCTTCATAGAATGCCAATGCCCATCTGACATCCAGGGAGTGGAGACTACATTCCCTGCTGCTTGCATGCGGCTTTGGAAAGAGCACTGGCAAGAAAATCTCCTGACTAGGGTGAATTTGAGAGACCACCGTGGGCAGGAAAGCCAGGTGTGGGCACAGCTGCACCTTATTCTTATGAAATGCTGTATATGGTTCTTAGCCAACCCTGAAAGCAGCACAGGTGAAGATGTGCTTGTCATACTACGAATATGGTTGCCGCCATATGGCCTAATATTTGAAGGCAGGTCTATGCTGTTATGTGTGGACTGTTCAGTACTGAGGAAATCAGGTTGATTTTAGTGATTAATCTGGTCAGTGGTAGGGACACTTTGGCCTCCAGGGAGTTGAGATGAGCCCCCATGAAGTCAGAGTTGATTTCTGTAAGTTTAGTATACTACAACTACTCTAAAAAGCTATTCTGAACACAAAATAAAGCTATCCATTTTCACACTGCTTGGAGCTTCATCTCAGGTGAAGGATGGTTGAGAAGGAACCGAGGGGGGTCTGGTCACATGTGCTAGATAGGCATCAACAACAACACGAGACAGGGGACAGCACGTGTGACCCAGATGTGTGCCGCTGCTGAAGTTCTCTGATCAAAGGCACAGTCCCCTGAAGTGGCGCACCCCCAGGGATCCTCCTCAAAGAAGAATTACATTTTACCAAACCTGTAATAAATCTGCACTCCTGGATTACTGTATTAGTCTAACCAGGGAACCGCAGTCACTCTCCCTTAGGGTCTCCAGCCCCTACTTTATCACCCAGACAGACTGGACTTTATGATGAAAGGTTATTAAAACCAAAATCACCACATTAGGTTCTTCCAGCCCCAAAAGGCCAGTCACTTATCCCAGATCTCACCGAAGACAATACTGCTAACTAATTTCTTTAGCAAACTAAAGATTGGTTAGCTGAGAAAAGACAGGAGAGCTGTTGAGAGGTTAAAGAAGGTAAAATACATGATCAATGAGTTAAAGTTTGTAAGTCTGGATGATAGCAGAGGTGGTATATCTGTTTAGTTCTCCATAAGCCTCTTAGGGTTGCCCAAAAGACTGTGGGAACCTCTGTTTTACATCTATAAGACCCCTTTGATCCAAACAGATCAGAGATCAAGGATCATTCCCAGGGTGCATTTTTATAGCTGTCTTCCCCAGAAAGCAGCCAGGCAAATGCTTGCACTCACAGCGAGAGCTCTTCCTTTGACAAAGAATGCATTTTGAGTCTTTGACTTTGGGTCACCACATCAAGGGCCATTAGCTTTGAAAACAACATTCTACTTCCTATGTATAGACAAGTAATCCATTTACAGTGATATATGTAATACAGTTGCTGGCTATTTGTTACAATAGAAATAGATAATTGAAAGCAATAAAGATAACATTCATTGGTTTTCAGGAAGTCCACACATCATACAAAATATCATCTATATGCTAACACAAACCTCTGATCTAGGGTGAATTAAGCATAGGGTATACAATGTATAATGCAAATCACTAAAGGTACAGATACAGATAGGTGAAGACATTAGCACTAACATTTCTTTGAACTATTCTAACAGACAAGAGACTTGGTTTAATCCCATTACAATGCTTTTTTTAAAAATTTCTGTTTTTTTTATTTCTATCAGCACAAGTGAATGGGCCTCTGTCTCCTAGCCCACTTAACATCTCTTTGATACCTCCTCATAAGTGAATTGGTACACTTAACACTTCTTTGAGGTTTTAACCTGAGCTGGCTGTCAGCAGCACAACTGGTCTGGATAGAATCATAGGGCTGGAAAGGACCTCGAGAGGTCATCTAGTCCAGTCCCCTGCACTCATGGCAGGACTAAGTAATATCTAGACCATCCCTAACATGTGTTTGTCAAACCTGCTCTTAAAAATCTTCAATGATGGAAATTCCACAACCTCCTTAGGCAATTTATTCTAGTGATTAACCACCCTGACAGTTAGGAAGTTTTTCCTAATGTCCAACCTAAACCTCTCTTGCTGCAGTTTAAGCCCATTGCTTCTTGTCCTGTTCTCAGAGGATGAAGAAAACTGAGGCACAGCTAGACGGTGATGTGATCCAGAATCTTCTAGGAGCCTGGTACATGTAGGAAATTTTGTGGGCCAGGACTCTACTGGGAGTAAGAAAAACTCAGGCTGGTAAGAGATCTGATATCATGCTTTCAGGGATAACAGAACTCTTTACTAGCCTGGATGACCCAGGTGGGCGTGAAGCAACCACTAGGGGAAGTATGGATGTTAAAGACAAGGAAAGATGCCCTTATTTTGTGGTTTAGGATGGTCATTTCAGATGTCATTAAACCTATTGCGGGATTGGAGACCAAGGCAGTCAATGCCCTGAAAAGAGTGAAGTTTGTATCCCGGGCAATGGCCAAAACTCCAGCATCAAACTCACAAGGGAGTTGTGACAATCAGGGTCCAGACACTCCACAGGGAGAACAGGGATCTGAACCCTGCAGGATAAGCAATTGAATCAATTGATTGTATATATTACTGTACTACCAAAGTGTATCCATCAAGGCCTTTTACTGAATAATATCAGCATGATCTGTATGTATTAGCACTATATGAGGAATTCTGGCTACTTATGATATTGTGTTTTAACGTCTGTGACCAGATAAAGGGAGAAAAAGGTTTTGTTCCAGGCAGGAGGACGGGCAGCTATCTCCCTGTCTCCAATGTAAATTAACCATTTTGGAATCAAAACATTGGAAGCTCCATTTACATAGAAGTCAACAGGAAGAGAAAAACTGTGGGGAGGGGGGACTATCATCCTGTCTCTGGGGACAAAACAATGAATTTTGAGAAATTAAGAAAATAATCATTTTGGCATCCATCTCTGAGGGAACATAGAGGTCAGCGCTCTTTGAACAGTTGGATCCCCAGCTATGTGGGTTGGTGACTCTGAAGAGAAACTGTAGGTGAGAAAACTGCTTTAGACAAATCTTGGCACCTGCTAGGATTCTAGGGAGTCTCTTAGGCCTGTTCTACACTAGAGAGTTTTGTCAACTTTTGAGAGACTTTTGTTGACCAAACAATCCTGGGGTAAACACTGCAATGACCCTTTTGTTGACAAAATAAAACCACCTCGATGAGAGGTGTAGAGCTTTTTGCTACAACATTTTAGTGACAAAGCGGCAGTGTAAACGCTGCTGTATGTTTTTTTTGTGGTAATTGGCCTCTGGAAATCTCCCACAATGCCAACCCTGGCCACTCTGGACATTTGGTCGCACTCCACTGCTCTGCAGCCACCCGCCCTTCCCCCCCAGAAGCTTGCAGGAAGTTTTGAAATTGTTATTCCACTTCCTGCTTGGTCGGCACGGAGAGTTTGCATCTCATCTTCCCAGCTGACCATGGTGGCTCCACACAGCAAACGCTCTTCTGCTTGGAGCACACCGGAACTGCTGGACCTGATCAGCGTTTGAGGGGGGTCTGCCGTGCAGTCCCCGCTCCACTCCAGCTGAAGGAATTTTGATACCTGTGGCCAGATTTCTCGTGCCATGGCAGAGAAGGGTTATGAGCGGGACACATTGCAGTGCTGAGCTAAAATCAAGGAGCTGCAGCAGAGCTACCACCACACCAGGGAGGCAAACAGTTGCTCTGGTGCAGAGCCAATGAGCTGCTGCTTCTCCAAAAAGCTGGAATCCATCCTCAGCAGTGACCCACATCCACCCCCAAGATGCCCGTAGACACCTCCGCGGTCCTGGGGCCACCAGGTACTGGACTGAACCCCGATGAGGAGGTCAATTGATGAAGAAGTGGAGCTGGAGGATGACCCAGAGCTGGGGAACAGTTCGTTTGCTGAGATTGGGAATCAGGAGCTGTTCTCAACTCCAGAAGGCTACAGCCAGTCCCAGCCCTTCAGCTCAGGATGCAGGAGAGGGGAGCTCTGGTGTTTGGAAGCTGATGCTGCCTGTGTACTGGAGGCATGGAGGTTATTAGTTTGGCTTAAACATACAAGTGCTTGAAGGGATAGAAATGCACAGGAGTCAGCTGTGTTTGCATGTGCTTTCCCATTCCCTTGCGCATCTAGGCAGTAGGGCTGAGAAGCACATTAATGCATGATGAGATTTTGCGGGTATCCTCCGCTGCGACCTCTAGGAAACTTTCTTGGAGGTACTCCTCGATTCTCTGCCTCAGATTCCTGGCAGAGCAGCTGTGTTTCTGCACCCGTTGCAGGTCACTTTCCCACACTAACTGGCAATTATTTGAGCGGGGACCAAAGCAGGGCACAGTCATGTAGCATAGGCATCCGGTTTGAAGCTGCTCTTGTGGAGGAGATGCATCCTAGCATCCTTGCTGACTCTAAGGAGTGAGATATCTGCTTCTATGGCCTCTGCCTGTGGAGAATGGTGGCACAATTTAAAATCTGTTTTCCCTATGAACCTGCATTTATGCGCCAAGCGAGCACCCACCCAGAACCCAAACCTATTTGGATGGTCTGTCCGCCTCTCCCCCAACTCACCATTCTCAGGCTGATCAAGGAGCTGTACTCGGTGCAAGGGAACAGTAAAAATGAGGCGTGTTTCACAGTGATTCATGTGTGCTGTTAGGGCTCTCACAATAATGGTTTTGTTCGTTGTTTTTTGTTCTTACACAGACGTGATGTTCGTAGCCATGGCCCCTATGCTGGCAGACCACTTATGACAGATAAGGAAGCGACCTTGGAGAAGCAAGGAGGTTCTAGGAACTCCTCCCGTCCTCTGAGGCATCCAAAAGAGAGAAAAGGGCATGGAGACAATCGATGTCAGAATCTCAGAAGTCAGACAGACAGGAACGGAAGGAAAACCAGGAGAGAATTTTAGCTGGCCATGAACAAATGATCAAGGCCATGGAAGAGCAGACAGAGTTTCTAAAGATAATAGTGTCATGGCAGACAGTTCATGCAAGCTCCGCCCCCCCCTTCAGCCACAACCAAACTTCTTTCCCTGCACTCCACCAACTCCCCCTACACATTCCTACCCAAGCCACAGGCCATCTTGCTACCCCCCTTCATTCCCCTCAGACAGCTATGAGAAGGACAACTGGACTTACACACTGGCACTGCCCCCCACTACTTCTCCCCTCTAGGATTTGTTTGTGTTGTGTGTGGTTTTTGGTTAATAATAAAAGTAAGCTCTCAAAACAAGAAGCACTCTATGTGTTGAACATGATATGTGTACCTACCACTGACACACGTTCAGCTGTATAGTAGTCACAGAATGTCACAGTGCAATTTCAAAAAACTCCTGATGGGTTCTCATTGTCAAAATGGGCCCTCAATGCCTCCCTTATGCATATGGCTCCCCGTTGTGCCCCTCTAATACCCCTAGCATCTGGCTGCTCATATTCAGAGGCTATGCAATCCACCTCTGCGGTCCACCCAGGAGCAAACTTCTTGCCCTTAGCTTCACATAAATTATGGTGCACACAGCAGGCGGCTATAACCACAGGAATATTGTCCTCATTTAAGTCCAGCCTGCCATAAAGGCATCTCCAGTGCACCTTTAACCTGCCAAATGCACATTCAACAGTCATTCGGCACCTGTTCAGCCTGTCATTGAAGCGCTCTTTGCTGCTGTCCAGTGTAAGGCTTCATGAGCCAAGGCAATAAGGGGTAGGCTGGGTCTCCCAGGATCACTATGGGCATCTCAACATCCCCTATTCGAATCTTTTTGTCTGGAAAAAAGTCCCTGCTGGTAGCTTCCGCTACAGGCCAGTGTTCCTGAAGATATGAGCATCATGTATCTTTCTTGACCAACCCACGTTGATGTCAGTGAAATGCCCGCAGTGATTCACAAGCACCTGCAGTACCATAGAGAAGTACCCCTTTCTATTGATGTACTCCATCCCAAGGTGGTCCGGTGCCAAAATTGGGATGTGTGCGCCATTTATTCCCCCACCACAGTTAGGGAATCCCATGGCTGTGAAGCCATCCACTGTTTCACGCACGTTGTCCAGAGTCACAGTCCTTCGCAGCAGAATGCGATTAATGGCCCTGCAACTTGTGATAACACTGTTCCAATGGTGGACTTTCCGACTCCAAACTGATTAGTGACTGACCGGCAACAATCTGGAGTTGCCAGTTTCCACAAGGCAATCGCCACACGCTTCTCCACCAAGAAGGCAGCTCTCATTCTGGCATCCTTGCGCTGCAGGGCAGGGACCAGCTCTCCACAGAGTTCCATGAGAGTGGCTTTGTGCATTCGAAAGTTCTGTAGCTGCTGCTCATCATCCCAGACCTGCAGAACGATGCGATCCCACCACTTGTCTCACGCACCCAGAAGCAGAGGTTCACCATGTGCAGGTGCTCCGTGAATTACAACAGTAAAGCGGTGCTGGTTGTCTGCATGTCACTCAGCAGGTCAGGCTCCTCAGATTCCTGTTCTCATTTGGAGCTCATGACGTGCTGCACAACCAGCCGCAATGTGTTCAGAATGTTGAAAGCAACCGTGGAGAGTAGTGTGGGATCCACCTTTTCAGATAGAGATGGCGGGCGCGCAGTAAACAGTGGGAAGCCATTGAAAAAATGGCACGAGTCGCTGCCAGCAACACAATGAATGACGGCACGGAAACACAATGCACTGTGGAACTTTGAGCCAGCACCCGTGCTGCTCCTCAGCTTCTCTCTCCCATCCCAGAATTCCTAGTGGCAGAAGCTAGCAAGTTGCATGGTGGGATAGCTGCCCATGATGCACTGCTCTTACTGTCGAAATCACAGCACCAAGTGAGCATGCGTTTTTGTGACAAAATGAGTGCTGTATGGACAGGGGCGAGGGCTGTAATTATAACACCGAAAAACCTACTGTCAACAAAACTTTCTAGTGTAGACAAGACCTTAGACACACGTTTACTTTTGTTTCATTTGTAACCTTTTTCTGTTTCTATGATCTCTGCTTGGTATCACGTACATCTTTGTTCTTTATTAATAAACCAGTTTTATTATGAACTCATCTCAGTGCTATTATATACAAGTGAGGTGTGCATCCTCCCCTGAGCCAGCAGGCTGGCGTGTCTTTGGAGACAGCAGACTTGGTCATTTCTGTGTGTCCAGGGGGAAGGCCTGGATTACTGCAGAGGAATGCTCTTCTAGGCGGTTCAGGAACAGGGGGCACTGAGGGTTACCTGCAAGGCAAGGGAAGGAGTAGCAAGAGTCCTGAGGAGTTTGCTGGCTAGCTCAGTCTGCAGTGGCAGGGAGCTGACATGCAGTTTAGCAGCAGCAAATCTCTCTCTTACTCAGGCAGAAGTTTAACAAGGTGACATACAGTCCTGGATGCCCCTTGAAAGCATCACAGTGGGGCATCTGGATCCTGATTATCACACTATGCAAGAACGTGTTCCCTTTCACAACTACCTTCACACCCACTCTCTCAACTGACTTTAGTCCTGTATTTACCTCAGTAAACCACTTGAGGGGGGATCACCAGTTCCTTTAAGATGATTGAATTAATTAAAATCACAAGGTACTATTACTAATGTTGTAGAAACATAGGTACATACTAGAGGTTTTGTGGTAGACTAAAGGAAATCCTGTTGCAACACCCAATCAGAGAAGCAAACAAAAAACTCCACATGGGCAGAAAGTAACATACTGTGTAGCAGGTAAGTGACTGATGCAATAGAAAGAACAGATACTTCTCTATAAAGTACCTTAGTTAGAAACTGTTAATAAGACTGAATATAGGGCACAGGCAAGGTTTTGAGACCCAACGCTTCACTACTGTCTTCATGCATTCTAGCTAGGATTTTTCTAATTTTTTCAGAGGGGGATGGGTTAGTGGTAGATGTTGCATGGGCACACACAGGTAAATTATAGCAGGTCTGTGCCATGGTTGAGGAATGAAACGGAGAGGAAGGATGGTCTATGGGTAGGACACTAGCCTAGGATTTGAGAAACCTGGGTTCAACTCTGCTTTGCCACAGCTTTCGTTTGTGACCTTAGTTAAGTCACTTAACCTCTCTGTGTCTCAGTCCCCCCATCTGTACAATGGGGATAATAGCCCTGCTCTGCCTCATGGGGGGTGCATGGGGATTGTGAAGATAAACAAATGAAAAGAGTGAGACACTACAGTAATGGGGCCATACAAATACAGTACCTTCCTTAGATAGATGTCCATGCAGGATGTTGTTGTGCTGCCAGAAGACCGGGTCGAGAACTGTAAGCTGGCACATGAAGGAGCAAGTCCTCATCCATGAGGGGTACAAATGAAGCGGAGACTCAACTCCTCTGCTTGTTGGGATTTCCCCTGGCATGGAGGAGTCCCCAGTGAGATAGAACTGGCTTAGCAGGCACTTCCACCCCATCCTTACAGCCCCAGTGCAGGGAGCATGACAGGTGGAGGGGTGGGCTCATTGCCATGACAGAACCGGCTCACACCTAGCCTGGGGCTGGGGTCAGGCAAAGACTTGGGGAGCTGCCAGCGCTCTGCCAGCCCACCACCTTTCCCTGCGCTGCAGAGGCTGGAGCAGGGAATACAGACTGCAATCGCCATGGGTTGCTTTGCTGCATACGGAACAAAACAAACATTTATTAAACACTTTAAAGGAAAAAATGTTAAACATTTTAAATAAAAATGATCAAATGGACAAAGAAAATCACCACAGAACTCACCTCCTTCTTGTAGAGCAGCTCTATTGGGGGCAGTATTTTCAATTTCACCCAGGTGGGATTTTTGGTAAAATCCACTCATGCCAGAGCCTGCAGTCAGTCCGTTTAGGGCCCAGAGTCTGCCAACTTTAGCCTCACACTGACTTCACTATTGCCTTAGCAACTCCATGGTACGGCCCAGACTGTCACAGTCCCCTGGCTCCAAGCATGCGCTGCCATGTCCAGACCCAGTCCAGGTTTATTATTTTATATGAAAGGTTAACAGACAGCCAGACAGAACGCAACATTAAGACAATCCCTGGCCCCCAGGCTTCAGGACCTCGCAGAGGTCTCTGGTTCTCCCGTTCCTGGAAGCATCCTTTCTCCTCCAGCTCTGCTCCCCTTGGAACCACAGCCACCGAGTTGCCCCTTTGTTCCAGGGATCCTCCACAGCAGTCAGCTTCGCTCTACCATAGCCTTTACTGACCAGGACTCAGCTTGTCTCAGTCCTTCCTCCCCAGCTGCCTACTAGCAGCCCTTCCTAAACCCAGATGAAGCCCAGCTCCCTTTAATTAGCTGAATTAGGTTCACCCGCTCCAGTCCAGAGGCGCTGGGCTCAGCCTGTCGAGAGACACTGAAAGGCTAACCGACCAGGTGTTGTACTTCGCTGGTTCCAGTCCCGGGAAAGATGGGAACTGGACACAAAGAAATCAGTACATGTGGCTAAGAAGCAAATTTTAACCTTCTTTATTTGTTGAAAATGTCAATTAAAAATAGTTAAAAATAAAAATGCTAGAAAAATTGAACTCGCATAAGTAGTAACAGTAAATAAACCTAACATGAGAAAAGATATAGTGGAAGGCAGCTGACACAGAGCATCCATCTTAAAACAGACTAACCAGAACCTATTTACAAATTGCTGTAAACAAAGTAACTATGGCAACGCTGCTATCTGTTTGACATGGCTTCCTTTCCTTTATTTATTTATTTTTGGCTTGTTACGCTCAGTACATGTGTCTGTTCCAAAACATACCAGCACATCCTCCAGCACATTAAAAGTCTTATAAACATGCATATGTACACAGCATGGATTCAAATAAACTCTAACTAGATGGAGATAGTTATACCTTTTGCACAGGACTTTTGAGTACCGTTCATGAGCCAAATGTTGCTTGGGTGTTTGCATAAGTGCATGCCAGCAAAACAGCGGACTCAACCGGGTTGCTGCTGGAGCATGGGGTAGATTACTGCCTCTCCAATCCCGGCTCCCCAAAAATTACTGGAGAAGTTACTGTGACAGGGGCAGCACACGGATATTACTAGGGAAGTGGAAGAACCAGCTTCATAACACACAGCCACTGGTCACAGACCAAAATTTCACACGTCTGCCCTTCATAAGTGAATGCATGTTAAAATGCAGTGCCCATGCAATGGGGCATGGATGGATTGCCATGGCCAGCGGTCAGCTGCAGTACAGCCCAGCTTCACATGCACTTGCTGCTAATGTGCAAGGAGTCAGAGAGCTTGTAGCTTCAGAGGCCAACTACCACCAAGAAGTGAAGACAAGGATGGTGAATGCTGGCCAGAGCAAACAAGGCCCAAGTTAAAAAACAAAAACAACAACAACAAAAACGCCAACCAAACCAAGCTCACAATTAAATACAAACCCATTTTAAAATGCTCTGCAGTTTTTAGAGTCCAGCTTTTCAGCTTAATTGCTTCTCATCCCCAAATGCAATTTGTCCCACTCTGGTTGAACTTTAATTGCAATATGAGGGTTATAATTATTCCCTGTAATATTTCCTTCATGAAGAACTTAAACAGTAATGAGCTATGATAGGTGTCTGCATCTCTTTGGGCCACACTGCCCCTGATATTCAATCTTCATGGTTAGAATAGTTCAGACCTTCTGTTACAGTTAATGATATACTGCAAGCAAGGAAATAAAAGTAACTGAAATAAAAAAAGGGGAACCCAGAGCCAGATGGAAATGCGGTATGCAGACAGTCTGTATATACACACATTGTATGTGTTCTTTGATTTAGCTGGTATCTCTGCCAGCGATTTGTAGAAACTGTATAAATTCTTATACAGGAGGGAGCTTGACCATTCCAGCTCATCAAAGCATAAAAATAAGTATTTTTCCTATTGCAACAGAATGATATTTCCTATTATAAAGCTCCTTTGGGGTTGACTGGGTAATTAGTGGTTATTGTCTGTTTTCATAACCAAGGTGAAGGAAAAAACGGTTACTAATCTCCCATAACTGTTGTTCTTTGAGATTTGTTGCTCATGCCCATTCCAATGTTGGTGTGTGCTTATCCTCAGAACCGCTGCCACAGTTTTTCCCTCAGTGTTGGCTAACTGACAGAGGTGCAAGCGGCGGGTAGGGAGAGCAGGGTTGGAACGGACATGAGCAACACATCTCAAAGAACAACTACAGAAGGGTAGTAACCGTTTCTCTTCTTCGAGTGCTTGGTCACGTCCATTCTATGGTAGGTGAGTCACAAGCAGTGGACTATTCAGAGTTGGCTGGCATACTGACTGTAACACCGCCCAGCTGAAACCCGCATCGTCCCTAGCTTGTTGGGTGATGGCATAGTGGGACGCGAAAGTGACGACCACGTTGCTGCTCTACAGACGTCCTGAATTGGAACTTGCGCCACGAATGCCACCGATGATACTTGAGCTCTCGTAGAATGGGCTGCCAGCGGGGGAGCCAGAACCTTTGCTAGGTCATAGCACGTGTGCGGATACAGGCAGTGATCCATGACAAGACTCTGTCTGTGGGCTGAGACTGGATGGCCTTTCATTCTGTCTGCAACAGCTATGAAAAGTGGAGTGGACTTCCGAAAGGGATTAGTCCTTTCTATGGGAAAGGCTACTGCACACCTAACATCATGCGAGCGGAGCCTTTGGCAGGAAGACTGGGTGTGGCTGCAGCTGAAACTTGTCCTTGAAGAAGACGGTGTATAGTGGTTCTGAAGTAAGAGCTCGGATCTCTGAGACCCTTCTGGCAGAAGTAATGGTGACAAGGGGATGAATGTCCATGCTGGGAGTCCTGACCATAGACACAGAGTCCTTCCTCAGTACCAGAAAAGTGGAACAGTGCTGCACCTCCCTCATAGATGCTGGGGCACTTCTTACTGAAGCCAAAGTGCATGGTGCTGGGCCAGCATGATGTGGCTCCAACGGAGGGGATGAAGTGCTGCCTCCCTAAGGAGGAACTTGAGTTGGCGTCCCTGTTCTTCTTAGCCCTAGGCCTGAAGCCTTTGCAAATCCTGCAATGCTCCTGCATGTGGGTCTCCCACCAACGCATCGGCTTATGGCATGATGCAGTTTTAATCCTGGGGACCGAGGCATACCCCGGGGCTGGGGAGGGCTAACCCTGCTAAGCCAGGTCCCCTACTAATGGAAACAAACTCTAAACCAAGAACTATTTATAGATAATCGACACAGCTCACTGAGAGAGGTACTTGAGGGAAAACGCAATGCGAGCAGCAGTTCCAACCACCATCACGGGTGGTAACAAGGAACTGAGGGGGCAGCAGGGCCTTATATACCATACCTAGGAAGGCACAACTCCAGGGGGCACCAGAGCCCACCCGACAGATACCACTGAGGGAAAAACTTTCCAGCAATGGTTCTTGGGGTGAGCACACACATGCATTAAAATGGACATGAGCAAGCACACGAAGAACTGCAAATGTTTTAAATGGGGAAAATGATGTTAGCCACCTCTTGTCAAGCCAAGTGTGCTTTCCATCAAGAGTGGAGCATGTACGGTAAGATAAAAGCACTGGGGAAAATATAAAATATATACATTACATGGACGTTTAGAAAGTGAAAATGTAACAGGACATAAGAATTAGAGGTCATGCATTAGAAATGGGCCTGTGGGCAAAAGAGAAATTAATTGTTGTGTTAGCCATTAGCTGCTAAGAGGCAGTTTCATCCAATGTGACTTCCTAATGTGCTGATGGCAGAAGAAGATCCTACTGCTCCAAGAAGTTAAATTAAAAACGTCTTACAATGCGAATTGCACATTTTCATCTGTATAAAGGCCACGTGGGAATGACAGTATTGCAGGGCACTCGCTCGCTACAGACAACTAAGGGGAAAAATATTTGGAGGGGAATAACTTTCATTCTTGATTATCAGAAAACAAGTGCTAGTTGCTTTTTGGTTTTTACCCGACTCCAGATCAATAACATTTCCATTCAATAAATTAGGTACTGGGCACTTTAAAAAGAATAAAAATGAAAGCATAAAAAGTGCTTACATTGCCTCGATAGGAAACCCCTGCCAGCCCCTCTTCTGAGTGGCAGTCATTTCCAGAGTTCTTATTTGCTCCCAGTAGCAGGTACAATGAGGTATTAGTTGCTGCAGATGAATTGTGAATCATAGGCCCCTGGCTGACCATTTTAGCTGTTGACTATTTACTTGTTTGTGGTATGTGTTCTATCCTTATGGAATGGAAACAAACTATTTTTCACTACCACTTTTTTGGTAACAAAAACAAATAAAATAAAATAAAATAAGGAGCATGGAGAGGCAAAGCATCCAGTTCTGCTTCCCAAGAATGCCTGAGGTCACACGCAACTGCCAGCAGCTTTGTCCAGAATTCAAGCCATCAGCGAGGACTTGCGCCCAGTCTCATCCCTGGTACATTCATCTGTTTGCTTCAATAGCCTCCTGACCAACTTCTCTAAATCTTTTCTCGACTTCAGCTCTTCTTCCAAACACTGTTTCATCCTTTTACTCTCCTGGGGGGGTGAAGGGAAAAACCACTCTATTGAGTGTTATAAAATTCCAAAAGGCTTATAGGCCCCCAAACAGCAAAGCATTTAAAGATGTGGTTAATATTAATTGCATGACCAAGTGCTTTGTTGAACAGCAACAGACGTAAGCATGTGCTTAAGTGTTTTGCTGGACCTTTAATCATCATAAGAAAGTGGTGGAGGAAAAAGCTCCCCCTTCCAGAAATCAAACAAACCCCAAACAGGGCCATTTGACAGTTTTGTGCTCATTTCCAAAGATTCACAGACCTGCAATTTGGTATAAACTAAGGGCCAGATCTTGCTAGCAGAGCCACTCAGTCAGAACTGTGCTGCCATACAGATCCACATTGAAGTTATTGGGACTTCACATGGGCATAAGCCCTCACCTGAGGGAATCCCATTCCAGAAAAGGACCTCAGGGCCCTCTGGTTGTGGAGTGATGTCTGCAAGATGCAGAACTGGAGTGCAGGGGAGGGGAAGAAGGGATGTTTCCCTTCCCCATTCCAACAGGGAATAATTTTTACATCTATTTATCATGTTACTATAAAAGGAGCTCTAATTAAAGGACAGGACAATTAAAAAGCCAAAATACGTCTGCCATAGGCTAAATACTGCTCTGTATTCTCCACATACTGACACCAAGTATAGAGCCCCATGAATCCATGTGGCACACAGCACTCCTGCTGGCGTCAATGGGAGGTACACCTGTCAAACAGCTGCAGGATCAGACCCACAATTTGTAAAACCTCTTGCTGACTTAAGTTCAATTTACTGACAGCACAGTCAGAAATGCTTTAATTACCTGCTTTAATTCTTTGACCTCGTCTTTCAGTGCATAAACTGTGTCTACCAGACTTCTAGAAAATAAGCAGAAAATTGAGATAAAGAGCTGAAGTGCAGGAAATCAATAACGGAGTGAGATTTTTATACACATGAAGACACTAAGTATTAACTGGGAGATGTGCTGGCTGTTTGTATTTTATCTTAGGCTGCTTATTCCAGCATGGCTATTGACATTTCTTGAGTTAAGGATGTGCCAGCACTTCAGAGCTGAGGGCCCGTCCATACAGCCTTGTTCTGGAGTCTCAGCAGAGGAGCATTTAAAGGACTCGGCCATCAAAATGGGGTGATGTAGATTTACTCCAGCTGGGGATCTGGCTTCCAATTTTAAACAGAAAAGTTGCTAAATGCGATTGGAATCTGTCTTGTATTCCTTGCACACCTGGAACTCCTAGCGAACGTAAAAGGCCATAGTCTGTAAGTACACACTGGGTAATTTCTGACCTCCTGAGTACCTATGTCCTTCCAATGACACCCACACAGAGAAGACAAGACCTTGGTTTTTAAGATGTTACCCCACATCCACTGGAATTTTTTGTAAAGTTTGAAGCATAAATACACAAATAGGGAAGCCTTTAAGCTGACTAGCCTCACGCACTTTTCCTCTGTGACGGTCTGACCATTGCTTCTTGTTTCCTCTATGATGATTTTCTCTTCCTCAGGAAGTAGGACCTGGGGTATGGAGTTTTTACGGGAGCCTATAGACAAGAGTTGCCAAACAAAAAGAAAAACTGAAACCTTCCCCAACAGCTGACAGCATTTAGAAATAACATGCCTAACTGTGAACTCACTCACCCTAGTCTATATTAGGAACACCTCCTCTGAAGTCAATGGGAAACCACTGTAGGCAGAATTGGGTCCCCCATTTAGAGTAAGTCCTTGAGTTGCCTGCTAGCATTCATTGTTTAGTATTTTCATGACGCTAAGACCCAGAAGCTCTGGCCAGGATGGGTTCCCTGTTGTGTATGCATGTCCCCTGCCCTGGAGGGCTTCTTCAAATACCATGATCAACATTTCTTCCTTGAACTAACTTGCTGTTCGAGCCTTGATGACGCACTAGTTTCTGCGCAAATGTTACGAATACATGAGTAAAACTTTCCACAGCATGTGCAAAGCCAGACATGCCACACCCGTTAATAATGAGTAGAAGTGACTCCACGAGATCCCCATTCTCTCCAACACCAATCTAGACACAGTGTCTGCACTGCAGTACACTAAATACTCACAGGGAGTCAGCACCCTTAAAAACTTGTGGTTCCTGAGTAATCCCCTCATAGTTGTGGCCGTTCTCAATCTAAGAAGGCACATGGTGGGCAGTGGCCTAATTCAGCAAAGCACTTACTCACATGCTTAAACATAAGCACGTGCTTGAATCCTATTGACTTCAATGGGACTTTAGGAAGTGTTTACGTGCTTAGCTGAAGAAGGATGGACTTAAGCATGTGCTTAAGTGCTTTGCTGAACTGGGACTAAAGCGGTAAATGGCAAATTGTTGGAGGCACTCACTGGATCTAAAAATATTTGATTACTTATAAATGAGAGTATTTGTTGAGGGCTAGGAACCGTTAGAAGATACATGTTTCATGGGTCCCCATTTAAAAATGTCTCCTCATCTGATAGTTCACTGGCTGAATTTGTTCTCTCACCAGCACTGATAAATAGCTGTCGTTCCAGAGTTTCAGAAGATGTTAGATACTCAGGTTCTCATGAAGCAGCTTGTTCTTAAACACGCAGCTGATCAAGAGATAATATTCAAGCTTCCTTTCAGAAGCTACCTATCAACCTGAGATTAGCATCAGTTTCTCTTGCTCACAGCCACAGGCACAAACTAGGTTTGTGTTTAATTCCTAACAAGTGCTGGGGAAGTAGCTGTGTACTACAACCCAGACTGTCTGCCATCTTACCTCCTACCTGCTTATGCCCTGTGACAGAAGAAAAACAATAGCAAATAAACCACTAGATTTATGAAATGTTCTTATCTTGATGATTCAACACCGCAGTTTCTTTGCACAAGCTTGATTGCTGTACGCTGCAACACACTGTTTTTTTCCTAAGAGGTAACCATCATTTCAGATACATCGTGACTTATATGTTTGTGTATCTACCTGAACTGAGAGTTTGCTGAAAACCTGCACCAGTGCAATAGGCCTCAATAACTTTCAGAATCTGGGCATCTTCTTCTAATGCAGCAGTACCTGCAAAACATTGCAAACATCGGCTAAAAACAATATATTTTAGCTTCTTTTTTCTTTCTCAAAACCCTTGCAACAAACTCATTTACGGAGATGAGACAGCCGTACTTGTATGACGAATGCTACTGTTTCTGGGAGTGGGGCAGAGGTGATGCTTTCAATTCAAAGGAAAGTAGAGCTTTGTATTTCACCATTAAGGCCAATTATGTGGAGTGGTGCTTACCTTTGGCTGAGATCTGACTAAAGGAAGGAGGGGGATACTGGATAGCAAGTGCTGTGAAGAGTCAGGTTGTAAGTAGCAACCAATGGCATGGGGAATTTGCAAGGGGAATAAGTGCACTTGTTAAGAAGCTGCAGGCTTAAAACCCCACTGCCAGGATCTTAGAAAGAGGTATGGTACATTGGTTTCGGAATAGGACTAAGAATCAGGGAATCCTGGTTTCTAGTCCTGGCTTAGTCACTGTCTGAATCTGTGACTTTGGGCAAATCACTTATCTATTTTAGGGTTTTGTACTGCCACTCTTCACCACAGTATCTGATCCCCTTCCATGTAAAACTCAAAAGTTATATCCCGAGTAGACTTCATGGAGTCTCTGGCAGGTCTCCCTTAGTGGGGTAAAACACTTTTTTGGGGGAAAGAAGGTGGTTGGATTTTACCAACTTCTTTTTGGTCGGCAGGGGTTTAGCAGTACAAGGAGAAGCCTGCGTTAGGAGTATTGTTCTTATGTTGGAAAAGCTTTTTTGAAGAGGTAGGTTTTGCAGTGTTCCCTAAAGATGGGTAGACTGGATTTGCCCAGACGCCAGATTGGCCTGATCTCCTCTGGGAGCTAGTTTCATAGCTTGATCCCCTTGGCAGAGAATGTTTTGTCCCCAACTCTCACAGGCTTCCTCTTGGACTTTGGGATTGGAGCACAGTTGTTACAACAATTCATAGATTAAAATTCAATTTAGCCCATTAACTAATTTGAAGTTTCTCTTCTCGGTCCCTGTTTCCATGTCTGTATGGTGAGGATATTCATTTACCCACCTACCTCTTCGAAATTTTGTGATGCTTAAAGAATGATATAAATGCTAAGCATTCCCACCACGGTGTCACAAAACTAAGATAGATGGCAGCTGGGCATGGCATAGTGGGAAGCCTAGAAGTACGATGAAGGCTTTCAAAAAGTCTCAGAAACATAAAGTACTTTTAGTTATTAATATGCAACGTATGATGCATTGAACAAATGGCTCTCTCCTCATTTAAAACCTCATGTAAATTACTTTACAAACCAAACTCCCCTACAGAAATGAAAACACTTACTTTTTCTAATAACAAACTCCTCATCAGATGCTTTTCTCTCAGTTTTCCTTTTAGGAAGAAACTTTTTCATTGTCTTTGGACTCTTGCTAGAATCCTAGAGAGAAAAAGACTTTCCTTCTAAATAACAGCCAAAGGTAGTTAAAATAGCAGAGCAATTCAGACTCAATGTTGTTCATTGCATTATGCACCAAACTGCTTTGCACACAATTATAAAGCTAAGGAAACATCACAGCACTTAGGGCTACCCCCTGAACTAGGTCTGGGTGCACAGCTCGCAATAAAAGCAATGGGAATTGTGCATGTGGCTCAGGGCACAACTAGGGAATAAAACACAATCAGCTGAAATATCATCTTTTGCTAAGTCACTCACATAAAATTCACAAGAAATATCAGTATGATTAACTTTTTTGTGGTCAGTTATAAAATTCTCTATAGATTTGTATACATGTTAATTCCTAGACAACATTTTTATTTATAATATAGAACATATCATAAATGATATATTGCTTGTTTATATATATACACACACTATATATCTGTGTATATGTGTGTATAATTATAAACACCTTCCCACACACACGTATAAAATATACACATACGCAATCATTCTATTATTATTATTTATTAAAATTATTTATTTTAAAAGCATTTGTATGTGACAGGTTATGTGCAATATAAATATTAAGAGTAAAAGATCTAGTAACTAAACAAATAACAGAGGTGTCATGTTTTTCATGCAATGCGGCATTAGTGTTATAGTCATAAATATTTTTAGTGAGTTTGTTCAAAATGTATTTACCAATCACAAGTGAATCATACTGAAATTACTAAAAACAGACACAATTAGGAAAAAGCAAACAGAAGAGGAAAGATCTGCTTAATAAAGGTCACAGCACAAGCATTTTATGTCACAATAAGCCAAAGAGATGTATCTACCCTTACCTTTAAGATATAAGACATCCTCTAAAATGAATATGTAAAGAAAGAGAAGATGAGTGAGTGGTCGATGATTTTACTGACCAAGTCCATTTAATCAATAACTCTAAAACAACATTTACATGTTAGTGTTGCAATTAATGTGCTACAAGGACTGTCACACCTTCAATATCAGCATGCAAAAGAACCAAAAAGAGCATGGTTTCATGCAAAATTATGAATGTTGAAAAATAAATTAAATATGAAATACACAGCAAGCAGGCATTAATATACTCCTAATACAGCAAAAAAGGGATCATGCTTCATTGAGCAGTAGTAGGATGTCGGTAAATATTGTCTATTTGTAACAGAACATCTTCGAAATGCAATAAATCATGAAAATTCCAACCTCAGTATGCAAGCTAACGCATTGATTCTGCAGCTGCTCTGCGTGCACTACGCCCACTGAGACTTGTGGAGCACCTGCAACACTCAGGGGTGTTGCTGCATGCTCAGATTTGTTTCAAGAACAGTAACCATTTCTTCAATGGAATGGGGGTGAGGGAACATTTGGTGTTGGGGGGCAAAGCCTGCTGGCATCCTGGGAACTGGGTCTTCTAAAATAGAGTGGGACCTTCTTCTAGTGGAATTATTTTTTGTCCTGATCAACATCCCCCTAAATAGGAGACTGCTATAGGGCGAGGCACTGAAACACACCAGGATTTTCCTTCTGCTTCACTAGAAATGGAGTTTTCTCCTATAACCATCATCAGTGTGATCCAAATCCTACCCTCTCTTCAGCAGGCACACAGGGCTCCCAACATGGAGGAACCACTGTGGATCTGCTGCAGAAGAGAACAGAAAAAGGTCAGGAGTTTTTGCAGGAGGTATCCATATGCGCTGCATCCAATACAGTCCAGCACCATGGGCGCCTGAGGTAGTCACTTGCTCTGAGGGTAGTGATTCCTCCCCCAAATGCACACACGTTGTCCCTCTGACCCAACAGATGTTGCTTTTTGCACAGAAATGTGCTGTTGTAGAAAACACCTCACAAGTCATGAGAGGCTGGTAATTTTTCAAGCTAGGAAATGTATGTCAGTCTTCACATCCCATTACCCCAAATCCGTACATGAAAATTTACCAGTGGGCACCTGCCCTGTAATTTCAAATTATGACTAGAAACAGAACAGGAAAAATGACCCAGTTTGAATGGAAATGGCAACACAGATGCGTAAGCAGGGTTGTGGGGTTTCCTGAGTGCAGCTAGCTACGAGAAAGATTACACAAACCTGTGAAATTCCGCCCTACGAACAAGAAGCCAATTGAAATCTCAGTGGAGGTCTAAAAACTATTTCTATTAAACTCCACCCCACACAGACGATAATGACTTTCTTTCAAATGAAGCTCTAAACTCTCTTTAAAGAAATGGGTCTTTTAAATCACTTTACTATATCTCATAACAGTAACCTGTCCTGGTTTGATTTCTCACACTACTCTCATATTTGATTTATTCAGTTCAATATTGTGACAGTGTAAGATAATGAGCTGAAATGGCAATTCTGCTTATTTTAGTTACTGAGCAGACAAGGGTTGAGAAAAGAGGGAAAAAACGAATGGAGGTTTGGATTGTTTAGAAAACTGAGTTTATGTAATATTTGCATTGGTCCATCAAATGGTTGTGTCTATGAAGTTTACTCTAAAGTTTACAAGGTCTCCTTCAATGCCATTACTGTCTGCCAAGTCACTGCAAGAGGTATGAATTAAGATTCACGTGCATTCTGTTGGAGCTCTTTGAGCCACTTAGTGTGTGAACAGAAATGTTATGCTTTTCAAAACAGAGCTGAATTCCAGCTCCTGGGGTGTGAGCATAGTTCCAATTGCAGTTAGTCTGAATTTACACAGGTGTCACCCCAAGATCAAAGTGTTGCCTTATTATGTGTTTAAGATTTACTTTTTCCCTTCCTGCTCAATCAGTGTGCGTTCCAGACTAGAGTCATGTCGGATCTGGTTCTACTAGGAATTGGGGTTTTGATTTGCAAAATGCAAACAGCTCTGAAAAGGGTGGCTGTTTATTTTTAAGCTACAAAATGGTGGGGGGGAGGGTCCACACGCAGATCCTAACAGACTAGGTCCACAGACTCCTCTTCACAACTGGTGCTAATTAACTCGCTGCTAGCAGCCTCAGTACAGTGGGCCTGGGCTGAATGGCTCTTGTTCCTAGATCGGGGCCTGTTGATAGGGCCGTGTGAGACATGCCAATGACACATGCTGTGTCTGATCTGTAGACGTTAAATTAGTGGCTTTTAATTGTCAATCTGGCACGCTTCCATGAACACTAGCTTCACTTCCACATCTGAAATTACAGTGTGGGCAGGTGAGGGCTGGGGGCTGCCACCAGAATGTTGCCCCTTACCACACAAGGCATTGCTGACATCCCCTTTGTATGTGGGATCCATGACATCCGGGCCCCCCTGCTTAGCAGGGAGTTCTCCACTGGACTTCAGGCTTCATGCATCAGGGTTTGACCCCAAGTGACAAGGTCATTCTCTCATCACACAACTACTTCTTCTTCTAGAGAAATCAAACTGGTTTCTAGGCATAGTCTCACTTGAGCTCTGCGCTGTAATTGCCCAGTAATAATCTGATTCAAAGGGATGTGCTGGCAATAATGACACTGGTACATTTTTAGCCTATTTAAAAAACATCCGTTCATTATAGCAAAACCGTGGTTTCTTCGCTGATGAAAAGGTAATGAGTGGGCCACAATTTGTCATGCGAATATGAATATGCTTAGTCAGCATTAGGGACTCCAAACGTGCAAAAGATTAAGGGGTTTTAAAAACCAATTTCATTTTCAAAATAAAACTTCTGAATTTTATTAATTAAAAAAATAATCTTAACTGCCCTAGTGATGTCTAAACCCTCCTCCTGCTGCCACAGACCCCCTGTCTACCAGGTTTTAGCTTTGAGTGAATACTGCAGCCTGAGACTTAGTGCTTTGTAACAGAAGGGTGACTGACACAAGCCTGAGACAGTAATGTTCCTGTAGGAGAGTAAAGAGTTAAAAGCTGGATAAGTGGTCAGGCCTAAGCTACAAGGAATGGGGTCAAGACACGGGCAAACCTTGTTTCTGTTAATTGGTGTGAATTCTAGTTAGAGTTTGTCATCTTTTCTTTTCCTCCCTTCCTGGCCATCTGTGCTGGGAATAAGTCTAATAAAATAACTATCGCCATTTCTGTGCAAGGCCTTTTGGTGGGAAGAAAGCATTATCTTCCTTCTCCCCTTGGCATACCTTTACTTCAAAGAATGTTAGTGTAAAATTAATACGTTTTAAGGTGATTTGCCTGCCCTCTGTATGGTAATCCTGTAAACAACAAACAGGGGCGGGTATAATTGTATTCATCATGTAGCTGTTAATATTCATTTTGTAGGTATTAATGTAATCAAATAAGGTTCTATGGGGAGTTGCTGGAAATATATACATTTACATACTATTACAAATAAAAGAATTGTAAAGTAACTCCCCCCCGTCACTCACGCACAGCATCGATGTGGAACGAGCAGGCAATAAAGGGTTCCGTCTCACAATCCGCCCCCGGAATAACCTGTTTGGTTATTTCTAACAGTTCCTACCTTTATCACAACCAGGATGATTGGTGAGTCAGCTGCTTAGTCATCTACTGCTAACTAGAACATTAGCAAGGTACAAACCTTTTTGAATTACTCAGTTTATTTTTAAGGGAGGGAAGGATGGTCTTGTGGTTAAAACGGGACTGAGAATCAGATCTGGATTCTATTATGAGCTCCAACACAGGCTTGCCATGTGTCACCTAAACCCTGGAAACTGAGTTTCCCCTGGGGGATAACACTGACAGGGGATCCGTGATCTAGCACCAAAAATACAGGGTGGAGAAATATAATCAAAATTAAAGGTGGTTTTCCTTCCTGTAACTTTCTGTGTGAAACCCAATTCTGAAGTCCTCATGTACACAAAACTCTCAAATGGAAATTTTGCCTACATAAAGACTGCGTGACTGAACTCAGACGAAGCAGAGAAAATATTAAGTCTGCAATCCTGCAAAAACATACACGCTTAAAGCAAGAAACTAGTTCCGCTGACTTGGTGGGACTTACATACTTAAAGTTAAGCACATGCATAAATGTGTTTGCAGGATCACGGATTTATTTTGTGCAGTCCTTTAATTTAACACCTATCTTCCTACCATTGTGCAAAACAACTCTGCGCACAATCATTAAAGCTTTCTATGAAAGTCACAATACACTGCATGTGTCCAAGCTTACCTCTTTGTAACCTAGAGCTGCTGATGGTCTTAGTGGAGGAGCAGGTCGGAGGCAACTTAAGGTCCAGGGTTTAAGGATTTTGGGCGGTTCCAGTGGTCCGCGAAGCTGTCCAGTAGAACTAAAAGTCTGAGAAAATACCTGATGAGATGGTGAAAGCTGTTTGCCATCACATACAATATGTGAGAGAGAGAAAGAACCTTTCTCCATCTGAGCTATTTTAAGGGTATGGGTTAGCCACAAAGATAGCAGGGACATTAGAAAAATGACATGAATAGCTAGCTATAGTGTTAGTTGTGAACTCTACTGTCACACGCATGATGAGGGCCTGGAACCCTGACCTCGATGTGAAAAATCCTACAGCTGAAATCAACAAGATGAAATTCAATAAAGGTAAGTGCAAAGTACTTCACCTTGGAAGGAAAAATGAAATGCACATCTACAAAATGGGGAATAACTGTCTAGCTGGTAGTATTGCAGTAAAGGATCTGGGGATGATAGTGGGTCACAAACTGAATATGAATGGTTAATGTGATGCAGCTGCAAAAAAGGGTAATATGATTGGAGTGTTGTATGTAAGACACAGGAGGTAACTGTCTTATTCTACTCAGCACTAGTGAGACCCTGCTGGAGTACTGTGTCCATTCTAGGCACCACAATTTAGGAAAGACGTGGACAAACTGGAACGAGCTCAGAGGAGAGCAACAAAAATGATGAAAGGTTTAGAAAACCATTTAGTTTTGAGAAAAAAAGACTGAGGGGGGAGCTGATAACAGTCTTCCAATATGCTAAGGGCTGTTATAAAGAGGAAGATGATCAATTGTTCTCCATCTCCACTGAAGAGAGGACAAGAAATAATGGACTTGATTTGCAGCAAGGGAGCTTTAGGTTAGATACTAGGAAAAACTTTCCAACTCTAAGGCTAGTTAAGCTCCGGAATAGGCTTCCAAGGGAGGTTATAGAGTCCTCATCCCTGGAAGCTTTAAAAACAAGCTGCAAAACACCTGTCAGGGGATGATCTGGGTTTACTTAGTCCTGCCACAGCACAAGAGGCTGGATTTGATGACTTCTTGAGGTCCCTTCCAGCCCTACATTTCTATGATTCTATGAAACTGGCCATCTGCTTTGTCACATTAGGTAAGAAGAAAGGCTAGTCAATACTGAGATCCAATAAAATTCAGAAAGGACTAGAATGGTACAACACACTTACCGGATGAGCACTCCAGGACTGTGTTTTTGATATTGTGCTGCACGTCCCTTTGGTCAGCCTTTGCAAATGGTCGAGCCAGTCGTGCAAATCCTGGCTGCTGTTACAGGACACTGTGATTCGCTCTATCATGTTCCCTGCATTACAGGATTAAATTACGTTCTTTATAACATGGCATCGGTCCATCAAAGAAAGAAATTCAGCCCAACCCGTTCTGACAACAAGCACCTCCTGAGTTTGCAGTGCGATTTGGCTGCAAAAAAAGCACTGCATTCCAGAGGAGGAAGTTAACACCATTCTACATTTGCCTGTTCAAAAGGCCAGATAAGTCAATGGGAGCTTTTCTTCTAGCTTCAGTAGGCTCTAGGGACCATGCGCTCTGTGACTCTGGTATGACTACAGCTGGAATGGTGTGTTCAATTCTGGGCACCTCATTGAGGGAAAGATACTGACAAACTGGAGAGAGTTCAGAGATGAGCAGCAGAAATGACCAGTGTACTGGAGGGATAAACTCGTGAGGAACTATTAAAAGATACGTGTAGCTTAACTAAGCAGTAATGGGGGCCAGGATAACAGTCTATAAATATTTACAAGGTTCAAATACCAATGATGGAGCCAAAGTACTGAGCATGATACAAGGTTGGTCTAACTAGGAGTCATGGGATGAAATTACGAAAGGAAAAATTTAGACTGAATAGTAGGAAAAGCATCCTAGCAGTGAGATAGTTGAGTCTATAGAATAACCTGTCAAGAGACCTCAAGGCATTTATAACTAGACTGGACAAGAAACTGGGAAATATAGCTCAGGGAACAACACTACATTGGCCAGGGTTGGACTGGATGATCCAGATCTTTTTCCAATTCTAGCTCCTGTGATTCTGACTCAATGTGCAGAAGTAGGGGCTTGTGAATAGATTGGTAGTTGAGCATGGAAATGGTTCCCAGCGTTTTCAGAGGACTGTATCAATTTAAGCAGGGCTTGGCTGTACCCCCCAGTCCCCTCTTTCCTCAGCATACAAGCCACTGGTAACCCACAATAGAGTCTGACGCAGCCTCAGCCCAGTCATGGCCGGTTAAACTGAATGCAAATAGATCAAAAGCAGACCCCCACCCTTGACAATCCAGGGAGCAGGACATACAGGAGCTCAGATGTCACAGTCGCATAAGAAAAGGGAGAACAGATGAGCATCTCACAGCAGCAATAGCGTAAAGCATTTCTACTTATGCACGTAGCAGCAGCTGGGAACTACTTATACATTAGATGCGCCTTCTGCTGGACAGGAAAAGATAGACTCACCTGTGATTTCAAAAGCATGCTCGTTGCCTTCAGTTTCTTCTAATTTTGTCAGCATCATTCCTGTTAACGGCAGTTTTCCCTACAAAGAGAGTTGAGAATGGTTCAAACTCTCCATCTATCCCCAACCGATTGTCTATCATTTTCGGCAAATCTGCCTTTCCCCTGACTCACCACCAGAAATCACAGAAACCAGAAAAGATTCCTTGTCAGTCTGTGGATGTAGATTTCCCTGTAATAAGCAGGCCAAACCGCAAGATCAAGTCCATTAAAGGAACGCCTGTGCTAACTTAATTACAATAAATTATAGTACCTAGCTCTTATATAGTGCTTTACAAAGGAGGTCATTATCATGAACTTCCGTAAGCCTTTCCTAGGAAAAGCCGCCATGTGGCACAGCGAGCTGTCAGTCTAAAACCAAAGCCAAAGAATACCCATTGTGAATCCTTACTATCATCATGATTACTCTTGTCCATGCGTGCTTGAGTGTGAGAGATCAGCATGAGGAGGTTCCTTTCTTGGGAATTATTTCATGTCTCCATGAAGTTGGGAGTCAAGCCAAAACAGTCGCCTCTCAGTAGCATAGTAAGCCCCAAGAAAGGCAATGCCTGGAGCATCAAATTATGTAAAATGGAAATGATCAGCCTATGGCAAAAACAGGGTTATGATGAAAGCTTTTAACCAGGCATTATGGAGATGAGGGGGTACACAACACTGACGCCCAGTTTAAAATTTCTGTTTGGGTGTAGAATTCTAAAGCCATGTCAGCATTTATTGTACAGACACCAGAGTAATTGCTCAGAACTATCTGAGTATAAGAAAGCGAGATTTTTTAATTCAAGGGCACTCGCTTGTGGAAACTGTTTAACGACTCCCCATGTTAGCATGTATGATAAGATAGAGTTCTACGTTTCCTGGCTGTGGGGTATTAACACCACAACAGAGAGGTTTCAGAAAGCAGAGGAATTTAATCTGATTACAGATATTTCATTTCCTTCTTTACGCCCAAATACTTGCAACTTAAAACCAAAAATGCTACCTGATAGATGAACCCAGTCATCCGAGGACTTGCAGACAACATTAGCAGAACATTGGAAAACAACATGAAATACCTCTCTTCTTTCTCCTAAAGTGAAGAATACATCCATCTTACAATGCATCACATACATTTTCCTCAGAGGCATCTGTATAATGGGTCCAATCCAGTTTCAACTGAAATCAGTGGCAATGTTCCCAGTGACCACAAGGGGACCAGAACGCAGCCCATCAATTTAAAATGTACTTATTTTCTTTACATAACATCCCTTCAGAGCCTGCAAACATTCATACACACATCTTCCCAAGCATTAACTTGGCTGGCAGTGAGAAGTACCAATGCTCTAATAGGTAAATAGTCAGTCAAAACCAATAAGAGCTACTGCAATAAGAAACGTATAATACATACCACACACCCATATATATGTACTAAAATATATAATACATATATTAATACATAGAGAGAGAGCGTTAGAGATTCTCAGTTCTCACTTGTTTATTTAAAACTTAAGGGCCAAAACTTTTCATGATTCTATCTGTGGAACTTCTGGAAATGGCAACAATTGTGCATATGGACAGAGGACAGAACATGGCCGAAAGATATTAATACACACGAGCAAACTTTCTTTTTCAAATGATCAAAATATTTTTTGCAATGGTTTGTAATAATAAGATCACATATATTGTAGCACCTTGCATCCCAAATTATATAAAAGAGCTACAAACAAAGCCTCACTTTGCAGACCTTGCAATGAGTAAGTAGTCCCATCAGAGTTAATGGGTCTACTCAATGAGATGGTATTTACAGGATCAGGCCTACTGCCTAACTCCTCTCGAATTCACATCAAAAACATGCCAGGGCAGAATTTGGTCCTGTATTTACAGGATCACTTTGGGAGCTACCTCCAAAACGCAGCCACCTCTGGAAAGGAACTTGCCACTTGTTTAACAGGGCATAGCAATACTACATAATTCTGTAGAAGAAACTGAAGGATGTAAATAGAGCTGGGAGAGAGAAAATTTCTGTAGATGGAGTTTTATAGGATTTTTTTCCTCAGGTTAACTTAAGAAAAAAAATTCCTTACTGCTCGCTTAACAACACTAAAACTCCTTTTTGTTTGACAGATAGAGGCCAATTAGATAGGGCATGGCCCTGCACAGTGCTGAGCACTCAGGATCTGATCTAGGAATGTATTTAAGCACATGCTTAACTTTAAGTAGATGAGTAGTCCCACTGACTCCTGCACTTCATTTAAGCGGATGCTTCAGTGCTTTGTTGGACTGGGGCCAGAGCACTTCGCATCTTTCACAAACACAACCAGGATAAAGAGAATTTTTTAACTTGAGTGTTCTTTTATCATTTTAGCATTGAGCGGGAGAGAAGGACTTTCGCCATTTGAAACACCTTACCTCACTTGCCCCGCATTGTACCATGACCTGTGACATATAGATTACATTGCCCATGGCTTTTATATCCTCTCCTTCCCAGCCCGGAATGGACTCTGAAAGGATCTGCAATTCAAGTTGTTTCCTCTTCCTCAGCTCCTGGCACTGTGACTATAAAGCCGATATCACAGACCCAAAAAAAAAAATGTTTTGTTAAAATGAGAACAGGAAAACTTCAGAATCAAACCTGCTCTGTCCCACCAAGGAGAGATTTTCTGGCAATTCTCCTATCAATCTGACAGCTAACAACAAATGCATTAATGAATGTAACCACCTCCCAGGGAGAATGTCTCTCTAG